>QHHJ01000069.1:0-428100 GCA_004367495.1 Fusarium scirpi
CGCTGTTGTATGTTTTTTGCCCCTTGACTATATAGTACACGGATAGACCCCAGTAAATTGGTGACTATCGACCTACGTTTTGCTCCAGCGTCAGAGACGACATCGTACCTTCTTTGACCACAAGCAAAAAGATGCCATAAAGTCTAGGTGCTGTAGCTAGCGCACTGCAAGGGCGAGTTCAGCGTTGCCTCTTTTTTCCCCCTTTTGCTCGTGGGACCACCGGGGCATCGGCGCATCATAAGCTTCACAAGACGCCGGTTGCAAACAAACATCTGGCTTAGACCTTTACTCAAAGGACCAAACTCGCAGTCATTCACTACAACCCAAAAGATGATAAAGCCATTCGCCAGAAGCTCAATCTGGAGATTCATTAAAGAAACAAAATTGCAGGTATCTTATTGGGGTTCTTTGTGATCAGTACCAAATCACCAGCCAGGGTTGAGCTTTGCTAGCACGTTGACGCCGATTCGCAGGCTGCTTATTCAAGATAAAAGCGTCAAGTAAAATGTAAGAAGCTGTTTAAAAAAGACATCCATATGTAGCTCAAACAGAACTAGATAGTCTTAGATTCCAACAAAGAAACTGGACTTCCAAAGTTGTGGTCTTTATCTTTGAGGAGAAGAGGGGCCAGAATCATCCTCTTAGAGCCTCTCTTTCTCGCTTGAAAGGCTCTGCGTTGAAGGGAATACCAAAATAAAGAGATGGTAGCCTGAAGTGGAAATAATTAACCCAATCCTGTTCCTTAGGCTCTCAACAGTTAACGCTTCTGCCTGTTGCAACTGCCAGCCGTTTGCCAGTGGCGCGGTTTCCTGGGCAACTTCCCTTCTTCACCTTCCGCAGCAAGCTCACCAACCTGCTTTCTTTTACAAAACTTTCTGTTCCCTTTCCTTCCACATTAAATCATAATGTCTGACTTCCCGATGACCTCTACGGGCCGCAAAGCCACCCGCGGCAGACCTTTTCGTGGTCGCGGTCACGGTATTAGCCCTGCGAGGCCTCGTCCTCAGCCTGCATCGTCTCCTGTGAAGACCACGCCTGTCCATACCAACAGTACGCTCTCCTACAGAAGTTGAGGGCATTACTAACTCACCTTCCTAGACCGCGCCGATCGCGCTGCTTCCGAGAAGCCTGCCCCCGTTGTTCCTGCTCGACTCGACCCTACAGTCGCGACTATTGATGAGGTCAGCGCTCGAACTAGCACTGGGACGGAGGCAGAACTGGCTCGCCAGTTAGGCCTTGTCACTCCTCAAAACAACGAGTCTGTTACAGCCGAAGTCGCGGTTGCTCTCGACAACACTTCCGCTATGAACAATGTCCGCCCTCCCGCTAGCGATTCCACCGAAGACACTGAACCAGAAGACGGCGCTTTTGGTGCTATCATCAAACATCAAGTCAATCACGCTGATTTCACCGTTCGAGTCCGCGTGCAGTGGCCCAACGGAATTGGAGGCCCGTGGATGGATGAGCGCGACGTTCAGGAAAAGTCTCCCGAGATACTCTACGGCTATTAGGAAGGCCTTGGAGGACGCGAGCAAGCTACAGGACTCGACGAGTACCATGTCTTTACCATCCTTGATTTCCGAGGTGGCGCTGGAAAGAACAGAAAGCTCTTGTGCCAGTGGGTCGGATATCCCAACGAACCCGAACAGAACACCTGGGAGCCCGAGACAAAGGTCAGGTCAATTGCCGAGACCATCCACGACGAGTGGCTGGAGGAGATGGAGAAGAAGAAGAACAAAGGCCGAGTCAAGAAAGGAACAGCCAAGAGCAAGGGCAAGGCGAAGAACAAGGACTGAACATGAGAGGCTGGAGTGGACAAATTCGTGCTGTTCTAGTACTGTGTAACGAAGGAAGGATCTGGGATAGGTTGAGAAGGACTGGTGAATGCGCCGATGCTTATGGTCTACGGTCTTCGAGTTTGAGGACTTGGACATCAGATATTGGAGTCATGCAATCTATTGGGATTGATCATGGCACAGGTAACTACATTTATCTGAAATATCATGATCACTTTGTCCTCTAAGGCATGCGCCTGAGTAAATACACCTGAATGTTTTTTTGAGCCAGCAAATGATGAATAATAGTTTCTTCTCTCATGATCTTGGCGGCTAGTTGCCATGATACCCCACCTGGCCAGTGATGTCACTCCGGCGAAACTTGCTGTTTAGAGGAGGCCCGTAAGCTCAACTTTCCAAGACAAGCAATATTTCGCCGACTATTTCCAGAATCAGGCAACTCTCTCACACACTCGTTATCTAAACGGCACAGCATATACGACAACTTGCTTCTCATCTACAGAATGCCGTCACCAAGCAACCCACTGGCAAATATAAAAGCATGCAGTTCTCACCGACTAAATCAGAAGAATTGACTGCCGAGACCATAATAGACGAAATATTCTGATCACCTTATGCAAGCTTAGATCAGCACTTACACTTCTTGTTTTGACGCTCAAACTTCAGAGGGCAAACTCTAAACCTTTCAGAATTCCAACATGTCTTCCCCCTTTGGTCTTGCCGTCGTCGGCACAAACTGGATCACAAACTCATTCATTCAGTCGTGTCACGAGAGCGGACTCTTTGAACTCAAGGCAGTCTACTCGAGGAAACTTGATACCGCAAAAACATTTATCGAAGAAACACCTTCCATCAAAGATCCTTCGTCCGTCACAGCATATGATAACCTCGACTCTATGCTATCCGATGACCCAAATACCGATGTAGTGTACATCGCGTCTCCTAACTCATTGCATTACGAGCAAGGCATCATGGCTTTGAATGCTAGTAAACATGTCATCATGGAGAAGCCCTTTGCAACAGACATGACACAGCTCGAAGAGCTCTACAAACTTGCTGATTCTAAGAATCTGTTTATTCTCGAGGCCTACCGTCATATCCAAGAGCCGAATTTCAAGACGCTGCAGAGACTATTCGACGACGAGAAGGCCAGAGAGGAGAGATTCGGCAAGATCTGCGGCGCAAGTCTTTCTATGGCAGTTCACTCTCAGCTCTTTGACAATATCCCACTTTTCTCCCAGGCCAAGGGCGCCGTTACTAACCCCAATGTCCCCAATGTGGCCTCACTCAAGTTCGGTGGAGGCTGTCTCATGGATATGGGTGTCTACCCTGTTACTTTCGCCATCCGCCTCTTCGGCCTCCCGTCGACATATACCTATTTCCCCGTCAAGCTCGAAACAGGTGTTGACGGTGGCGGCTTAATCGTCTTTGAGTACACGCCAGAGACTTCGAAGCATAAGCAGACATTCACCTTACAGGCTCAAACAAGCAAACTTTACGATTCACATGCACCTACGGAGATCTACTGCAAGAAGGGAACTATTAGAATTGAAGGAGGCCAAGCTTCCAATGTGACAGATATCTGCACCATAGAGTTCATTCCGAAAGGATCGACAAAGAGAGAGGAGTTGGGAGATACGAAGCCTGAGTATGCGAATATGTTGAACTTGACTTGGGAGGCTAAAGAGCTTGGAAGGATCATTAAAGAGCAGGATAGGGATGCTGAAGCTGACTTGAGAGCGCTTAGCAAGAGCGTTCTTACTGTTGTGGAAAGTATGCGGAAGGAAAATGGTATTATATTCGACTTTGAGCGATAGGTATGTGTCAGTCGGGCCATATGGGGGAGTCAAAATAAAGTAGCCTAGGTAGGTGCGGGTTTAGCTAAACTGGCACAAGGTGGTAAGATTATTTCGTCTCTCTGCTCTCCAGCCGCCAATTCTTCCTCCCTTTTGACGAAGCCTGTAAATCTGCGCAAACAGAATAATATGCATTTTCTTGATCGCTCAGATAATTTTGACATACTTTCCGATTCATGAAGCTTTCTGTCAATCAATATGCCAACAAACACATCTGCGATCATAAATTCTAAGTCGCCTCTGATTGGATGTCTGCCCATTGACCCAACCGGGGTGATCTAACAGCCCGAGATGCCGAGCACAACATGTCGGATCACACGAACATCGCGAAGTTCCAGTCCTCAAAACAATGCATTTGCTCTCATCAAATTCAACCATGATTACTTAGTCACATAAAACTCGGCATAATGAATTTCATTGCTCAAGCATTCCAAGACTCACCAAACGACTCTGACACCTCTGTGCAAAAGCGTCAGCGAGTCTTGGCATGTACTCACTGCCAACAACGCAAGATAAAATGCAATCGCGTGTTTCCATGCTCCAATTGCGCCAAGGTATGCTCAATTTATCTATGGACAAGGCGCAGAACTGACTTACACAGGCCAATTTAATATGCGTCCCATCTAAACCAACGCCTATACGCAAAAGAAGAACGCCGAATGTTCTATTGCAAGAGAGGATTAAGAAGGTGGAAGCGCTCCTAGAACAGTATACGCTTCAGGGCTCGCCTGGTCAAAGCTCTGGCGCGGCGCAAGATGGGACTGAGTTTTCACCCTCGGCGTCGCCTGCGCCATCGAATGGGACGTCGAACCAGACAACACCGGGCGCTGGAAGGCTTGTCGTCAAGAATGGTGGGTACAAGTTCTTGGATAGCTGCATTTGGGGGACTATTCATGATAACGTAGGTTTTCTCACCATTGGCGGTGAAATTTAGAGACTGATGCTCATGAAATATAGCTCGAGGAAATGCGCAACATTCTTGATCAAGAAACATCCGACGAAGAGACCTGCCCTTCACGAGCTTCCCCCGTTTCTCTCGAAGACGTTGATCTACTCTTGGCCAAAACTGCATCCTCAAACATTGGAGACAACTTACCACTACCGTTCCAGATCCTTCGGCTATGGCAAGTCTTTCTCAACAGAGTGAATCCTCTGACCAAAATGGTTCATGGACCTAGCACAGAGAGTCTTATCATTAGCGCGATGACGGACCCAATGGATATGCCACACAAGTCCAGAGCCTTGTTGTTCTCCATTTGCCTCATCTCGGTCGTCAGCTTGTCTAAAGATGAGGCTAAATCAATGCTCGATCTCCAGAAGAATGAGGCGATTCAGAAGTTTACGAATGGCTTGAAGGTTGCCCTTAATAAAGTCAACTATCTCAGAAACTATGACATGGCTACTCTGCAAGCACTGGTCTTCTATCTGGTACGGCTAAAGCTTTCCTTTGAAACTTCATCGTTAACCCGTCTCTTCCGTAGCTTTCCTTGCAAGGCCGCAGCAATCACGATGCGGTATGGGTTCTAAGCGGCGCAGTCATACGAATCGCGCACAAGATGGGCCTCCACCGAGACGGAGAAATACTTGGTCTCCCTCCCTACGAGACCGAAATGCGACGCCGCCTATGGTGGCAGATCGTAGCATTGGACTCGGTGTATGCAACGACGTCAGGAATCAAGCCAACATCGTTACTATCGGCAGCCGATACCAAAATGCCACAAAATGTCAACGACACCGATTTTTCTACCGAATCCACTGTGATTCAGCCGCGGGAAAGTGGTACCGAGATGGCCTTTGTTATGATCATTTACCAACTCATCAAGTTTATCACGGAACATCGGGCGTCGGACTTTGAACATCTGCTTCTCGGAGGAGTAGGTACTGAACCTGGAACACCAGAGTATCAGACATACCAAGAAGCACTACATGAGCTCCGAGGCCTTGTCGATGAATTCGATATCACGCTAGCCGAAACTGAGAGAAAGTACTGCGATCAGTCAGGAGGACCACTCCATGCACTCGCTCTGTTTCTTCGACCTAATATCCTTAAAGAGGGGCGGGCAATGGCTACATCAATGGAAGAAACACCAGAGTGGGGCACAGAGGTTAAGACTCCCAAAGACAACTTCTTTCGTATCTGGTTAACACACCACGAAATGGCTCTTGAAGTTTACAAGATGGCGAACCAGGGAGGTTATACTTGGGCTTTTAAGTCACATTTCCATCTGGACGCGCTCTTATTCCTTGCGGGTCAACTTGCTGAGCGATCACCACTTGGTTCGTTCGCTGAGCGTACGTGGCGCGTGTTTGACGGCTTCTATCACTATCACGAAGAGCTGTGGAACCTAACGCAGAAGACTCATGTACAGCTAGCTCGCCTGTTGCTGAAGGCGTGGGAAACCCGCGAGACGACGACTGAAGCTCCGGTGGACGTTCCTGTTTTTGTTCCTAAGTTGAAGATGGCTTTGCTACAAGCTGGGTTATGTTGGCCGAGTCAGAACGCCACACTACCCCAGCCATTGGACGAAGGAAGCTTGATGAACGACATGCAGTTGGGAGAGGTTCCGATTGACATGCCAACGATGCCTTTGGACTGGTCTGTGGCTGATGATCAGCAATTGGTGGACGCGCAGAATCCAGCTTTGCCCATTTTTGCCTTCTTTAATGGTGCTACTGCTTGGTGATCAAGGAAAGGATCTTGAGTAAATGGACGTATTGACACAAGAGGCAAAAGTTATGTTAGAAGGAACTGATGTGAAATGAATCATTGATTACTCTACCATGATGCAGACTTGAAGAGAACTGGTTTGCTTCCCTAGAGCAAACTGACAAACCCTTCAGGCAGAGGCTTATCTTCAACCCAAGCTTTGATTCCATCAGCAAACAACTCCGGAAACTGAAGATTCCATCCGTGAATAGCCCCTTTGACAACACAAGCCTGACTCTTCTTCCCATCTTCGTGTCCCTTTGCTCGGAAAACCTCTGCCATTTTATTTGTACCCTCAACGTTATCACCCTGATCTCCCGCAATGGCCAGTATTCGCTTGTCCTTCTGTGCAACATCGTCGATAGCGTCTTTTCCCCAGACTGCAAGTCCTTCGTAAGCGCCCTTGACAAGAGTCCAGTCGTTGTTGCCAGCGATCTCATTCTTAAGCTGCGTATGCTCTTTGAGACCGGCTCTCCAAACACTGAACGTGTAGAAACCAGTGTTCATCACAACCTTGAGGCCGTAGTGTAGAAGGCTTGGTCGCTCGGCCATCCAGATCTGCCATGGCATAAAAGGGGCGGCACCAGTAATGAATGCCGATTTAACAAGATCCGGGTGTCGGCGAATTAGCTCCATTGTTGCAAAGCCGCCCAGCGAAAGACCGACGACATGAGCTTTGCCATCATGGGCGTGGGTCCGAATGAGATGCGCGACTGAGTCAGCGCCAAGTTCAAGTGACCATGGGCCGATTTCTTTTGACTTTGAGTGTTGAGGCAGATCGGGAATTATGAGATGGTAGTCGTTGAGGAATGGTACGACGTGCTCCCATTCGAGGTTGCAGGAAAAGAGACCGTGGATGAGTACGATTGTTGTTGGGGATGACTCGTTGTATGAGCAGAAGAATAGCTCTTTCTCTGGTTTCGGTGATTCTGCCATGATCAGCGATGCTTTCTTCCCTTTTGGACAACGTTGAGAACGAGATTGTGGTAGGTAAGAAGGTGAAAGGTGATGCCCGGGCAGGTGAGTAACATAAAGATTGGCGAAGTCTTAGGGTGCTAAAATAAAGTAGCCAAAGTGCCAGTTTAAGCTCGCATAAGATGACCAAGTTATTTCATCTCTTATGCTCAGCGGCCAATTCTTGTGACACCCTGACGCCGGGGTGAAGTTTATCCGCTGATCCTTTATTCAATTCAGGCTAGAGGAAGGATTTCGGTAGAGGCTTGTGAAACGCTGGCTGCTTACGGGCGCAATCTCCTACGTTGTGCTCAGCCGTTGGACACTTGGCCTTTGTAGGGTCAAGGGTTCGATGAATGAGACGTTGAGGGAGTGCGCGGCTTTTTGCGATAAAGAGATAGGTCAATTGATCAGATCATGTTATAAGCGAGGAGGCGGGTAAATATGTTCTTTATTTATTCAAGTGTTCTCGATTTAATTGTATTGTTCATGACATTTCATTTCCAAAATGCAGCGCCGTACAAGCCGTACCAGTGAGTCTGGGCATGACCTAGAATTAGTGGCAGACACCCCTATGACGCCTAAAAATGGAGAGGCCTCACAGCGACACAACGACAAAGGATCCACCTCAGCTACGAACCAAGCACTCACATCAGACCTGACAGGCGAAGACGCCAACGAGATCAAATATCTAACAGGCTGGAGGTTCTATTTCTTGACTGCAGCGTACGTTCTTTTACTCCGATGGCGTTCTACGTACTGACTTTGCCGAGATTATGGCTGAGTCTGTTCCTCTCAACTCTTGAAACGACCATCGTGAGCACGTCTTTAGTCTCCATCACAGACGCCCTGAATGGCTTCATTCTTAGAGACTGGATCGTCACTTCTTATCTTTTGACATACACCGGTACGCGCATCGAATGAGATCCAATGGGAGCAACTACTTATAATAGCAGGTTTTCTTACTATTTATGCCAAGTTAAGCGATGTCTTTGGGAAGAAGACCATGCTTCTACTCGCTCTTCTTATCTTCACGATATTCTCTGGTCTTTGTGGCGCCGCCAACAATGTGGTTGACCTGTAAGTGCCCAAAGCAGCCCTGAATCTCGCCCATGCTTAATAGCTTCTAGTATCATACTTCGTGCCTTCCAAGGCATAGGCGCTTCGGGTATTTATTCGATGATCCTTGCCATCGCCCCGGTTTTGGTACCTATGGAGAAGTATGCGAAGTATATGGGGATAGTATCGACAGTTTTCGTTACCGCTAGTGTTTTGGGACCTATTCTTGGTGGTGTCATCAGCCAGCATTCTAACTGGCGTTGGGTCTTTCTCCTCAAGTAAGCCTTGTCCGTATCTCTTTGAATGGCCCTCTCGCTAATTATTGAAAGTATCCCTGGAGGTGTTCTGGCCTTTTTTCTCGTAGCCATATTCCTCCCTGCTTCCGAACAATCGTCTCAGCTATCACTTATGAGGATCATACGGTTGAAGATTAAGCGCTCCAATTGGGTGCGCATCGATTATCTCGGTATATGCCTGCTACTTGCGGCATCGGTACTACTCGTGTTCGCGCTCGAAGAGGGAGGCACACGATACCCGTGGAATAGCGCTGTGGTAATCTCAACACTCATAATTGCAATCGTCTGCTTCATCGCCTTCGGCTTCTGGGAGGTACACGTGGAGCACTCGTCAAGCAAACAAGAACCCGTATTTCCACCGAGTATCTGCAAAGACAGGATCTGTAGCGCCATGTTGCTGTAAACTCATGATATCTTCTCTTGGTCCGGTAGACTAACCGAGCACAGAACAACATGCTTCGTCGGCTTTCCTTTCGTATCGATGGTCGTCAACATTCCGCAAAGAGCCCAAGCTGTGTACGGAATGTCTCCTTCTCAAGCTGGCATAAGCCTACTTCCCATGATGCTCTCATCTCCCGCCGCTACCGTTCTCTCAGGCTACCTAACAGGCAATGCGAAGATACCTCCGGTGTATCCCATCGTCGTGGCCGCCGGACTGCAGGTACTTGGTGTCGGCTTGATGTGTTCATTACCAGCCGACTCGATAGCTATGCCTGATGCACAATACGGTTACGAAGTCTTGATGGGTATCGGGTTTGGCTTAGGTCTGACTACCGTCTTGACTTTCGCTCGTATCGTGGTCTCTGAAGCCAATCTTTGTACGTTATTCCTTGGTGAAGATGGTGATGTTGCTGACATGATGAAGCCGTGATGATGGGTGCCTTGACACAAATCAGAGTTCTAGGCGGTACAGTATCGCTAGCCATATGGTGAGCCGCACCACTTTCTGTTATCAAGGCACGGAATGTTGACAACGATACAGTGCTACCATTCTCAACAACCATTTGAGACCAAAGTTGGCCGACATCGTTTCCGCAGAACAAGCAGCAGCAATCTTCGACTCCGTGTCCGCTATAGAGAACCTCAACCCGTCTCAGCAAGTGGCAGTAAGGAGGGCGTTCGCTGAAGGTTATAATATGCAGAATATCTTCATGACAGCCATGGCGGCCGCTGGCTTGATTGCATCCTTATTTCTGTGGGAGAAGAATCCGCGCAAAGCAGAATAGGTGGATGAATAATTGGATTCTGTTTGAACATAATACTATCTCGTTCTACATAGTTCCCTGTGTCAGTTTGAGGCCTGTTCCATTGTACTGTAATTCCCATATTTTTGCTTATGCCTCTCCTGTTTTCTCTTTGCTCTCCGCTGCTATTTTCGCAATCACTTCCACAGACTCATCTTCTCGTCCAAGCGGCACAAAGATATGATCATGATAGAACCCACTGACAGGGTTACATCCAATACCCTTGGCTGCCAGCTTCGTCGCGATGACAGCCATGAACCCCACAGCTTCCAAACTCGAGGTGACGTTGAGGCTGATCATTTTGCAAGAGAAGAAATGTTCGATGCTGTGAGCTTCTGCATACTCTTTACTAACAATGGCAGTTACACCCTCGGATTCTTTGAAGAGCATCTGAGTCTCGGAGAATGGTGGTAATTTTGAGGCTTCGGTGAAGGTGGCAAAGACGTAAATTGTTGAGTGAAGGGTTGTAGTGAGAGTTGAGAGGAGCTTGCTCAAGGAGAGCTCACCGGGGTCTTGTGCCATCAAAGACATATTGACGATGACAGTGTAAAGTTGACTTGTTAGGGAGTAATTGATGAGAACTATTGGGAATAAGATGAATTGCGGTGGAATGAGAAAGTGCTGAGGCTCAATAAAAATCAATTGATGGTGGGGCGCAACTTCCACTAAAACAGTCAACGTCAACGGGAAGGCGCGCCCCATCGCAGTAGGACACGCCATCACTCCACTACCAAACAGTCACTAGAAACTTAGCATCTGCAGTACCACAACTTCATCTCACGACTTCATCAACCATGCAAATACACAAAACTCGACGCCTCTTCGATCCTCGTGTCTTCTCGGAGTTCTACGCTTTTCACGACTGTTTCGGACTAGACCTATATCGTCGAAGGACCAATCATATCATGGAGCACATATGCACTGCCACGATCGGGCGTACAGCTAGGCTAGGGTCGATCGCCGTGGAGGTAAGCACTCAAAATCCAGCAAGGCTGAACGACGCAGTTGGGCAAACTGAAGCCACGTCAACAAACATTCGAATGAGTGTCGAGTCGTATACACAATCCAGATACGCCCGTCAAATTTCCAAATACTAAGCGCGACTAGCTATACCATCAGACGAAATCCAATCCGCGGTAAACATCCCCATGCAACGAGTAGTGCATTACAACCCAACAAACACCAGACGACAATGAGGCTTATCAACACCACGACGTTGAAGCTTGAAGAGTTCCAGAGCCACATACCAGTTTACGCGATTCTATCTCATACATGGGGAGACGAAGAAGTCTCATTTGTCGATTGGCAGGACAACCTTGCCGTAACGAGAACGAAAGCTGGGTTCCACAAAATAGAGCGTTCATGTCAACAGGCTCGAGCTGACGGCTATGATTATCTCTGGTGCGATACAAATTGCATTGACAAAAGGAGTTCCTCAGAGCTCAGTGAGGCCATCAACTCTATGTTCAACTGGTACAAGAATTCTGCTGTCTGCTATGCCCATCTTTCCGATGTTTCCCCAGGCGATTTATCGTCCTTCTCGAATTCGCGGTGGTTCACGAGAGGGTGGACTTTGCAGGAGCTGCTCGCACCGAGCGAGGTGATATTTTTCGACAAAAACTGGTCCAACTTTGGGGCTCGATCTTCTCTGTCGCAGGAAATCTTCAAAATCACTAAGATTGAGGAAGCTGATATGAGAAGCGGTATCCATAAAGCCAGTATTAGCAAGCGCATGTCTTGGGTATCACATCGCCAAACATCACGACCAGAGGACATCGCGTACTGCATGCTTGGTATCTTCGATATAAATATGCCCCTACTCTACGGTGAAGGGGATAAGGCATTTATCCGACTGCAAGAAGAAATCATTCGGTTCTCAAACGACCAATCAATATTTTGCTGGCATTGGAGCAGGGAACATGTCCCCAACGATTGGTCGAGTATCCTGTCACCATCGCCAAAGACGTTCGAAAACTCGGGTTCTTATCACCAATCATGGGGAGGTGACGACTCACTTTCCTACACCATCAGCAACTCGGGATTGTCTATCAAGCTAGAGCTTGTAGATGTTGCTTCTGTGCATAACACTTGGTCACCGAAAAGCGAGCCTCATGGCCCAAAGAGCGCCCGTTTATTAGCTTTACTCGACGTCCAATGTCGCGACACTAGCTGTAGGGTTGCCGTGGCTCTTCAACAACCACCGCTCAGCAGGCGTTTTGTGAGATCCCCCTTTCCTCCATGTCCTATTCCGATCAACAATGGCGTTGGCGTGGAGCCCACAGACATATGTATCGTCGGTCCTAGAGATCGTGCTCTCTTGATGCCGGGGCCGCCACCAATGCATATAACGAGTCCCAACTTCGAAACCCTTATTGTCGTTAGCTCGCCTCACAATGTTAAAGCTGTCACAACGGTACCGCACGTACAGCATTATTTCAACACCCTCGCTCTGCGTCCCTTCACGCCAACATTCTTTGGGGCAGTCTTTGCGTTAACATTGACTATAAACCCGCGCATGGAATCTATCACCATCTTTTGTTTCGTTGGGGTGGACTGCGAGCATTATACAACGAGGTGGCATTGTGAAATTCTAGAGGCACTCGCTCCTACGTATGCGAGCTGTGATATAGAAAAGACCGTTGCTGTTCACGAATCTAGGATCGTCCGAACAGTCTGTCGTTCAATCTTTTCTGGTCGAAGACTCAAGAGCGGGGTGGTAGACCGGCTCAGTACTTCACCAGGAGAAGATTTTCAGATACATGCTGGACCGTGGGTTAAGAGCTCTGATAGCTCAAGGTTGTCCGTGACGCATATCAGGATACCCAAGCTTTCCTCTTTTCGGTTTTATACCAGGAAAGAATCGGATGACGATATTGGAAAGCGCAAAGTTATCACTGGATTGAAATCCAGAGAGCTACTGCAGAATAGGGCGACAGTTTGACGTATGCTTGCACGTCGAATGGCCAGGTTCGTGCAGTGAGTAATGAATGAACACGCTATCTATCTTATCTTGCTCAGAAGGGCCCATAAAGACCATTGTTATAAATCAACATTCTTAGCATTATGATTATGAAGAAACTTGTTGTCAAAGAGATGTGTTGCTGTCGACTTGCTGTCTTTCTTGAACGAACCGCATTACAATTACCCTACGGCTAATTACAGAGTCAATATGCCATCCAATCACAAAGATAACAATGTATCCACACAAGCCGTCGGACCGACATACTCTCGATTTCATCAAATGACATCCTTGACTCAAAGTCAAAGCTTCAATAAACTGTCGGACCGACGGTGTGTCCCCGTAGTTGAATCCATTTTCGCCCCTCAGCCCCAGATCTTCTCCTTCTCCTTAACCCCAGATTTTACTTGGCCTAGCATCGCGTCGCATCCCCAGACCCATCCCCAGATATTCAGATAACGGAACGACCAGTAGCAGCAAAGCTTCTCCCCGGACCGACGAGTTACTGCCAAGAGGCTTGATGAACTTATGACGACGCCTCACTCTCAGGAGATGACCTGACTTTGTCACCGCGTTGAACCGAGCTATTTGGACCCGGAGAAGTCGGAGTCTTCTGTTTACGATTCACATTTGAGGCTAGAAGCGTTCATTCGGGTTTAGTTGACCCGGCTGGCCGTTGTCGTTACCCCTTGTCGTCAATTCTCTTCAAACCTTAATCTCAGACATGGATCGCGACGGAGAAAGCGCGTCGCTAGACACCATCTCACCCTCCAACACTACCACGATGGCGTCCGAGAAGCCGCACTCTACGGTTAAACAGACTACCGCTAGCAACATGAAGGGACAGTCGCAACACGCTGAAGCTAGTGCCGCTACGGCGCTAGAACATGAGCTCACGTTTCGAGATGCTGTGCGGCTCTACCCCAAGGCCATATTCTTCTCGCTAGTCTTTTCGATGGCTATTATTATGGAGGGTTATGACATGGCTCTCATTGGTTCATTCTACGGTTACGAATCGTATGTTTCTATCCACGTTTATAACGGTAGCTGAAGCTAACTTCCATACAGCTTCCGCAACAAATACGGCAACCAACCAAACCCCGATGGCGGAAAAGTCATTTCAGCAGATTGGCAAACATACATCCAAGTCGGCGGCATGTGCGGCCAGATCTTTGGCCTGTATCTCAACGGCTGGGTGTCCGATGCCATTGGCTACAAAAAGACCATGATTCTAGCCCAGATCATCATGGTCGCTTTTACGTTCATCGTATTCTTCGCAAAGAATATCGAGATGATCCTGGCAGGTCAGATCCTCATGGGTATCCCCTGGGGCGTGTTTCAAACCTTAACTCTCGCATACGCGTCGGATATTGCCCCGGTCGCTCTGAGACCTTATCTCACAGCTTATGTGAACCTCTGTTGGGTTATTGGACAGTTAATCTCGGCGGGAATCTTGCGCGGGCTTCTGAATCTAGACAACGAGTGGTCGTATCGCGTGCCGTTTGCGTTGCAATGGCTTTGGCCGCCGTTTATTATTCTTGGGACTATCTTTGCGCCTGAATCGCCGTGGTGGTTGGTACGACAGGGTCGGCACACTGATGCTAAGGAAGCGATTCTCAAGCTCATCAGCCCTCAGCCTGATATCAAGTTTGACGCCGATGCGCAAGTGTCCATGATTCATGAGACGAATGAGCTTGAAAAGGCTACATCGGCGGGTACTAACTATTGGCATTGCTTCATGAGAGCTGATTTACGACGTACCGAAATTGCATCGATTACTTATGTCGCTCAAGCGATGTGCGGCAGCGTTTTGATGGGCTATTCCGTTCAATTTTATGAGCGCGCCGGGCTATCATCAAGCAACGCATTTACCCTCAACATCGTACAATATTCTGTTGGTGCGATTGGCGTCATTCTTTCATGGTTCCTCATGTCCAAATTCGGACGACGTACCCTTTACATCGCGGGAACATCCATGCTATTTATCATTCTTCTCGTCGTCGGCGGTCTCGGCTTCGCGCCTCAAAAGAACACAGGGCCGTCATGGGCAGTCGGAAGTCTACTAATCTTCTACACATTTATTTACGACCTAGCAGTCGGACCAATCTGCTATACCATTGTCGCAGAAATTCCTTCGACGCGTCTCAAAGCAAAAACAATTGTGCTCGCGCGCAACTTCAATAATATGGCCGGCCTGGTCAATAATACCCTTATGCCAAGGATGCTCGGTATTCATGCTTGGAACTGGGGTGCGAAAACGGGTCTTTTCTGGGCGGCGTTTTGTTTCCTTATCATGGTGTGGGCATATTTCAGATTACCGGAACCAAAAGACAGAACATTTGGAGAATTGGATGTTTTGTTTGAACATAGAGTGAGTGCGAGGAAATTTGCAAAGGCGCGCGTGGATCAATTTGGGGATAGGACTGGTGCTGTTGAACTTGATGGACACAGGTAGAGATTGTACATCACATGTAATTATTATATCTCTTATCTAGCTTGTTCAACGACGTAATCTTACACGTGCGGTTAATAAGTAAAGCCAAGCCGTCATAATCCTGCATGTGCATCTGCAATGAAGCAGCTGACATGCCAATCATTGGTCTGTCTCTACAAGGGGAAATAATCGGTTATCTGCCCCAAACAAGCATAACAACACGCTACAGTGGGACCTGGAATGTCAAATGCGCGGGGAAACAGCAAGGGCTACAGTAGTGGAACACAGCAATATTCCGGTGGAACACCGTGATATCGTAGTGGAACATCAGAATCTGATCTCGGACCGTCGAGATTGTGAAAAAAATGGGCGTTTTTAGTAGAGGCGAGACAATGATCTACAGGATCCACCACCCAAGACTCTTTCCCTCGGCTGATTGGCATGAGACATGGTGTCGGTCCGACGACAAGCGGCGGAATTTTGGGGGGGTCGGCTGAATTATCTACTTATTAGGCAAAACCCGGTCTGGACTGGTCTCTCATCTTTTGGGTTTTTATATCAACTCAATTCCCCAGACTCTGTTTCTTTGCTTGAGCATCAATTGTATCGAAAGAGAAGTGAAAGAAACAACCAGACAGTGACGATGACGGTCAAGAACACTACTCCACGCTCACGATGGCACCCTTCGCCTACATACCACCTCAAAGCACCAAGAGGATGGATTAATGACCCTTGCGCTCCTGGATACGATGCCTCTACTGGTACATACCATCTATCATATCAATGTAAGTGCACAATCCATCACTATTACATGAAAAGCAACATCCCAACTGACTTTGCCACCAGGGAACCCCAAATCCTGCGATTGGGGTGACATCACTTGGGGCCATCTCACAAGCAGAGACGGATTAACATGGAAGCAAAACACACAAAGCCCAGTCCTTGAACCCTCAGAAACATACGATAAGGAAGGTATCTTTACAGGATGTCTTCACCCCACGGGTCTCCAAGGCGAAGAAGGCCAACTCACAGTTATCTACTCCTCCATCACACATCTCCCCATCCATTGGACTCTACCATATACCCGAAACTGCGCCGGTCTATCAGTAGCGACTTCAAACGACGGAGGCAAGACATGGCAAAAGAGCGAACAAAACCCCATCCTAGACGGCGAACCAGAAGGTGTCACAGTGACAGGCTTCCGGGACCCTTATCTAGCCGAATGGCCCGCCATGGACGAGCTCCGCGGCGAAGCGAGTCTCTACGGTTTTGTTTCAGGAGGTATAGTTAACGCCGGCCCGACAGTCTTCCTCTACGCCATCTCACCGACCGATCTCACCCAGTGGACCTACCTCGGCCCTTTAACCGACCTCCCCACCGGCTACAGCCCCTCAGGCCGATGGGGCGGCGACTTCGGTGTTAACTGGGAATGCGTCAACTTCATGACCCTTCACAACGATGCCGAAGAGTGCCCGTTTATGCTTATGGGAACGGAAGGTGGAGTGAAGCCTGGTGCGAAGGAGGGTGCTGAGCAGTGGTCTTTGTGGATGGCTGGGTCTTTGGAACAGACAGAACAAGGACCTCGACTTAAGCCTGAGTTTGATGGGATTTTGGATCATGGTTGTCTTTATGCGCCGAATTCGTATGAACATCCTATTACGAAGAATAGGATTGTTTGGGGATGGTTGAAGGAGGATGATTTGACGTTGGCGAGACGTGAGACGAAGGGGTGGACGGGGTACTTCTCTCTTCCAAGAGAACTGTTCTTATACTCTGTCGATAACGTTACCAGAAGTCTCACGTCATCACTGGAGGACCTTGGCTGCGTCAAGGCTGTCGATAACGGAAGAGGATCGTACACCATCCAGACATTAGGCATCCAGCCATTGCCAAACCTACACGATCTCAGACGAGGAAAGCCCGCTTACTGGAACAACATCGAGAGCAACACCGGCCTTGAAAAGCTCATCAACTCCCACTCTGGATCCTGGGAGCTAGAAGCCACAATCAAGGTCTCGCCTAACGACCGCGGAGTGGGTTTCTGGATCCGACACAACGAGGATCTAACCCAAGGCACAGCCATCCACTTTTCTCCCCAAACCGAGACAATCACCATCGACAAGAGCAAGTCCAACAGCGAGGCCGATATCGAAAAGGCCCCTGCTTCAGGTCCCTTCACTCTCTTCTACTCCGACAGAAATGGAACAGAGGAGCTGGAGAAGCTGCACCTGCGCATTTTTTGCGATGGAGATGTTCTCGAGGTGTTCGCCAACGATCGGTTTGCTTTGTCGACTATGGTGTACGCTGATACGCGAGACTGCACTGGTATCAGTTGGTTTGTTGATGGCCAAGGATCGGGCGAGACTGTTTTTGAGTCTGTTAAGCTGTGGGATAACATGAAGGATGTTTTGGAGGTTGATGAGCCTGTTATTTATGAGCGAAGCCAGCTATGATGAGAAGTTGCTGTTGTTGGTAATTGGAGTCAAGGTTTGGGTGACATTATATTTAAAACTATTATAAGCAACATCTTACATGATTCGTTATGACCAAGAATAAAATATACCATTCTAAAGACAAACTATACACCTATTCTATCCTATCAAGTTCTTCTGAGAAGCTTCTGGTCTCTTCTCCGAGAACGCCTTCTGCTCCTCCTCTCTCTGACTATCTCCCAGTGACACACGTCTTCTAGCATCAACATAAACCATATACTCCTCATACGTATGCGGCAGAACCTTGAGGTTCTTGGGTACCGAAAAAGTGTAGTTGAACTGACCAGTGGGCTTCGCAACACCGTGCTCAACATCACGGACCTTGCTGTCAACTCGGATATGAACACGGGTCATAGGATTCTCATTATCAGGGAATCCAGGCTCTCTTCCATCTTCTTCCAAGAGTGGAGGATCGGTGTACGCAACAGTTGCTGTCAGGTATAGCACACTTCCAACAGGAACGGGATTGCGGAAGGTGCAAGGATCAGCGCTGATGAAAGTCGGTCGAGCATGAGCGAAACTAGCCGCACAGCAAAACGCAAGCTCAAAGGTCTGCTTCAAATGGAAACCACCAAAGATCATTGTCTGATGGCGGTTGCGAAACTGCGGCTGCATAATGGCAGCGGTAGAAAGCTGCGTCTTAGACATAGCCACCACGTTAGACGGTTGACGAAGATCGTTGTTCGGATCATGGTATGCAAGCTGTCGTAGCCAGATCTGATGGATCAGCGCTGATTCAGCATCATTTGGCTCCGTTTGTAGGAGCGAAGCCTTGGAAGTCTCCTTCTTGGACAGCGATTTGGCCTCTCCGGCTTTAAAGATCTTCTCTTCCTCCTCGTTGGTGGGTACAAGCTTGGGAATGTTGACGGGCTTGCGGGTGTTGGGATCTAGAGCGACCATGGTGAATGTACACGTAAGAAGGACATCTTCTGGTTTGCTGGGTTCGCCTTCTTCTCTGGCCTTGGCGACTTTGCAAGTAATTTCGACACTGCTTCGACCAGACGCATATGTGACTTGACCGCTGTACTCGAGATCACAAATCTCGGTGAGGGGATGTGCTATTGTGATTCTGTCCAGAGCGGCGGTGACGGTCGTAACACCTGGTCCGGTGTGCTTGTAGACGATGATTCCTGAGAGGGCATCGAGATCCATGAACAGCGTTCCGAGTCTGATGTGGCCGGAAGAATTGACGTATGTATCCGACAACCAAGGGTCCTTTTTAAGAGGCAGCACAACGCGGTGATAGCTATCGCTCATCTTCCTCGGGGTTAAGTCCCTCTCCTTGGGCGTATCGCCAGAGTCATGAGCAGGCTTTCCCTCCTGTTGTCGTCTGAAGGCCTCAATCCAGGGCATTGGTTGTCGCTGATCGGCCAGCCCTTGGAAGACGCCATCTGTTCGGGACATGGCTGTATTATGGAAGCTACTGATTCGCGGTTGAGCCAATGCAGGTCGCAGCGTATGTGGTCGCCGTAATGAAGCAACTATGCTTCTCGCTTCTCTTCCTCTGGGCATCATCATGATGGTTGATCGGTGATGTGAGATGTTGAGGAATTGACGAGGTGTGACGCAATGCGACATTCGCGTGTTGGGTTAACCGGTGGGACCCGATATGGCGCTGATAAGGACGCGATAACGGCTTCAACGCGCTAGAGTGACGGCTAACCTGGACTACAGCGGATGAAACCGGCGTGGAACTCGCTCAGCTCACAAACGCTAATGGATGAAGGAGGATAGCAGTCATTGAAGAAATAATTGACAGACTATTATTTCCTCTTCGTTGATTGCTTATTTGATGGCCCTGGAAGTATGTGGTCTATAACATTGGCTTATGCTTTCACTATCGAGTACGGCTGAGTTTTATTGACGCTCCAACTCCGTACTATTATACATTAGCGATCATTGTGGAAATGAAGTGGAATATTCCCCTGTATCTCGCAAAGATATATTATCCTCTGCAAAAGAATGAAAACTCGATTACTCCTTTTATTACAGTTCTAACTTTTTGAGGTCAGTCAAAATGAGAGGTGCACCTTTCAGTCTAGCATTTGCCTTTCTGGCGCTCTGTGGCAATGGACACGCGGGCCCATGTAAGCCAGAGTCCACATCGGCAGCTGTTGACGGACCATCTTCCACTGAAGGGGTAACATCAGCCTCCACTCAGGGGACGACTTCAGCTTCTAATGCAGTCTCAACAACTACGGGAAAAAGTTCAGTTATCGAGTCCTTAACATCTTCTTCGTCGTCTATCATTTCCGAGTCACTCTCCTCAATCATCACGACAACATCAGATGCCCTACTCTCCTACTCGACCGAGCTTTCAGCCTCATCAGAGACCGCCGAGACGTCTGCTGCAACGACATCGACTACCGAGCTCTCAACAGAGCTTCCAATCACGACCAATACTGCCGAGACAACCACTTCTGACATCCCTATCTCCACCACCACTGAGGGACCTGCACCATCCAATCTATTCTCAAACCCATCATTTGAAGAACCAAGCATAGATGGAGAGATCGATGGAACGTCCTGGAATGTGGAAGACGGGCTTGCTAGCTCAGTCACCATCACCTCAGACGTAGCCCGTACAGGCTCCCACTCAGCGTATGTAATCCCCTTTGCAGCAAGTGGTCTCGTTACTAACGCTTCTAATGTAGATACTGGTCTATTACAATAATTGGAGGTATTGGCGGTACCGCTAAACAGGAAGTCTCGTTTGACGGCAGCCACTTCTACAAGCTCTCCTACTGGTGGTACATTGATGAAGAAGTGCAGCCACAGAACCTCCAAAGCTGCTACATCGCTATTGAACAACAAGGCACTGATGGATTGACATCTAGCTATCCTGACTTCCTCGGACTTTCGTCACCCCTGCCTCTCAAGACTTGGACCAAGCGAGAATTCCAGTTCAATTCTGTCAACATTAGCCCGGCATATATGATCTTCAGTGTCTTTTGTGTTGATAATACCGCCACTGGGCTCAAGATTGCTATCGACGATATTCAACTGCTTTACTAAGGCTTTGCGTGTTAGAACTTGGAACTTAGTTATACATCTTCTATTCTTTTGTATATAATTCTATATAAACTACCATACCTGTCTCTAATTTTGGGGCAGAACATAAAGAGAAGGTTAGAGAATTGATTGCCTTCTGTGTTCTTTTCTATTGTTGGAAGATTTACTTCTGTCGGATATATCAGATGTTTGAAAGTTGTATTATAATTCTCAGATGAATTCAGAGAACAGGAAATGACATGAGGCTAAAACCCCTTGCGACAGCTAAATATTGAGTCATGTTACATCCAGACTCCAGAATCAAATATCTTCACGATCTCCACCTGACACCTTCTCGTTAACCCTTCAAAACTCCAGCTTCGAAACCTGCAGCCACTTTTCATCAGACTCAGCAAGAGCCCTGGCCGCCATTTGAGCATACGGAAGAGCACTTGGTCCCAAAACAATCCTCAGCGGCGGATCTTCAACTTCCGAAAGATGCTTAATAGCCTTGGCTATGTCCGAGACCTCTGACCAACTAGACTTATCATCTCTCATCTTTATCATCATTCCAACAGTCTGCTCGTAAGGCTCGCTGATCGTAGCCGTGTCGGTAGCAATGTTGACCCAGTCTGTATTGATACCACCAGGCTCAGCGACGACCACTTTGATTCCAAATGGAGCGACTTCTTGAGCTAGGACGGTAGAGAAGCCGGCGACTGCCCATTTGGCGCTTTGGTAGGCTGATGCTCCTGGTGAACCGATTCGATCACCAATGCTAGACACCTGAATGATGCGACCGGACTTTTGTTCGCGCAGGAGAGGCAGAACAGCCTTTGTGACATTCACAACACCAAAGAAATTGGCATTGACTTGGGCATGGAATGATTCAAGGGATATGTCTTCGACAGAAGCCATGTTTGCGTAGCCGGCGTTGTTGACGACCACGTCGATGCGGCCGAACTTCTCAACGGCTGCTTTGACGGCGTTTTTGGCTTCTTCGGCTTTGGTAACATCGAGGGCAGTTGCCAAGACCTTGTCTGGTCCGTATTTGGTGACGAGATCGTCGAGCTGGGAAGGGTTGCGAGCTGTTGCGACCACGATGTCGCCGGCTGCGAGGACTTGTTCGACTAGAGTGCGGCCAACTCCGCGGGAAGAGCCAGTGACGAACCAAACTCGGGCCATTTTGATAAATTGATACTGAATAGATTTGTTGAGAACAGATTGTTTGTCTGGGAAAGAACTGGATGTGTTGCGATAGTTCGATGATGTTGCTGGGAGCACACAGACTCTTTATAGTTGCACATCGAAATAGTCTCTCTTAAATCCATACTTCGGAGTTATACGAAAACTTAGCCGCATAAAATTAGTCGTCAAGATCTTCTCTTTACAAGACTCAAACCAACCAGAGTTGAGGCTCAACGGTTGGATGATATGCACAAGAGCGGATCCCCGTTAAGTCCGGCAATCAAATGCGCTACTCCGCTGACCTGCATTCCAGGAATGCCTCCCTCCGCAACGCCAGCCACCTACAATAGTGGGCAAATCTGGAGATAAAGCATGGCTTTTAGCCCAAGTAAGCGGGGAATGGCTTACTGGCTTACATCAGAAGTGGATAGCAGGGCTGATTGATTGCGGAAGTTCAGTGCCGACATGGAAGCTAGCAATTCGTTGCAATCGGGACCTGGAGGATACCTGGTGATTCAACCCGAAGCAATGCTGTATTATCTTCATTTTCCCCTAATCGGTGACTGATCACATAATGGTATAATGTTTTTGAGAGAGTAAAGATATTCTTGATTAGTGTCGTACAACCTATAACCAGCTACAGGTACGTAGTATTTTATTCGTGGCATGAGGCATTTATTTCTCTTCCATATCTTACATTTTTGGCAATTTCTTTAACTCCCAGACAAGAAGACATCCTTGATTTGGTAATTCGAATTCTGAGCATTGGAAAGTCCGGTGTCGACACCATGGCACCGATCCCGCCAAATGCGGACCCAGGTACGATGACCGTCTCGCAACTGAGCGGGACCAGCTGATGAGGTCTTTCAGGATCACATCAATTCTACGACCTGACGTCTTCACCAAGACTAGGTAATCTGATCCCGATTGTCACGGCAGCGTAACTGACAAATGTATGGACAGGCCGGGGCAGGCATGCTATCGTTGTAGAGTGTCGCAATCCAAGCGGTCAAATGTACGCCATGAAGCTGTTTAAAGAGGACAGCCAAGATAGAATTACCCGCGAGATTGAGATACTGCAGCTCTTGAGATCTGGTCCAAACATGATACAAATGGTAGATGTTGTGCAAGGGGAAGAGGTATGTTTGTTCATTTACTTCTTATCGAACTGAAGTTGAGTGTATGGCAAGGGGGCGAACATCGGCATTGTTCTCGAATACGTCGACAACACGGACTTCAGAACCCTATATCCTCGGTTTACCGAGTTCGATATCCGATACTACACACGTGAAATTCTAAAAGCTCTAGAGTTTGCTCATGCCCAGGGTATCATGCATCGTGATGTGAGACCCCATAACGTGGTGATTGATCACCAACAGAGGAAGGTAACATCATCACCCCAACAAGTACACCGTGCAAGTCTAACAAGTCAATCACAGCTTCGTCTCATAGGATGGAGCTCGGCCGAGTTCTACCAGCCAGGAAGAGAATACGACAGTTGCATAGGCCTCAACAAACCACCAGAAGTTCTCCTGGACTACGAGAAATACGATTGTAGTGTAGATATGTGGTGTCTCGGCAACATGCTTGCCGCAATGATCTTCAGAAAAGAGCCGTTCTTCCATGGGAACAGCCTTACTGACCAGTTGATCAAAATTGCCAAGGTCCTAGGATCCGATAGGATCTACGAATTTGTTGAGCGACACGAGATTACGATGTATCCAGAAGATCGCGAAGCTCTCGGCCACTGGGATGGAGAGCCTTGGGAAAACTTCAAGAACGAGGACAATCATCATCTGGCTACGACAGAAGCTATATCCTTCGTTGATAGGCTACTTCGAATCGATCCTGCGGTAAGAGCAAGTTTAATTTTGCGTAGATATACTGATAGAGAGTCTTAGGAACGACTTACCGCCAGCGAAGCCCTTTCCCATTTTTACTACGCAGGTCTGGATTCTAGAGCGACGAGTTGGGTTTGATTTGAAGATGTATGGTTACATATTAACATGGCGCTCCGAGGTTTGATGTATCTATCCAATCATTCACCGTCTAACTAGCGGGATATGGTTTCCATCGACGCATTACAGTTGTTCTTTGTGAGGCTCTGCAGTGCCAATCATCGAACCCTTCACTGCAATTTTAAACCCCTCTCAGGCCTCATTAGACCGTAAAGGAGTAAGCATGGGTTGATTAGGTTTGCACTGCAACTTTAGCCCTCTCAAAACCCGTCCAAGCTGAGGGGATGTCAGCCCCGAAAGGATTAAGAACAGAATGCAGATGGATGCTAGGATAAAATAGAGTTTTTGTTTAACGCTTAGCATGAATATTGTGATTCCTAGTATGTTTTACTATTATTATAATGCGGCTGGCATCTTTAACTCATTCCATGACGCGTGGCTTCGGCCTCTCACGTAGCCTTCTTATCTAGTTGTTGTGATATTCTTTTCAGACTTTGAGCCTATTGGTTTGATTCTGAGTATTCGATGGTGCTGGGGCGGCAATAGCCGCAATCTTTTGAGTTCTAATACGAGTATGGCTGCCGCTGGACCGAAGTCCCAGACGAGAAGGCTGTTTTCTTGCCCATTTTTTGTAATGATGGGATCGACCTCAATGTTAAGACTACGATTATGCCTCGAGTCGATACAGAAGTCGGCTATGGTATCAAGGTCTGGACAGGACGACGGCAATGCGGCTAGATCGCAGCATCGGCTTCAACCGAGCCGTCCCGTACTCGCATTCTGTTAAGTTGGACGTCGTCAGGTATTCTCGCGTTCGGAACGATTACGATCTCTTCAAGGTACCGTACCTTTCGGCTTTACATGTATAGTGTCAGAACCTTGTTCCTCTTTCTTGCAACTTCCAAATTGCCTAAACTCAAAAGACGCGCACGTCAAATGTCCATGTACCTGTAAGCCCACTCTTTTCATTGGATGAAGTTCACTAGCTCAAGTCGACGATCTAGAATCGCAAGCTCAATGCACAATCTTCTTCTCACGATCGCGATAGTCTAGTTGATCATGTGAATACAGTACACTACTTCGTTACGAATTATGAATGCTATGTTTATTTATAGCTGGAGCTGGCTTGACGGTAGTGGTGTTCATACAGTGGTCATGTTTGCGCTTTGTTGACGTCAACATTCGCATTAGCCCAGTGTAGTAAAACATCACGCGACAAGAGCCTGAGTCTTTGACCAGGAAGACTCAATCAGGTGGGTAACAAAAGTATTGGCCACTCAGGCTTAGGGCGTCAAAATAAAGTAGCCTAAACGCTGGTCTAACTAAGCATAAAACGATTGAATTATTTCGTCTCTTATGACTGTAGCGGTCATTTCTTCTGACACCCTGGCGTCAATAAAAGTCCATCTTGGATGCCTTGGCAGTTCTTGGCGTTCTTCACCATTATCTACTGATGAGATCTGAACTTTCGATATTGATACCATGTGGTCATTTATTCAACGTCGACAGATCGCCAAACAAATACGATCACAGTACCAACTCAACCCAAGCTCCGTCGAAAGTCGGATTGGCAAGTCACGCAAAAGTCTACCGCTCAGTAGCGATGACCAAGCCAGCCGACATGATTCCCCCGACGACGAAGCCTTCAAAGTCCAAAGCACAGGCGAAGACGATCCCCTCGACCCCCAAAACTGGCCCCTCGCAACACGATCCCGTAACATCTTCATCATCTGCTTCCTAGTCTTTACACAATGCTGGTCCGGCGCCGCAGACTCTATCGGTAACAAGATGGCAAGCAAGGACTTTCACGTCAGTCAAGTCGCCGAGAATGTCTCGACAGCTGTCTTTCTCTTCGGGGTCGGGACAGGAGCCCTGTTCGCGGGGCCGTTATCAGGAACTGTTGGAAGAAATCCTACGTACTTGGTAGCTACCGCTTGCTACCTCTTTTTCGTGCTTGGGTCGGCCATGACGCCTACGTTTGGGGGTCAGGTGGTATGTCGATACTTTGTTGGGCTCTCGGCTAGTGCTACACTCACGATTAACGGCGCGAGTGTAAATGACCAGTTTCGGCCTGTCAAGAGGGCGATTGTGTTTCCGATAGTCGCATGGGCCAATGTTGCAGGTAAGTCAGCTTAGCTCAGCTCTCTCTCTCTCAGCCTCTGACCTTCCTAGCACCTGTTATTGCCCCAGTTGCAGGCGGGTGGATAGTTGAGAACGAAAGGTTGGGATGGCGATGGACGAATTGGATAACCCTGATCATATCCACGGTTGCCTTCCTGGTGGCCTTCTTCTTCCTCCCAGAAACACACTTTCCTCTGTTGCTAGCATGGAAAGCAAGGGAGCTTCGTCGATTTACGGGAGATAAAAGATACATTTCGGATCACGAGCAGAAGCCATCGTTCTGGAAACAACTTCGGAAGACACTTCCACTTCCAGCAACATTCTTCCGCAACGAACCAGTCATCATAGTACTAGGACTTTATCTTGTCTTGCTATACATCCTCCTCTTCAGCTTCCTATCAGGCTTCGACTACATATTCAAGGAAACTTACTCTTTAACTCCAGGTTACCAAGGATCGTGTTTCGCCGCCATAGCAGCCGGAGCAACGGCCTTTGCCCTTTGTGGTCCGGCCCTCTACAAGTGGTCGAGAGTAGACACGGAACGTGTTCGTGGAGCCTCGATAGAACCAGAGTTCAGGCTCTGGCCCGCTATTGTGACAGCGCCGTTCCTTCCTATCTCCCTTTTCTGGCTAGGTTGGACCAACTATGCCAGTATTCCAATTTGGAGTGGTCTGGGTGCTTGCTTCTTGTTCGGTATTGTCCTGATGGCTATATACGTTGGCAGCTACCAGTATATAACCGATAGTTACGGAGAACACTCTGCTATAGCACTTGCCAGCATCACCATGTCGCGATATCTCATCGCTGGTGGAATGGTCATGGCGGCTCGCCCTATGTATGAGGGTATTGGGGTTCACTGGACTATGACGCTCTTGGGATCCATTGCGGTTTTGTTGACGCCAGCGCCACTGCTATTCTGGAAGTATGGTGCTAAGCTCAGGGAGAGAAGTCCATATGCCAGCGCTGATGTATGAGGTGTACTGGAGATACACGATCTCGATGTGGGAAAAGAGATTTTCTATAGATTCCAAGTCTATCAAGTGGGTACCAGATGAATTGTCCCTAGGTTTAGGGCTCTAAGATAAAGTAGGCTAGGTTCTTTTCTAAACTTGCATAAAGTGATTATATTCTTATGCTCTCAGCGACTAGTCTTTCTGATACTCTGACGTCTATGTCTAAGCATGTCATGCGGTGAACGCAGCGATTGCATCCTCCAGATACTTGGCTGTCTCCTCCGGTTTACTCAACATAGGAGAGTGACTGCTCGCAATTTCCTTCCGCGTCAAATCCGCGCCAGCCTTTTCCGCAGAGGCTGCAAACATCCTCTGCACCTCCACAGGTAGCGATCGATCCTCAGTCGTTATGATATACCAAACTGGCACATCTTTCCACCCCTCATATGCAACTTCATATCCATCAGTCAGAGCAGTGAGTGCCTGTTCAGTAAGCTTTGCCGCCCAACCTTCCGCCTCTGGCTTGGGCAGGTCGTGGTACAGCATGTCGATCGGGTCGGCTTTGATGGGTACAATGTTGTTCTCGTAATCGGCGTCCCATGTTGGTGGAGGTTTGCCGCCCATGCCTTCAAGGAAAGACCTTCCAGGCGTCACGAAACCTGTAGCGACCATGAAGAGGCCGATGACATGGCCTTTGCCTTGGTCAGATGATGCAGTCTTTCTTGATAATTGTTTGATAGCGCTAGCACCGACACCGCCGCCGTAGGAGTGGACCACTACGACCACGTCTCGGCCGAGAGATATTTCTTCCGCAATAGCGTCGCGAACATGGGTGACATCGCTTGTGAAGTTGACATCTTTGCTTGTGTCCTGGGTAGTAGGTAAGGTGACGGGTTTGCATCTGTATTGTTTGGATTCCATGACAGAAATGACTTTGCCCCAGCATTCGGGGGTGTGCCATGCACCCGGGACAAAGATGAGAGTAGGCTTGTTGGTCATGATGGTGTGTCTGGGTTTCTGATGTTGAGTCAAAGTGTGCGATGAATGAAGCTTTGGTAAAAAGATGTGGCTTGCGTTTTATATATAAATGCAAGTCTTGGACCTCGGGGTGTCTCTCGGGGTCCTTTGGGTCATGTTGCGAACCATTCGCGGGGGACTTAAGACTGACTCTCTACTGCAGCTCTGACAAAAGTGCCTCAGTAGCATCGAATTCCGTAGAGGTCTCGCTGTGCCGCTGAGGATACAGTCAGCATTAATGCGATATACTTCCCTGAGCTTCTGGCTCATTGTCACAAACTTGCAGGTCGGATGATTCTCTGCCAATAGATCTCATCGTCTGGAAAGCAAAGAAATGACCGAAACCGACGAAGTCAATGGCTGGTAGCTACGACACTTTACCACCAGTGAAAGGATCGGGAATAAAAGGACTGAGACGTTCCGATTCCCGCCGCCCTAAGATCATGTAAAAATAAGCATATGGATCAGCAGCGGAGTTTGGCTCCCAGCTCGTTTACGCGGCTGGAATAGGTTTAGTCTCGATTGTTAGTCTGCAGTATGGCTGCCACCTCTCAAAGCACTACTTTCATTTCGTTAGTGGAGACTTTATCGTCCATTCTAGCGCTAGAGGTACATCTTCCCTCAACTTGTACCGGCGGTGCATCTGTTAGTGCATTAACCATGTCTGACAAGATCAAGCGAACTGCAACACCAGGTCCGTATCACCAACCAATAAATCCCGTGAGTGGCTTCCCGAACCTCATCCAAGACTCAAGTACCTCGTCAAATCTGCTCCCTCATCTCACAAAAGCCGCCGTAATCGTCGATCATTCTCATCCACAGTCAGTTTAATCCAAGCTCTCAAATCATTCGATATGAGTACCACGACAAGGACTCGACGCCCCCACACGCGCAGCAAGACAGGGTGTCTGACGTGCCGCAAGCGCCGTGTGCGCTGTGATGGCGGGAAACCTACATGGTAAGCCGGACTTTGATTTCCTTTCTTGTTTTCATAGACGAGCGTACTACATTAGTTGCTTCGTGATTGGCTTTGGCTGATGTGCTGCAGTGCCAGATGCCGCAATGCGGGCCGAGACTGCGAGTTCGCGGACCCTGAATTACCGCTTCGGGATCGTAAGGGAATCTTCCTGCCGGGGGAGCAAGCGCCATGGGTCATTGAGTCAGATACTCCTGTTACATTAGTGACCAAGTCCCCCTTCGCGAAATCAGTCGAGCCTTTCGACTGTTTGGGTCTTGACATGTCACTGCGCTCAAGGGAATTACTCCATTACTGTAAGTGAAGCTGGTATACTTCGATGTATCTAAGCACTAACAGTCAGTTCAGTCCACCACAGCCACGATACCTCTGATTTGATCTTGACCAAAGCTTCAAGAAACATGTACGTACACCAACCACCTTCTCAGAGCCTATCTCACCGATCCTCTTATAGCTTCTCATCCGTCGCTCAACATCCAGATGCCCTTCGCGATACTCTCCTTGTCGCTGGCTTACATTATGCTTGGACCGTCGGCGATCTTCAAACATACAAGTCCACGTTTCTGTTCCATAAAGTATCAACAATTGGGATCTTGAACAGATGGCTGCAGAACATCAGTCAGCCCGGGTTGATGACTTTCATTCGACATGTTTCCATCCTTTGTTTCATCGAGGTAGCTCCTCCTCTTACCTAAGGATCACTAGGATCTGGATGCTGACAAAAGAAGGCCTCGTATGGAAATGTCGGCGATACGGAAGCCCACGTCAACGGCTTGATCAATGCTGTCCATCTTCTTAGCCCCCTCGATCACGATTTTGGTACCAGAACAGGCCTCGATGAAGAACTGGCAAACAGGTATCTCCTGCTGTAAGTATCCTCCCCTTCCAACAACATCCTCCTGAAGCTTACCCGTCAGTACCCACTACGCCTACCAAGGTTTCAAAGCCCGAATATTAGGCAGCGATTCCCTAAAGAACATGTTCCGTCAGAACAACACCGCCGACTTCTCAACTTTCGTATCGCTTATCCATCTCTGGAAGACAAAGAATGTCGGACACCTTGAGATGCGCCTGGACGCCATGAAGTTACTGCCCTTCTTCTTCGCGGTCCTACCCTCATCGACACAATTTCACAACATCGATGCATCGCCCTTGATCGAACATCTTAAGCATGTCACCATGTCAACACAAACAGCTAGCGAAGACCGGTATAAGTGCGATCCGAGTTGGGAGTGGATTGAAGGTTCAGAGTCACGGTTACTGTGCGCGACTATCAGTTCGCATTTCTCTTCCATGTTTGAAGATGATATGTCTTCATCGCCGAGCTGCGCCAAGTATAGCGTCTCCTGGTCTGGTATGTGTGCTGCGTCAAGCTTGTACATGCATAATGTTCTCGAGCTTTGGGATGGCGGAGAACCCATGGACTCTAGTCTTATGCGAAGATTCCTCTACATTATGAAGAAAGACCTGGAGCAGACAATGGATACTTTGGGATCAACCGACGCGTCTGACTTTTGGCTATGGAGAGCCTTTCTAGGCACGTACAGCATCGCGAAACATCAGGCCTGTGTCAATGATCTAGCGTTAGATGATATAGCCGACGTTTACCATGGCTTCGTGGAAACATGGAAGATGGTCACGGGTATAACGCTTTGGGAAGACGTACATCAACGGCTGATCTCCGTAGCATGGCCTGATCGTCAGGGTCATGAGCTGGAGCCAGGTGTGTGGGGAAGAGCGCTTGAGTATGAACCATCTGACATGTGGTTCTATGCGGAGTAGGCTGCATGTATCAGCCAATGTATGTATCATGATAGATAAAACTCAACTCTTAATGGGGAATTATTATCAGCATCCATTTTACGATATGAGTTTCACCATCTTTCACAGATGCCCAACAGCTTTTCCGATCGGTACAAGAATTACACCTGGTCCCGTAAACAGGGATCGAAAAATTCCCCGATTAATAGCTTATTTCCAGATGGGAAATAGACCCTGTCGGTCTTGCGATCGTAAAAACCCCCCTATAAATGTGTGTCAAGGGTCCCTCACCGACAACAAAGCGACAACAAAGCCACCTCGGTTATCCGTAAAGAGGTGCCATTTGGGAAACCCCGCTACGAGAGTGATACCAGGGCTTGTCAGATTTGCGAATTTCCCATTGTCTGATGATGCATTTGTGAGATAATCAACTCTTGGCTTGATCGGCCAATCAAAGCTCAACGGACAGCCGTCCGGAAAGTTGAAATTTTCGGCGGAACAAAAGCTCCACCCACGATATTGTCCAACCGCTATCACCTATGAGAATGTGCACGATAATCAGTGAAATGGATTTTATATATAAATGCTGTTCTGAATGCCATTCCAAATCGTATTACACATTTACGAAAACCTGTCTCAACAACTCATTGTGTCATCCAACTCGTTTAAGCATCACAGCGGACGTCTTTGGACAGCTAGTCTCTGGACTATACCAGTCAGTTCGATTCCATTACATGTTTAAACTGACACGGGATGTTCATCATGGACGACGATGACCGAATTGTACGTTTGCGGGGAGATTTAGCGACTGATGCAATTCTAGGCCTCGAGTTCACACTCTGCATCGTTCCAGCATCAGACCACCATCCAGAGCCGAGGACAAAAGCCGTTGTACTCCGCAAAAGCGAGTTAACTAGCCCCTTCCCATCTTTTCAGGGGAAACGCAGGCAGCAAGCGGGCCACAGCAGGGGTCTTTGCGCTGTTGCACAGGAGAAAGATTACATCATACCTTCGTCAACGCTGGTCATTCTAGAAGATTCAGAGGGCCTTCCGATTCTCAAAAAAGCAGGAGATTGTCGGGATCGAAAAAAAACTCAGGACCTTTCCATTTCCTCTCTGAAAAGAACGTCATAGAAGTGCACAGAAAAGATGAATACCCCCAACCAACAGAATTATTTCATCATAGGAAGATCTGCGACCCTGAAAGACGTTGGTAAATCGTTTTTTATTTACATAGCCGCGTACTCACGTGATTTATAGGATCAGCAGAATGTCGAAGATTTTGGCGAGCCACTTTGCAATGTGCCGCTGTTCCAGACGAGCGCTATCCCCTCAAGCTTAAAGGATAGTCAGAAGACGTATGAAGTACAGCTTCACATCAAACCATATTCAGAATCGCGATCTTCAAAGCGTTCGAAACTCCGTGCTGAAAGGCCGAAGATTAGTTTGAAGAGAAAGCACAACAATAGCCGCTCATGTTTCAGCGACAGGTCCACTGGACGAGAAACGATTTACTCTTTGCATGCAAAGTCAGAACCAGTGAAGCGCTCTGGATCAGAACCTTCGTGCACCTTTTGCAATGAGACGGACACTCCCATGTGGCGTAAAGGACCTGACGGGCCTGGTACTCTTTGCAATGTCTGCGGATTGATTTATGCGAAGAGGGAATCGAAGGGGAAGTCATTGCTGCTTTCTAGGGAGTACAGTCGAGGAACTCGTGATACAATCTCGGATGACTCTTCACAACAATCATGACAGACACGCGCTCCAGTTGAGAAATTAGCTGAGCAAGTGAATGTCGGCGCCGGCCGAGCTCTCGAGAGGGACAGGACTAGGCGCAATAGTTTTTCTACATTTTGCAGCTTTACATCACGGTGTTCAACGAGTCGGAATCTATCAGGCGCATTTGGGTTAGGAGCACAGGCAACATATATCAGGAATACGTACGACATTTTTTCATCAACATTTGACAAACACCAACCATAAATGCATCATCGTGAAGTCGTTTGGCGGAGGTAGGCCTCCGCCCATGTGACCTTCATCTGTCGCCAACCACATATCGCGATAAGGTTCAATGAGAGGCCGGAGCTTCGCATGTCATGTTTGGACTTGGACCGTGCCGGTGATTGCACTGACTTTCTTTTTTCGGACTCCGATGAATTCTGACATGTCAATCAACTTGCAACATGATCTTCACCACTATCATCCAAGACAATCCAATGACATTCTTCAATCAAGTCAACGGACCTCGTCCGCTGTGTGTGTCAAAGCTTTACAGCTTCGGCCAATCGAATGAGGAAACCTGGGGGCGAATTGACGTCGGGATGCAGGCACACAGAAGCTAGCAAACACCAAGTGGGAGAACGAGTTTGAACCCTTGAGAAACCCAATTAACTTTAGCGGGGAGTTTTGCCTTTCGAGGTTAATGTGTTCCAGCACGTTTAGCCACTCAGTGCGCCTCATGGCTTCAACCCCTCAATTGGCAACCGGCAAGTGTCCTCCTGCTCACTCAGCCAAGTCGCCTGAATCACACAGTGTCACTCAACAAGCCTCCAGTTCTTTCAGAGATTGCAGAGGGGCAAAGAATAAGAGGGTCGGCAGTTACAAACCAAACAGCTATTAGATTGGCGCTCACCAGCCCCCATGGGTGCGATACACTGTGTCGCACATGAAATGTGTTGCACATGAAAACTCAGCCATATTCTCTGTGCCAATGAGTGTCAAGCCTGTGCAAGGAGTTGAGTAATCGCGGCTTACGCGTCGGCAATGAGGGCTGCAGCAGTCATGTGCGGTACAATTTCTAAGCGATGTGACAAAAGGCAAAACTGCTGTTCTGTTCGTCTGGGGTGAGAGATACGGCACAGGAATGGCTGTTGTTATGCAAGGAGCTATGAACAGCCTTATCTATCACGCCAATTCTGCTGCGAGGGACGTGAACATGAGACGAGCTGATGTCTCAGAGCGTACAGTAAAAGAAGCAATACTCAACCAACGGGCGCAATACTGTTGGGTTCAAGAGCAGGATCATAAGTAATTACAGTGTTGGTGAAAATTCAAAGACTGGATTGTGAAAAACACGGACTTCCTTTTCCCGATGTTCTAAAAAAGTGCCATGCCGTCTTCTCCATCAAAACAAACTCAACAGACCAATCTCACAAGCTGGGTTCATGCGGTAGGTTTGCTCCGGTCTCCGCGTGGACCCTGATTCAGGGACCCTGCACCAATAGCGCAGTGATCTACAAGGGTCTTCTGGGGCGAAAGTGGCTTGTTATCACGCTTTTGCCCTAGAGCGCAACAAAAGAGGGGGTGGGAGGGGGTATTAGAAGAGGCGCGATCCCAAGATTCTCCCTTTGTTCTAAAGATCGGATTTCACGTTCTTCATCGATTTACATTCATTTACCATGATCAAACCAACGCAACCGAACCTCACCAAAACGAGCAATGCTGCTTTGATCCGCAGGAGACGCGAACGCGCTCATCCTTGTCGCGCTGATTATTCGGAGTCGAGCATTTTTCCGCCCCGAAGGTGCACGTTCGCTCGGAGACCCCCCGGCTCCAGCCACCGAGTAAGAATTCCTCACGCAACTTTATTCATCCGACGCCGAACTAATCCCGTCTTAGATCCGACACAGCGTTCAAGATGTCCAGCATACCGGAAGACCGCTATGTGAAGTCGTCTTGTTTCAGAACACAGCTCTTCCCAGCCCGTTAGCCGCCAAGCCTGAGAGCAACCGCGAGCAATTGAAGGCTGGTTCGCGGGCCTCTTCTTCGCGATCAGCAGCCGCCTCGGCACGTTCGATTAGATCTTCTACAAGGGCGAGTATGAGAGATACCTATGAAGCGCGCACGTGGCGGAATAGACTTAGACGCCATTCGGTAAGATATCCCCTGCCAATAAATAAGGCATCCTAACTAACCAGCCATAGAGGTCTCCCAGATCCCTTGAACCAAGTCCCTGTTGCACTTCATGCTTCACCAAAGAAACACCCATGTGGCGCGAAGGACCATTCGGATCACATACACTCTGCAACTTCTGCGGTCTTCTCTACGCAAAACGCCAATCCCGGGGTCGTCGATCCGTTCTGGTCCAGAGGGACGTTGACAGAATCTCCCATGTCTTCTAAATTTCCACACATATCCTGATTACCGTAACGGCAACGGCACTCTTCTCATTTGTTCTTTCTTTGGACTTGGATCTTCAGTGTAATTTCTCTTATGTTTTATTTTATGGGTTTACGTGAGTGATGAGGTAAAATGGTTTCTATACCCCCGGCGCAGGATTTGGGAAGGGCATTTTGTGAAGACTACTACGGCTGGCTACTGAAGTTTTGTTGTCAAAATGGCGTTCTTGGGCACTTGAAAATATTATCATCTTGGATTTATTAGCGCAGATACCTCAGTCACTGTTTTCAATTGGAGTTACTTTTTCGTTTTTGACGAACTCGGCCTTTGTGAATAAATGTTGCGAACGAGAATCTTTCCGGAATATCATCACGTCTTCACCACAGCTTCTACTTGGTTCTGCCGATAGAGTAGTTGAGCATTTCCACTAGCTGTGAATCTATTTATTTCTGCTCCTGATCTCTCAAGTGTCTGTCAAATCGATTTGGGTAACAATCGGGGTGTGTACAGGGTAGTCTTATGCGCAAGCTCGATTAGTCATGTGAATTGCGATGCTCAGCGGACCACGCTTTGTCGCTGTGAATCTGTTGATTGACCATAGAGGAGTAACACGTTTACTGATCCTGCGGCTTCGACATGCCAGAACATGTAATCCAGGCTCAGTGGATGAGATGAGAATTGAAAAAGCGGTTCATTGATGAGTAGAAATAATCCAACTGGATATCAACAAAAACAGCTTGGTACTGTGGTCTAGTTGGTCATGACATCTCGTTAACACCGAGAAGGTCCCCGGTTCGAGCCCGGGCAGAACCTCACTTTTTTGCCCTTTCGAGAACCATTTTGTGATCAAAAATAGAAGTTAATCATGATTGATAAAATCTTGACCCAAACTTTAAAGAGGAAAAACTTTAAAAACCCGAGAATTAATGACAGTGTCTCATTCAATTAGCTAGACAGCTGTACAGGCATTAAAATTTAAACAGTGGCCTCGTACGTAAAACAAATACCACAAAAGGAAAAAACACGATCTTTTTTATCACTCGCTGCAAGGATCCGAAGTCGTCATTTGGCAAAAGCTTATACAATGGAGGCAATCACGGCCCGACAACAAGGAAGCCTCCACTTTGCAAGCACGCAATTTGACTTTCGCATGCTGTACAACTCCCAATAACCATTTGCAGACAGAGGAAAGAGGCGATGTGAAAGCGATTTTAAAGAAGGTTGAAGAAGAAAAACGACGGAATGGCGCTATCAAGCCTTATAGGGCGACAACACAACACTAATCTGGCGCGACATGTTTTAATCGCATGTGTTTCAAATCACCGAACGACTTGCATGGATACAGCCCCATCAATATCGGCCAAACTCGCGAACGACTACCATCTTTCGACCCTGGTTGATGGATCCAATCTGTCAAAGTTTATGTCATAGTTCTTGAAAGTATCCATTTCAACCCAAACGCGATCGAAGGTAACACTGTCGTGATCGCCATCGTCCGACGAAGGACCGCAAACACTTATAACGACGCTTCCTTCGACCTGAACTCGAAGAAAACCAGGATATCCACTCTTGGAACTCGGAACCATGAGCGACACTTCTAAGAAGAGTCTCGTGGAGGACACTGTGCAAACAACGGAGAGACGATCAATCAACGATGAGTCAATAAAGGAACAGGCACAGCTCCTGGGCGCTACAGCAGAGGAGGTCATTGAGGCCGAAGAGCATTCTCGCACACTCGATCTAGACGAGGCTAAGAACGTGAGAATTACATACAACCATCCATGGGATTGTACTGATAATTCCCCAGCTCGCAGAAACACTTGTCCATTTCCACGAACACGACCCAAATTTCAGCACCGACTCCATTGTTCGTCTGCAAGACTTCCTCAAGAACGAAGCCCTCTTCGCGAATCCCCACAAGCACGAAGAAGCAATCTCAAACATGAAGACCGAAATTTCGCTTCTCACAATCAACTCCCCCTACGCAGAAGTCCGCGCAGTAGTCAGCAACAAAGACGACCCTTCCACACCAGCAGGCACAATTCGCGCGTGGACAATCGGCCTTTTCTTCGTGATCGTCCAAAGTTTCGTCAACCAGCTCTTCTCCGTACGACAGCCGACGATTCGTCTTCAAGCGCCGGTCATCCAATTGCTCTCCTTCCCTCTTGGTAAGGCGTGGGAGAAATGGCTGCCTGTTGGCGAGTTTGGCTGTTTTGGAGACAGGGTCAAGTTTAATCCTGGCAAGTTCACTCAGAAGGAGCATATGCTTATTTCTATTATGGCGAATGTTTCGTCGAGTTTGCCGCATTCGAGATATATCATCTTTACGAGTTGGTTGAAGAAGTATTTTGATCTTCCTTTTGCGGCGGACTTTGGGTTCCAGATTTGTCTCGCGGTAAGTAGTTCCCTCTTGAGACATGACAATGTGGCTAATGGGAGTAGTTATCTATGAACCTGCTTGGATTCGGTCTTGCGGGTTTGGTACGTCGGTTCCTGGTGTATCCGTCATTCTGCATCTGGCCTCGATCACTGGCAACGATTGCTCTCAACCAGAGTCTGCATAGTGGTAAGTCACGTAGCTTAACGCGACATCCCCAGATTTACTAACTCAGACGCAGATTCTGGAAACGCCAGTGTCCCCGGACCTTTCAACAAGATCTACAGCATGTCGCGATACCGGTTCTTTCTTATCTCCTGCAGCGCTATGTTTGTATGGTTCTGGTTCCCGAACCTGATCGTCAAAGCCGTATCTCTCTTCAACTGGATTGCCTGGATCGCACCGTTCAACTTCACACTTGCAGCTATAACCGGTGTATCCAACGGTCTGGGCTTCAACCCGCTCCCGACTTTTGATTGGAACGTCGCTACTTACTACATCGACCCTCTTTTGGTCCCGTTCCATGTCACCTTCAATATGTTTCTCGGTGCGGTTCTAGGTGGCATTACCATCATTGCGTTGTACTGGAACAATACGTTCAACACGGGATATTTGCCTATCAACACGAATACCATGTTTGATAACACGGGTGCCAAGTACAATGTCTCTTCGATTTTGGATGATCGCGGCTTGTTGGATGTGGAAAAGTATCATGCTTACAGCCCAGTCTATATCGCTGCTTCATCCCTCACCTATTAGTAAGTTGCCGTTTGCCTTGGAAGTGTTCCAAAGCTGACTGGTCATAGCATTTACTTCTTCGCTGTCTACAGCGCAGTAATTTCTTATGCTGTTCTTTACCACTGGCATGATATTAAACTTGGCTTCAAGTCTTTGAAAGAAAGCTTCAAGAAGAATAGCAAGACCACGGAGTTCAAGGATATTCATACTAAACTCATGGGCAATTACCGCGAAGTTCCCGAGTGGTGGTACATGGTTTTGAATGTGAGTACAAGTTCTGGCCGCCGAGAGGCTCAGCTAATGGTAGACAGGTTGCTGGAGTCGCGTTCGGTATTGCAGCTGTCGCAGGTTGGCCTACCAATACGAGCGTTGGTACCGTATTCTTCGGTCTTGCTCTTGCTCTAATCTTCACCATTCCCACGGGAATCATCTTTGCTACTACCGGTATCGAGGTCGAGTTCAACGTTCTGGCTGAGTTTATTGGAGGAGCTTGGCAGCCCGGCAATGCGTTGGCGGTAAGTGTTCAAGTTCAACAACACGGTTCTCCATACTAATAAAGTCAGATGAACTTCTTCAAAGGCTTTGGTTACGTGACTGTAGCTCACGCTCTCGACTTCGCCAATGACCTGAAACTTGGCCACTACCTAAAGATCCCCCAACGTCAAACATTCTGGTGCCAAACTGTCGCGAGTAAGTTACCAGAACAGTATCGCACAGACATCGACTGACAACACACCAGCTATCGTCTCCGCTTTCGTCTGCACAGCTGTCATGAACTTCCAGATCCGCAACATCCCCCAGATCTGCGAAGCCGGCCAAAAAGACCGCTTCACCTGCCCCGGTGTCGAATCTTACTTCACAGCAGCCGTACTATTCGGCTCCCTCGCACCGCAGCGCGTCTTTGGTAAAGGCGGCATGTACACCGCTCTTCTCGCAGCATTTCCTGTTGGCTTGGCGTTTCCTGTGCTGTACTACTACGCCACGCGCAAGCTCCCTAAAACTCACTTCCTCACCAAGATTCACCCCGTGGTCATTTTCAGCGGTGGTCATATCTGGTCGCCGTATAATCTGGCATACATTTGGCCTGCTGTCATTCCTGGTTGGATCTCTTGGGTTGTCGTTAGAAAGAGATATCTTTCCTTTTGGGCAAAGTACAACTATGTCCTTTCGGCGGCGTGGCAGACTGGAATTGCACTTGCTGGAGTGGTGATTTTCTTTGCTGTCAGCTATCATGGGGCTTCGATTAACTGGATTGGAAATCACGCTGATAGCGGTTGTGAGGCCAATGCTTGTACGAGGCTCAAGCTTCCAGAGGGAGGGACTTTTGGGCCGGCGCCTGGGACATTCACATAGGCAGGGGGCTACTTGGATGTAGCGGGCCGTGCAATGAAGGGCAAGTATGTGCCGCCCCAAAGGTTTTCTAGGATAATGGTAATGATTCTATATCCTTGATTAGAAATAGGCATTTGAATACAAACTCCAGATTTTGTCTACACACAGACATTCACATAGTCACTTAATACCCAAGAAGGAATGCAGATAGGCTATCAGGCTTTCCAATATCCGGCCATCGCGGGGTATAAAACCCCTCCGGCCTCAATGACAGGGATTCAGATCGGAAGTGCGATAAGGCCTCGCCTCGGAACCGGGGAAGTAGTTCCCTTCCAATCAGCATCACTCACGCATCATCATGAAGTTGACAACCCGGCGCCTTTCCCAGGATGGCTAGTCCGTCAAGGTAGATTATTCCTCAAGATGGTAATTTTTGGAGAAGATGTTGGTTGCGATTCACGTATCTTCCAGGGTCTGATACTACTCCGCTCAAAACCGACGGAGATAAATAAGCTTGGAAACAACGCATCGTTATCCTTCCATCAACAACTCTTTTTACAGGTTATTGAGAAACTGTTATAAGAATCGCCATGGCTTCGGTTCCTCACCCGCTTTGCCCATTGACGGGCGACGAGATCCAATCAACCGCTCGTCTGATTGAAAGTGTTTGGCCACAATCTGTTTCGCTGTCATTTAAAGTCATAACACTCAGCGAGCCACCCAAGGAGAAGCTTGCGCCATATCTCCAGGCTTTCGACAGCGGCAAGACCCCTTCACCACTTGAGCGACGGGTCTTTGTGTGCTATTACGTTCGCGGAACGGTAAGATCATCCTGTGCGACCGGTGAACCTGACTGACTTGAGTTAGGCCAATCTGCACGAAGCTATTGTGAACTTGACGACAGGCACGATCGAAAGCAATGTCAAGCTTGGTCCGAATGTTCATGCCAACGCTGTTTATGATGAGGTGCAGGAGGTTGAGAAGATTGCGCTGCAGGATCCAAAGGTATTGGCTGAGCTGGAGAAGCTGAAGCTTCCGGAGGGGACGGTTGTCTGCGCTGATCCTTGGATCTATGGTGAGTGACTCGCAATGGAGAAACGGTGCCGAAGCTAACAAAGTCAGGATCTGATGGTATCGAGGACGATGATCGCATGTATCAGGTCTTCCTCTACATGCGCGATCCTGCCAACTCTGGAGAAGCTGACTCGAACCACTACGCCTTTCCTCTCCCCGTTTCGCCAGTCATTGAGTGCGTTAACTACAAGGTAGTTCACGTCGATGTTCTACCCACCGGCGCCGATGCCACCGTCAAGCCTTTGACGGCGTATCAGCCAAAGCCTGCGAATGAATACATCCCCGAGACTCAGGAGCTGCGAAAGGATCTCAAGCCACTCCACGTCAATCAACCTGAGGGACCCAGCTTCTCCGTGACGCCGGTTGGAGAGACTGGAAATATTATTTCGTGGCAGAAGTGGAACTTCTTTGTCGGTATGTGATGATCCAAACTGGTCTTATTCGCTATGCTAACAATTATGTCCAGGTTTCAACCAACGTGAAGGAATGGTGCTATACAACGTCAAATACGACAACCGCCCACTCTTCTACAGACTATCACTGTCTGAAATGAGTGTTCCATACGGTGATCCCCGACATCCCTTCCACAAGAAGTCAGCGTTTGACCTGGGTGATGCCGGTGCTGGTGCTACCGCCAATAACCTCAAGCTGGGATGCGACTGTCTCGGCAGCATCCAGTATCTCAGCGGCGTCATCTGCGACGACAAGGGAAATGCACTACCTATGGAGAATGTTATCTGCATCCATGAGCAAGACGCCGGTATTGGTTGGAAGCACACCAACTACAGAACCGGACGAGCAGCAATCGTTCGCTCACGAGAGCTTGTCCTACAGTCTATCATCACCGTGTCCAACTATGAGTATATCCTCATGTTCATTTTCAACCAAGCGGGAGAAGTCACATACGAAGTCCGAGCAACAGGTATCCTATCAACTCAACCCATCGACCACGAACTAGACAAGGTTGGCGTGCCCTATGGTACTGTCGTACACCCCGGTGTTCTCGCAGGCGTCCATCAACATATCTTCTCCCTCCGAGTAGACCCCATGATCGACGGCCACACCAACCAACTCACCTACACAGAAGCCCACAAGATCCCCCGCGATCCTCAACGAAACCCCCATGGAAGCGGCTACGAAATCGTCGAAAAGACCATCGACAAAACATCCGGTCTCGACATCGACTACGATCTCAGCCGCGTCTATAAAATCACAAATCCCAACTCCCTCAACCCCATCAACGGCAAACCCGTCAGCTACAAAATCCAAGCCCCACCGTTCCAAAAGCACATGGGTGACGAAGACAGCTTCTTGCACAAACGCGCCGAGTTTGCGGATCATAATATCTATGTCACCACACATCGTGACCGCGAGCTTTACGCTGGAGGTTGGTACACTAACCAATCCCGTGGCGGTACTGGTGTGAGGAGCTGGGCAGAGAGGGATGAGACGCTTACGCCGGAGTCTGATATTGTGGTTTGGGTGCAGTTTGGCATCAACCATATTCCGCGCATTGAGGATTTTCCTGTTATGCCGGTTGAGATTCTCAAGGTGCATCTTAAGCCTGTGAACTTCTTTACTAAGAATCCTGCGCTGGATGTGCCGCCGAGTGAGCAGACTGTCAACCAGAGTACACTGGTTGAGACTAAGAAGAAAGAATCAGAATGCGGCTGTGAACCTTCAGTCGGTTCAAAGCTATAATCTTAACGCCTTAGGTCATCAGACTAGTTGCTCCTGAAATCCATAACAGACTAAATAAATCTGTCACTTTAAAGGACACCCTTTCTTCTTGGTGTACCAAGAGGTTATACTGCTAGTGAGCTTCATATTATTATTGTATTAGTTTACTTTGGAGTTTCCATTTCCTCCAAGCTAGGCATATCTTCTGCCGGTTCACCTAGTCTTTGTACATGAACCGTTGTCTCCTCCGATATCTGTATCCCATTCAAACCCTCATTTACCGTCGGTGGCGGCGTCCGATGTCTCCAAGGACTAGAGATTGTTATCTCCGTTCCCCAACCCCACCCTGGGTGTGAAGCTTCAAGATCGTAACCGGCAGGTACATCATCCTGAACCGCGAATTCGCAAATCGAGCTCGAGGCGTTTTGATTGGAGACTTTGGTCTCTCGACTACCTTTTGTGCCGTACTCGCTGGCGAGTACTGAGTCTAAAACAGCGCGCCTGCTTCTGTGAGAGGCGAGAAATGATGAAGGGATTATTTTGCGGAAGATTGGGCGTAGCATCGGTAATGAGACTAAGAACAGTTAATCGGGGATTCTGGCAGAGCATCGATAGAGCATACTCGTGATATTGGCGAGATTGGTCTCAGCTGCGGCTAAAGCGCTGTGATATCCCATTTTCAAGGCGATTTCTCTTGAACTACCGTCAAAGTTGAACGCATCATAGATAACAAATACAGTCAAAACGACAACACTGTTTCACGCATTAGCTCAAGACATCACGGCATCATCAGAGCAGGAAACGAACAGAGCACCAAAGCCAAAAAGCGCCATTACGGCAATCTTTTGGCCAATAGGTAAATGCATCCTATATACTTCCACCAGTGGAAGCAGCAGAATAATAACGTCCAAGATTAAATGCGTCAAGCCGGTCGAGAAGAAGTATGTCGAACTAGGAACATTGCAATGGGTATCTCGGCGATCAATATCCCAGTAGGCCGAAGTCGGTTGACATTGCAGCGTCAACAGGAACATTCGGACAATGAACCAGGCGATGCAGAGGACCAGAACAACCTGTATCGCGATTCGGGAATGGGAGTATCTGAAGAGGCGCCAATAAAAGGTCAAGATAGCGAGCTTTGCAAAGCCGCAGGCTATCGTGTAGGTCAGGCTGGAGACAAATGTGAAGATGTAGGATCGTTCGAGTCGTTCGTCTTCGGTGAGGTGCGAGGGACCATCTTTGAGCGGTATACCAAGTCCATAGTCGAGGTCTGCGATGCAATGTCATTAGTCAATTGCGACAGCGAATAGAGGGAGGTCGACGTACAGACGAGGTTGTCTATCGAATACCCAAGAGCTCCAATCTGGATAAAAAGCCAATTAGCCACACAAACCTACGGCATCCAGTCCAGTGGCTGACGTACAAAAGCAAGAACCGCCAACCAATCGTCAATGCCATAACCCGCCCTCGTCATGCGTCTCGCCACCAATCTCAACACAAGAACCAGCGTGGCAAGTGGTAAAGTAACGGCAATCGAGGCGATGACGTCCGGTCTATAGTCCATCGTGCATGGTCGCGATGGCCGTCTCTCTCTTTCGAAAGGGCGCGGGCGGAAGGGAAATAAGAAGGAAGAAAAAAGGAAGAAAAGAAGGGATGGGAAAAAGGAAGAGAAACAAAGTGTGATGTCTCACTTTGACCAGTCAGCAGAGAACGTAATGACTCGAGTGAAACCTACGACGTTCGAGCGCTAAAAACGCCGATGATGCGGGTTTAGGGGCTTTGATGTTACGCTAGAACGACTCTTATCGTGGGGGATGGAGATTGAGATGCGGGGGGATGGAGCCTGCTAGGAAATGTCCCGTCGCTTTGATCGCCCCGCCACCATCAACTTTTATTTCAGCACTAAATGAAGGTCCTAATATATAGATCACGATCACTCAGAATAATTAAAAGGAGAAACAGACATGAACCTGCAAACCCTGCAATTATGCCAACACGACGTAACACCCGTGTAATTTCCGTGCCTAGTCGAACGCTAAGGGAAACTTTGTTTGGTGGCTAATCGTCCTGGGCCTGATCGTCATTCGTTGCGATTGGTTCCTCATTCCAGCCGATCTACAGGCGAGGAATTTCAGCCCGCAGAGAAACCTCCGATACAATCGAGGTACCGAGCTCCTTTCCTGTTTGGAGGAAAGCTCGTAGCTGAATGTCTTAAATGCATGTCGCTTATTAGTCGCTAAGGCGGACGGTTGAGCGCTTTGACAGGAACGGGAGATAAGGATATTAACGTTAATCCGAATGACAAATTGACAACGTGGGAAGTTTATGATCTGTGCTTGTTTGAGTCATGAAAAGAACGTATTGAAGATTATCTACCGTTGAGGAAAGTCCCATACGCCCTCATCTCATCTCTCCAGTGCAGGTTCACAGCTCAAGGACTTCCATTTTCACTCCAATTCTCCCACCCTGTAAAAAGACCACTAAAGCCATGGCTGTTCGATCTCCATCTCCAAGATAGCGGTGCATCAGTGCCTTCTAGGAGCCACCAGCCAGCCCCAGGATCCGGGCCCAACTGAAACGGGGCACGTGGATAACTGTCGACATACGGCAGTCTGATAGCATGAGGACCATTACTCTTATCCTCTACCGAGTACCAAAGCTCGCTGTATGAACTTCGCTTCCAACTATTTTCCATCTGGATGTAGTCTTGTGCGATATGCTCGAATAATTGGAAAGGTATTGCAATGGCACACTCGACTAGAGCAGGCCGAGCTTTGACAAGCTCATTCATGTGTCCAATTATCGTGTACATGGTATCCGGTTCATAATTCCAGTCAAACCGTGCCGATATATAAAGGCGTTTCAGGTTTGGAAAGCGTCGTAGTTCTAGCTGGTCGAAAAGAGCATCCCAATGCTCGTGAAGCTCCACGGAACATCTGATCTCAAGAGAAGTAATAGTAGCGAGACGATGAGGTAGGATCAGTTGATCAAGGTGAGTCAATAACGGTTCGTCGTAAATCAAGATGGTATTCTTTGAGTACAAGATGTCGATGGTTTCGGCATAACTAAAGCAAATAATTTATTAGTAACCACTGAAACCAAATGCACTTGTTCAACTCACTTCTGTCGACAAGATAGAAGCCATCCCATAACACCAACAGACTCGAGCATCTCTCCAGGATGATCACACTCGTCAGACCAAGGACCTTCAAGACCGCCACGAGTCATAGGACATTTCTCGTCAGTCGAAACATGACGACAGACCATGCCGAAACTATGCCAAGTATTCGGCGGATCTGCATCGCACTTCAAAGACATGTGCAGACGTCGATCTCCAAAGGCCAAGAGTAAGATGTCGCGCCTCAGATTAGGAGGAATTTTGAACCAGGAAGACTTCTGAAGAATTGCAGTCACGTCTCTCTTCTGTTGAGTGTCATCTTCTCGAAACCCAGTTGGTGTGAGAGCGCGAGGCCGCAGAGGTGGCAGACGAGGAATATCTTGGACGTAGTCCTTCCAATTAGAGGCGTATATCTCTTTTTTGACGTCTGCCAACGGAGACTCGATTGTGGATCGAACTAAGAGAAAACTGTCAGAAAACCTGTTCATCAGTTTAGAGAAGGAATTAAGGTCTCCATCCTCTAAAGCTTCGGGTGACAAAATACAGTTGACAGATTGTCTGCCTAAGCTATCATAAAGTGACCAAAGGATTTCGTCTCTTTTGCTTCAGGCGGCTAATTGTTCTGACACCCTGAAATGTCTAAAGCTTTGGGGAATCCTTTCTGAACCCACCGACCAAGCTGGGGATCTTACCTGGTGAACCACGTCCGACACTGTAATCTGGCGAACCACGCTCAACGCTGTAATTTGGTGATGTAGGAGAGAAATCTGGCGAGGGCATGTCATCAACGGGTGGCGGCGAACATGACGTAAAGCGCGGCGCAAATAGTTCTTCAGTCGGGCTTTGTGTCATCCTGCGAAATAATGTCAATGTTTATGAAGGAAAGAAGGAAAGTTGGGTTGGTGTTGAGTTGCTGGTTATTGTTATTGCCTTGTCCTAGCGATGGCACGTGCGATGTTACGTAAGGCAGAATTATCCTCTAAAGCTTAGAGCGCCAAAATAAAATATCCCAATTTTTTATCTAAAATGAACAACGGAATTCTTTCATCTCTTATGCTCTGAGCGGCCAATTTAAGGGATCTAATTTAAGCTTTTTTTCAAGCGCAGGCCCTGAAGTATACAGATAAAATATTTAGGGGATCAATCCCATCTTCTGCTTCATGCGAGTCAAGTCGCGAGCTCTCCCCCAAGACAGCCAGTCCCACTGATCGTTGTACATCATCAAGGAAAAGATCATGAGTGAGTCGGCATTAGTAGTCGCCTTGTCAGGGCCCGAGTTTTGCGTGTTCTTTGGATGCGTCATTGCAAGCTCCATCATGTTTCCGATACCATCTATCAAACAAAGATTAGTTTTGGATCCATTTCTGAGATGACGAGTACTTACAAGCGCCCTGCTTTCTTAACCCTCTCTGGGCAAGGTACGAAGGAGACTGGGGGGCAGGGTATGTTCGAACAATAGCGTTGCCACTGGGATCCTTTCCCTTGTACATGACATCGCCCCTCTTATCGACGGCGATTTGATCCTTGATGTTGTGCTCAAGCTGGGGAGTAACGCCGCCGAACCAATGGCAAAGCTCATGCCAAAGCTGAGTGTGAAATGAGACAAGACCGTCCCTTAGATCTGTGCCCGACGAGACCGAGGCCTTGAAGTCCCTAGGGGAGGTCTTGGCTCTGAAAGCATCCGCCAGCATAGCATCGCAGATCATGATCAGATCGTCATGAGCAGAGATAACAGCATTGCGATTGCCGAAGCAGACACCAAAGGTGCTAGTTTGCTGCCGTCGGAAAGACCAGCGGCCTTGGAAGTACAAGGCTCCTGCATAGCCTTGCGGGAACTTTGGCTGATCTTTGACCTTGCCTACGCCAGGTTCCGGCTCATCGTCTGCGTCGAACCATTGAAACATGGACTCGCCGCAGACGATGACGGGTTTGGCGTTCGGGCGGGCGGCCAGGATGGGGTTGTTGCCCTTTTCGGGCGAGTTCTTGTTGCTTGGGAGGACATTGACTGCAGAGGCATAGATATCTGGAGTGATGTTAGCCAATGATTTCGGCCTAAACACCAGGTAATTGTTCTCGACAGGCAATTCCTATCGCGATCGTGATTCACATACCTCGAAGACGCTCAGTATAACGTCTATCCCCGGGACCGGGGCTAGTAGGAATCTTGTACCCAAATGCCATGCGCACATGAGTTACGATTCGTTGCCATTTGACAGCTTCATCGGGATCGGTCTTCTGGTCAGGCATCTTATTCATAACAAACTCCAGAGAAGACTTTGCTGCATCAGCCAATTCGATTGACTGTGTCATTGCCTCTTTGATGTCGGCCTTATAGGCATCACAGCTGCTGTGGATATCCCAAGGCTCCAGAGAGGCATCGGGGAGAGCCAGTGCAGAGCCTGACCAGAGACTGGCGACAGCGAGGGAAAGCGTTGAGAAACGCATTTTAGAAAAGAATGACTAAAAATGGACTAAAAACGAGTGTATGCGTACCAAAAACGCGGATGAAAGAGCGGATGACCAAAACAGAGACTACAGAAAAGTAACGGGCTTCTATCATGTATGTATTCTCACATTTCGCATCTCAATTCGGCAAATGAGAATAGGGACGTGCTGCAACATGGATGGTGCTGACAAGCCTCGCCCTTAATCTGATCCTTCGAGGCTTACCCGCCCCTGCAGTAAATTGCGATGAGCCGCACTATGCACTGTTCATGTAACCCCCCACAAATGAGCAAGAAACTTGGCATTTGATGGGATGATTAACGAACGGGACATTATTTGCCTTGTTCGGAAATCCTTCAATGGTTCTTTCGTACGATTGATTCTCCGAAGGAGCTCCGCGACGGCAAAGGCGGATGACGGGTGTTGTTGACGAATCTCGCTTATCGCCGATCAGTGACATTGGTTGCTGTGCCTCACAAGGCAGTTGATGCCGTTAAAGTCCCGGTTGGCAGTGCATTCAGTTGCTTCAGTTGACACGGCCGACATATTGTAAATCTTTTTGCATCAACTTTTCCTTGTACCATATCGTACGGGATCATGACAATTGTAAGAACACAAGGCATAAAAAAGCATGAGAGCCTAAGATTAGAAACACTGGCAGCGATCATCCATCTTAACACAGTCGTACCTGCCGTGCCATCACGACGAGGCGCAATAACGGCACCCGGATATCCCGTCGAAGGATTTGATTAGGCGTAAGACGAATGCAACACGATAAAATAAGCCTCTCTGCCCAAAATTACCATGTTTCATTGTAGGATTCGAATGCACGTTCCCGATATGGGTCTGTATCCCAGAAACAAGGCTGATTATCAGACTCCACTGCGTTTCAGAAGGCTTACACCAGAGATTGTGATCCACTAGCCCTGTAACTTGGTTTTGCGGAAGGACTTGCACTTCATGAAAAGGGTCTGTATCGCCAGCTTGCTTGCTGGTTCCCATTACGGCCACTCATTCAGCCATCCATTCATTCTTTTTGTTGTCTCTGGACTTTACTAGCTTCACATTCGTTTTTCTTCAGTCAGCTAGTATAGTCGTTCATTCTTTGATTGCTTTTCACAATGCAGCAGCCATGGAAGCTGCGCGTTCTTGCGCTATGTCTGGCGACGGGTTTGTCTGGCGTTTCTGCTCAAGACTTCACCACATCCACTTATGACACAACCACCGGCACTGAGACTTCTACTGATACTGGAATTCCCATTGTCGAGCCCGTTCCTTCTACCGAGGTCGCTCTCCCAGAGACTACTTCGGCGCCATATGTCGAAGGCCCTGCCTCATCAGCGACTTCGGAACCTCAAGTTGAGATCCAGCCTACCTCAGCAGATAAGGAGGAGTCGACAAGATTTCCTGTGTTCCCTAACCCCGAGTCAAGTCCCCTTGTTGAGTCTGCATCGGAAGATGTCCCTCACTTGCCTTCTACTGAGACTCAACCCGAGGTTGTGGTTCCCAGCACTGAGACGCAGCCTCTTGAGGTTGGCACCCCCACCGACATCAGCATCCCTATCAACACCGCCACCGGTTCTGCTGAGACTGTTGATGCCACCACTGGCCCAGTGGAGGCTCCCACTGAGCCTGCACAGTCTGGTCCTGCTCAAGATGCATCAACTGAGCAGTCCCAGCCTGTGATTGAGAGCACCACAGATGTTCCCCCACCTGCCATCCCCGAGTCGACTCAGTCTGCTGAGCCTACATCCCAGGTCATTGAGCAGCCTCCTCTAGTTTCTTCTGGCTCAACTGAGGCTGTTGAGCCTACCCAGGAGAACCCCGCTCCTGAGCGTACCACCGAGACTCCTGCTGAGGTCTCTCAACCCGCTGAGCCCACCACTCAGGTTCAAGAACCCCCAGCCCAGGAGACTACCACTGAGGAGAAGCCTCAAGAGGTTTCTACTGACTCCGCTCCTATTCCTGCGGAACCTACCACTGAGAAGGAGGCCCCTCAGGAGACCACCGAGAAGGAGGCTCCTAAGGAGAGCTCCGAGGCCGAGGTTCCCGAGCAGACTTCCCAATCCCAGGAACCTGCCGAGCCTACTCAAGATGGTCCCGGCCCCAAGCCTACAGATGACAAGGACGAGGCGCCCTCCTCTGACAACCAGCCTGGTCAAACTTCCGCTCCCGATGAGCCCAAGCAGACCACTGCTAACCCTGAGCCATCACCCACCGAGGATGGTATCGTTACTGGTACCAACGGCGCTGTTGTGACCTACGTTCCTGAGCAGGACAAGGACTTCTCCGACTTCACTGGTACTACTACTACTACTGATGATGGCGGTGCTGCTATTGTCCTCTTCCCCGGTGGTTGGTTCTGGAAGCCCTCTGGTAACCTCCCTGCCGGTATCCTGCCCCCTCCTCCTGCAGTCATCCCAGGCCCTCCTGGCGGCGGCGCCGGTGGTGGTCCCGGTGGTAACGAAGATGGAAACAATGATGAGGATGAGGATGATGACAAGCAGTCGACTAAGAAGGAGGAGAAGTCCACCACTGAGCAGACAACCGCCAAGTCCACTGAAGCCACTACCACTTCTACCGAGGGCTGCTCCGCCGTCGAGATTGAGGACTGCACACGTACCATCTCCTACTTCACCACTGACGGCACCCTCACACACACTGAGTTCGGCGACTGCCCCACTATCGCTAGCTGCGCCACTGGTACTCAGGCTACTGCTACCACGACTGTCTCTGCTGAGGTTGAGGAGGGTGTCGAGATGCAGATCGACGAAGCTGACATTGACATCCCTGACAACTTCAACGATCCCGTCTCTGATGACACTGCCTCGAGATTCGAGGAGGTTATGGATGAGTACTGGGGCGATGCTACTTCTGCTGGTATTGAGACTACCGCTGAAGCCACCACTACCGCCGAGTCAACCGAGACTACCAGCGAGACCAAGGCCGAGGAGACTACTACTGCTGAGTCTTCTACTGCTGAGTCTACTACTGAGGCAACTACTGAGAACACCACCTCCGTCCCCAGCACCCTCATCACCAAGACTCGCACTACCGAGTCCTCTGAGGAGTCCTCCGGCACCACTTCCGATGGCACATCCTCTGACACCATCACCTCAATGGTCTCAAGCACCGAGGTTCCCACAACCACAACTTCTACCCAGCGCACTTACTACCCCTGCGTTCCCCATGGCGGTCCCCGTGTCGAGAACCCCTACTGTGCCTGCGAGACCACCAGCGATGGCAAACAACTCGTCGCGACCGCCCCCATGGTCTCCTACGCGTGCGACATCTACACCGAATTCCCCATGAGCCTCTACACCACTCCCCCTCCCGCTCCCACACCCACCATCTTCAACGAGCCTTACACCCAGACCGACGCTGGTACTGTTCTTGTCTGGCAATCGTATTCCCTTCGCGAGTGGAAGATCATGAGCCAGCCCATCACCAACACCATTGGTCTCGGCTCGCCCTCCACTGTCTCAACACCCGTCCCCACTGCGACCGACACCAACGGCTCCGGTTCAAGCATCTGCAGCAGCAGTGACAAGAACGTCCGCAATGCCCTCTCCAGCGCTTGCGACAAGGCTATCAACCAACTAGAGGATGACAAGGTGTATGACAAGTACACCGGCCGTTACGAGCAAATGGGCAGTATTCTCAAGACCCTGACTTTCGGCAAGGCTAGCTGTATCGTTCAGTTCTCTTGTGATGACTACGGTATTGGAATGAAGGGCAGCGACATCAAGAAGCTGTAAGTTTTAACCCCCGATTCAATGTTTGATGATTTATACTAACGGTTACTAGGCGTGAGGATCACCGAGAGGACGTTGGTCGTTGTGGAAACATTTATTTGTCGAACTCGTGCAAGATTCACTTGGACTACTGCACCAACTGCAATAGCGACAATTAGAGTACTATAGATCTAGATGTAATACAGCCACTTGGCTAATTCTGTAAACGTTACGCCTCGAATTCTCAATCGTGAAGTCCATGCTCTGATCTATATGGTGTCATGGTCGAAGCAAGCTGGTCTGTTCCAATTGAACATAAAGCCTTGTACCACAGCCATCTCTTGCAGCTATGGGATATTTCACGGCGCGATCAGGCGATCATTTCTGTATCAGGTGTTGTACGCCGAGAACTTTCAGCGTAAGGATCCATTGATACTCCTAACATCAAATCGGATGCGTCGAACCCTTGCTCTACGGTGCAGAAGCGAAACTGTACTTTCCACGCAACATTCCCATTTCCCCTCTCCATCGTCCTGAATGAAAGTGCGCTTTCATCTTATCGTACTAATTGACCCAAAATGCAAGAAGAACAGATTGTACCGTGAACCATGCCTGGTGTTGAGGCAAGTGCTGATGGTGATAGGCTGTCGACCCAGACTTTGACTCTGCTCTTGGGGTTGTGAGTTGTTATGGGGGATACCGTCAGATCATGCTAAAGCTAATATCTCATAGCCACTTGAGGACCCTTCCACGTCGTCACTTCGATCTAGTCTCCTCCAGTTCGCTCAGGAGAATGGACGTACATACCACAAACTTAGCGAAGGGAGTAAGTAAATGATGTGCCTGGAGTATTGACTAGCTAAAAGCGTCCAGAATATGCTTTCCCGAACGATGATGTGAGTTTAGCATAGAACATGAATGAGCTGCAACTAACGCTCTTCCGAGGCCGAGAACGATAGACTTGGTAAGTATGACCTCTCAAGAAGCTTGGTGATGACTTATTAGAAGTAGACCTGCAGGATAACCTGTACCTGATTACGCTGGATGGAAAGAGAGCTCTCAACCCTGGCGTTGATACGGCTACTAGAGTGTTGGATATGGGCACTGGTACAGGTCTCTGGGCTTTGGAATTTGGTAAGGATCTCGTTCTAAGTGGTGGTGCTAGCTGACCTTTGTAGCTGATGAACACCCGGCTGCTGAGGTTAGCTTTCCGTGGATAATTACCATACGCGAAACTGACATACCAGGTCATTGGTGTTGACTTAAGTCCGATCCAGCCACCCTAGTATGTCCAAGCCTTGCGTGCATAGGTCTAGATGTGCTGACTTCGATCAGTGTGCCTCCTAACTGTACCTTCGAGATCGACGACCTCGAGAAGGACTGGACGTGGAAGAAACCTTTCGACTTTATCTTCTCCCGCATGATGACGGGTAGCTTCAGCGACCCTCAAGCCATGGCGCACAAGGCTTACGAGTAAGTCCACCTCCCGAGCCAAGACCCTTCTCACAAAACCACAGAAACCTCAACCCAGGCGGCTGGTACGAAATCCAAGACATCCAAATCCCCGTCCTCTGCGACGACGGCACCCTCAACCCCACGGCATCCCCTTTGATTAAATGGCAAGAAGGTCTCATTCAAGGCTCCCGCAAAATCGGCCGCCCCCTCGGCGAAAGCGACAAGTACAAATCCATCGTCGAGACTGCAGGCTTCCAGAACGTTGTGGAGACCATCTACCGCTGGCCTACCAACAGCTGGCCCAAGGACGCCAAGCTCAAGGAGCTCGGGAAGTGGAACCTTGTCAACTTCGATGCTGGGCTTGAGGGGGTGAGCTTGGCGTTGTTTACGAGAGTGCTGGGGTGGTCGAAGGAGGAGGTTTTGAAGCTCTGTGCTGATGTTAGGAGGGAGTTGAGGGACCCGAAGGTTCATGGTTATTGGAAGATGTAAGTTTTTCTCTTGGGGTTGAGGATATTGCTAATTGGTTTAGTTATGTTGTTTACGGGCAGAGGCCGGAGAAGAAGGATTGAGCCGGGCAGTGTCTCCCTTAGGGCTGAGCCAAGCTTTCCAACGTATTCTAGAGCGTCGTTGGATCCATTAAATAAATATAGGACCATTGTACTCGTGCTATTGTCCCCATTCTGGTGTCTCCCGTGAAGTTCTAGAGTGCATGCTATGACTTCCCTTGAACAATAAGAAGCAACATCCACATGTCAGCCCAGTTCTCTCCAGTTTCTCACGCACCTGATTCATGAGCCTATTCCAATTATGCTTGACCAACCTCACGTGTCAACCAACGACATACGAGCATGTTCCTTCAATGCACATCCAATCCCAAATAGCCTGAGCTTACCGGACCTGAGCCAATCGCTTACCCCAGCTTTTACCTCGGGGCAACCGGAGCCGGAGTCGCCCCCCAAAACAGAACGAGCTAAACCCAATCCTGGCCGCTACAAAAGGTCGGTAGGTGAGGGGTGACCACTGCAAATCCGGGGAACGACGCGACGTCGGACGGGCAGCGGATGCCGTCTGGGAATAAGGTCCGTATCCTTGGAAATGCAAGCGAGATGTCTTATATAAAGACTCCCCTCCCGGCTCTGTGGAGAGTGATCTGCAGACTTGCTCTTGGCCTTTTACCTCCCAAGTCTTGACTTACTACAATCATGGACTCAAAGGCTGATGAGAAGGGTGCTGTGGACCATGGCACTGAGATTCACGATGCTCATGTAGCCGTTCAGGTTGCGCATGATGTTCAGAATCAGAAGCTGTCGCCATGGACCCCTACCATGTTTCGTCTGTATCTTGTCTTGGCTTGCGCTTACCTCTGCGGCTGTCTGGTTAGTCCCTTGGTATGACTTGCCAGATCAATTGATGCTAACAGGCTTTAGAACGGATATGATGGCTCCGTCATGGGAGGTATCAATGGCATGAAGGCGTACCAGCACTACTTCAACATGTGAGTAGAAACGGTCGCGATGTCTTGGCTTAGCTGACAACCCCCAGGTCCCAGGAAGGTTCATCGACCGGTATCGTCTTCGCCATGTACAACATCGGCTCCATCGCCGCCGTCTTCTTCACAGCCCCTGTAAACGACATGTTCGGCCGTCGCTGGGGCATGTTCACTGGAGCCGCAGTCGTCATCATCGGTACCTGCGTCCAAGCCACATCCATGGGTCGGGGCCAATTCCTCGGCGGTCGCTTTATTCTTGGCTTCGGTGTCAGCTTCTGCTGTGTATCTGCACCCTGCTACGTCAGTGAGATGGCCCATCCAACATGGCGCGGAACCATCACCGGTCTATACAATTGTACTTGGTACATCGGCAGTATCATCGCTAGTTGGGTCGTCTACGGATGCAGCTACCTTGGCGAGGAGAGTTCTATCGCTTGGAGAGTTCCTATCTGGTGTCAGATGGTTACGTCTGGTATTGTGGTCTGTTGCGTTATGTTCTTGCCTGAGTCTCCCAGATGGTTGATTGCTCAAGATCGTGTTGAGGATGCTGCCAAGGTTCTTGCTACGTACCATGGTGAAGGAGACCCGAATCATCCTATGGTTATTCTGCAAATCAAGGAGATGACTAACCAGATTGCTGCCGATGCTACTGATAAGTCTTGGTGGGATTATCGTGGACTCTGGAACACTCATAGTGCGCGCCGTCGACTTATTGGTGTTTTGGGCATGGCTGTCTTTGGACAAATCAGTGGTAACAGTCTGAGGTACGTCCTCGAAGATCCCTGATCTAAATCATTAGCTAACAACTAAAGCTCTTACTATCTTCCCGTCATGATGAAGAACGCCGGAATTGTCGAGGAAAAGAAGGTCCTCGCTCTCAACGGCGTCAACCCCATCCTCTGCTTCTTCGGCGCCATCCTTGGTGCTCGCATGACCGATGTCATTGGCCGTCGTCCACTATTGATCTACTCCATCATCTTCTGCTCCTGCTGTTTCGCTGTTATCACCGGAACCAGCAAGCTTTCCCTGGATGACCGCTCCAACGACTCCGCCGCTAACGCCACAGTCGCCATGATCTTCATCTTCGGAATCGTCTTCTCATTCGGTTGGACTCCCCTTCAATCCGCTTATATCGCCGAATGTCTGTCCACCGATATCCGTGCCAAAGGTACTGCTGTCGGTAACTTGGCTAGTTCCGTTGCTTCAACCATTATCCAGTACAGCAGTGGTCCTGCGTTTGAGAAGATCGGATACCACTTTTACCTTGTGTTTGTCTTTTGGGATCTTTTTGAAGCTGTCATCATTTACTTCTTCTTCCCTGAGACTAAGGATCGTACTTTGGAGGAGTTATCGGAGGTATTTGAGGCTCCTAACCCTGTTAAGAAGAGTCTGCAGAAGAGAGATGCTCAGACTGTTATGAACACTATGAACGTGACGGGTGATGAGAAGCTTGCAACTGTTTGACCTCTCTGACAGATGAAACATTACCTCTATTTATTGGTAGATAGTCACATACTCTATCACATAATTGACTCGGAATACATGACCATGAAAAGTCTTTCGAATTGTTTACAAGGCTACTGAATGACCAAACATGTTCCTAGAAGCACAAGATACTCAATTGACAGGCAGCCAGGGTACTGCAAAGCTTGTTGCAAGGAAACTACGGTAAAGTACGGTAGTTAATTAAGCTCGGCCGAGAATGCGATTTCGGCTTCAATGCCCGATCTGCAAACCCTGGCCTGTCCCGAGGTCTCATGCCCATCAAGCTTTGCACCGTTCCTTGGCCACTGCTTAAATCCAACCCCGCAACCAATCGGTCCCCCCTCTAAAAAGCTGGGGTAAAAACATCCAGTCTCTTCTCCCGCTCCAATCAAAACCCCAATTCCCTCCGGGCCGAACTTCCCCGAACCATCAGATCATCCACCCACTTCCTTCATTATCCCCACGTCGGTCCGTACCGGAGTAACAAACCAACCAACCTGTCTGTCTCACTTCATCACCATGGAACACGCTGTAGATGAGTCTGAGTGGCCGCCGCGAAAACGACTCAGGACGTCGCATGCAGTAAGTACAAGGCTTACTATCTTGTTTAATTGGAGCTGACCTGTAGTGTGATGCTTGTCGTACCCGGAAAACAAGGTAATTGACTGTAGAGCCTCATTTGACAGCTTGGCTAATTGATGGCAGGTGTGATGGGAATAATCCTTGCGCGACTTGTGCAGCGATCGGCCATGATTGCACATATGGATCTGAAGCGAATTCGTAAGTCTCATTGGCTGTTGAGCTTCTGTTGCATCGTGGTAACCGTGGGTCTAGGAGGAGTAAGAATGACTTGATCTTGGAGAGTGTTCTCAGAGTTGAAAGGACACTACATGAGCTGCGCTCTACTATTGTAAGCGAAATCGGCTCTGTTATAGGGTTTGATCTGACTATCTTACCTGCACATAGCCAGCGAATATCCAGCTAGCATACCAGCAACAAGCCATCAACTCTCCCCAAACAAACCGCACAAATTCTTTCTCAGGCTCATCACCAGACCTCAACCTCCGCCGCCAAAGCCACGCCATCCAAACGCCAACCAGCCAAGATAACCGCGAGAATGTTAACAACTTCGAAAATGCAGTCTTGGACTCCATGCACACATCCACAACTGAGTCGATACTCCAATGGCCTCACTTCGACGTTTTCCCTCTCCTTCGCCATGACGGAGAATCAATCTTTTATCTTGAACAGTCACGACCACCTTTAAGTGTCGCAGCAAATCCGATGTATCCCTACGTCGACTCTGAAGACATCACATCGATGTTAGAAGCTTTTGAACGAAATGTGAATTTTTGGTATCCTTCCATGTCGCAGGAGCAGCTTGGCAGTATCCGAGCGACACTTCAAAATGGGATGCCTGCCGAGGACACGGTGCACTCATGCCTTTGTTTGCTCACATTGGCGTTGGGTTGTGCAAGTCAGGCTGCTGAAGATATGCGTTTCACTACCGAGCCTGATGTTGGTGAGAAGGACAGAAGGTTGAGGAAGAGGAAGTTGGGAGATATTTACTTCCAGTTGGCGTTGAAGAAACTCCACGTCGTTCACCTACAGGTGGATTCGCAGAGCACACAATGTCTCTTCTTCACCGCGTAAGTCCAATCGGTTGCTTTGCCTATATCCATCTAACGTCTCATCCAGTCTTTACTTTGCATCATTGGTCAGGCCACTTCAAGCCTGGGAGTATCTCAGCGCCACGGCGACTCGATGCATGCTTCTATTATCATACCCCACCAACAAGCACGATACTGATTCCGAGGAACGGATTCGAAGAATATTCTGGTCTTGCTACATATTGGAAAGGTAAGGATTGCCCTCGTCTATTTGTATACCATACTGACTTTCGCTTAGCGACTATATGGCCGAGCTATCAGCATGTCCCCCTTCTGGTATCGCCCGCGTCGAATCTTCTGTTCCCCTCCCAAGCTCCTACAACACCCATACATCTGACATAGTCGAGGAAGAATCCTCGCTTTACTTCCTCGCCTGTATCAGTATGCGCCGTTTACTGAACAGAGTCCATCAACTTCTCTATGCCCGAGACACCGGTGCTGCATTCGATCATACCCGCTTCCCTCGAATCGTCGCCGAGCTCCAGCGTCAACTAGATGACTGGCGCGATGTACTTCCAGCTTCCTTCTCATTCAGTGTTGATACTGAAGAAGTAGCTACTGCGGCTGGAGGATTCCTACGGCAACGATATCTCACCTGCAAGGGAGTCATCTATCGACCGTACCTCATGTGGATGCTGAGTAGTAGCTACGATGATACGAGGACTTCCACATCGGCTGTCACACCTGCAATACCCGATGTTATGAATAAGTGCAAGTTATGTCTTGACGCATGTCTTTTGCATGCTTTGGATCTTAGAGGCTTTTCGCAAACAGTTCTCATCGACACATGGATCTGCTCACTATCGTAAGTGTTTCTCTCTAGTCAAGTCTTCCGGTTCTAACCACAATTAGTATGTCTGGAGCTATGCTTATAATCCTGGCGGCTTCACATATACCCGCATTGAAAGAATTCATCGGCACGCGTGCGACGCTTGTGGGCAGTCATCTGGAGAAGTTGTTCCGAAATTGGAGAGAGGTTTCTTTCGGAGGCGATTCACCCAGTGTCGACCGAAGTATGTGGCTTATACAGCAGGCGGATAGTTATATTAGGGACTGCTATTAAACTCTACACTAATTCATCTGGACATACAGAATCATGTTGGACCATCTGAGAGTATCACTGGCTAGCTGTTCTTGCCCCTCCCATACCCTTCTTGTGAGATTCCGCTATCCAGGTCATATACCAGCCTAACTCTAGCCATTCCACATTTGACTCACTCCGACCACTTGTGGCATGTGGTGGTTTTAACCGAACTATAGATCGGCTATTTAAGATTTTCAATTCCCCCAATCGTGTCCAGAAACTTCCGGATGCAGTTGATATTATAACGAAAGTCTTCCGTGGGACCGATAATGAGATATCCATTCACCGAACCGCCCTCGCTGAGATCGAGACATTCGGTACGGCTGAGCTTTGTTCCATATTTGCCAATGTGGTTGATGACTGCACGGGCAATAGCTTTCCTCTCAGTTTCAGCGTTACAGTCACGCACCTGCTTCGCAAGTGTCTCTAGGTCAATTGTCTCTTTTCCTCCCCAATCTGTGCGAGAAGAGTACATATACGAGATCGAGTTTCCTGGACCCGCTTGTCCTTGGAAGCTACCGCAAGGGAAATAGCATGATCCGCGGGGCCATTTATTAACGTAGTCGTGGTAAAGAACACCCAGGAAATCATAAAAGTCCTTTATTCGACATTTTAGCAGCCCCTCTACCCGCATGGCATTCATCTTACCCGTAACAGAATTGACGAGCCGATGCATATAAAAACCCAACACAAAACCTTGGCGAGTAACTTTGATAATGTCAATGGTATAATTCCTAACGGTAGATCCCTTTGTCACTGACCATTCTTTGTTTTTGTTGTGCCTTGGCGAGTTTGTTATCGTGTAAATCGGGTGGATGTTCGAAGTAATGATTGATCAGATACCATCCGGCAATAATGTTTATAGTAGGAAGAAAAGGATTGTCAGTGAACGTAAACGACGTGAACGCAATCGTATTTACTGCCATGATGGAGGCAGGCACGAAAAATGATGTGATGGCCTCATGGGAAGTGAACCAGGGCATCGTCATGGTAGTCGTCTTTGTCAGAGTATGGAAATGGTAACAAGGAATTGGGAAAGGCGAATCTGTCCGTAAGACATATTTGTAGATGACCACGTCGCTGGTTGTAGTCCAGGTGTTCAGGCAGAAACTCCAGGCATGCAGACGAATACAAATACCAAAATAGGAAATAGCCGATCTCAATCATCACGCCATGGAAGGTCTGCACCTTAACTTTTGCACAAATGTAATTTGTTATCAAGCAACAATTGGGTTCATATTGCGACTGATACAGGAGTAAATTCTTTTTACTCAAAGCCACTCCATGAGTATTTTATCTGCGCCGCAGTTACAAATATCCAATTTTTACAACAGCATCACAAAAGACCTCCAAAGGCAACTGGACTACAGCGTCTGCCCAGCACTAGATGCCCTGTAAGCTGCCCGCTAAAGCTCCCACTAACCACTATAGCCTTCTACTGAGCACTACAACCAGCGTGGTTAAGAATTGGTCCCGCCTGTCGCATCGACGTGTTCCTTACTCTGCCCACATCTTGCGACGGACCTCACACTCTCCAAACTTCAGATCCGGAAGCTCAGGGCCGCAGTACTTATCAGAATCGAATCCCGAATGCGGGCCAACAAGAAGCCATCCATTCCACAGTCCAGTCTTTCTCAGATCCAAGCACTGAGTTTCGCAAAGATTCTGTGGGTAGTTCTTCTTGATCTGCTCTCCGATAGCTCCGCGAATGGTGTCTCGCTCAGCCATTGTATCGCAGGAACCTTTGGCGCTCTACTGACTGTTAGCAAATTGATTATGCATATTGGTGAGAGGGATGTACGCACGTAGTATTTGTAGCGGACTTCTTGATCTGGGCCAGCGGTTCCGACAATTGTGCCACAATCGTCGCCGTAGGTCATTGGAAGAAGTACATCGTCATGGTAGCCGAATTGGTCGAGCGCGAGCTCAACTAGTGACTTGCGATATGTTAGCCAGTTCATCGAAACAGTTGGCTGAAGGATCTTACTTTAATAGGGATCGCCAGTGCACAACACACCACGATGCCAAACAGAACTTTCATCCATGTCTCGGATAATGTTAGTGATGTCCTCGTGGCAACGGACTTCTTTCCCGACTTACTTTCTTCGGTTTCTGTTTTGACTTTGGGGACTCTGCTTTCTGAACAGATTTATCATCACTACTTGTGACGGGAGTCGAAGAAGGTCTGCCGCGTCTGAAGTAGGCGCTGAGTAGATAAAGGCTAATAAGGACGTTGAAAGCAGGGAGTCGACCATCATTGCTTGTTTTGTATGCGACCAGATTCAATGCGACGAGAAAAAAAGGGACGATGAATGAAGTTGTGATCTCACTGAACATGCCAGGGGCGTGAGGCTGAGAGCAAGTAGGCGAGGCCATTTTGACAATAGTTGTAGCAGTTGTTAATAACGATAATTAAGATTGTATAAATGAAGTCTTTAGATAGGTACAAACGATTAATTAATGAGAACTTATTTGACTTTATAATTCCATATCTTGTATACTATCTGAATGGCCACGTTGAAAGTAAGCTGCATCAAGGCAGCAATGTAACACTTTAACAAACCCAAGCAGGCTTGCAACCACCAGGACTTGACAATGAGTCACACATGGTATCGACTCGGCAGTTGCTAACAATAAATTTGAAATGTGGCTTTCCAAGGCTATGTGTTAGTAAATTTGGAGGATGCATAATCCCAAGTGGGAAATGGCCGATCGCCATGAGCAGATCATTGATTTGGTGAAGCTCTATGCCTTTTTCACATTTCCAATATTCGGGCCGGAAATGACAGATAAGCATCATGAAACTTGATGTCAATTGAGGCATAAAAGCTCTTTGACCAATTATTGACCGCGCTGTTTTGTCCATGATGTTCTAGAATTGAGGCTCAAAGTGTCCTTGGAAGTGAGCTAATTCCTACCCTTATTTACAAGAATTAAGCTTTTGAGTGCTTGGGTGTAAGATAGCGAGTGGTGTCGCGTAATTAACGCGTCTGGTCGACTCCTTGGTGGAAGTTGCTGGCTCCAGAAAGATAGAGACGAACAAGGCCCTAGATTCAGCAAGTTGACAATACATCACTATTGATATGAGAATCTATAAGATTGACCAGTTGAGGTATTGATCGCGTTTCACCGTGCAGTGTTCAGTAGGTATTGGATTGCGAAATAGTTTTGCTAAGCGTGCTGATTGGAAGCAGGACGCAACCTACCCGGGACCAACCATAGCGTTATGAGGACACGTAGCTCTCTAGAGCTTCATGAGTCAAAGAACGCCGTTCGACACGTTGCAAAATGATGGAGCAAGTTCTTTCAATTTCTATAGACAGGTTGCTTGTCTGTTCTGCGGTATTTGAGAGGTGGTAATTGTTCATCGACCTTGAAGCGTGGGTTTGAGAGATGAAAGCATCTTATCTTATCTCTAATCTTATCGCACCACAGTGCCTGCGCTCTCACACTGCTACTTAGCACTGTGATTTGTCTTATCTAATCTCTTTATCAGACGATAAGAGCACGGCAAAATGATTCTCCATCCTCGGTTCTCGCAAGTCTTGAGCTTCTCCACTCGGCTCCGGTATCCCCGCGCTCTACTACCTCGACCATCTCGCTAAACCCAATCTGTTCAGTCGCATTCGCTCACCCATCCAACCAGCTAAGATCATCACCAACCAAGCCATGTACCCGCACCTATCATGGATGTCAGTGGATTCCAAGTTCCCCGAAGCACTCCGGAGCACGTGTTTGCGGGATGAGGAAAGCAGGTTGTAGAAACGTATCACGATGCGGGGCTGGGTAATGGCGTAGAGCCGATATCAAGAGATAAAGCTCGAGAAGGTCCCTGAAATTGAGCTTTCTTTCATTCAAACCAACTGTCATCATCTTCTTCACGTCAAAATGGGTGGAGGTATCAAAGGCATTCCTCTTCAGGAGGACTCTTCTCGACCAGACTACATCAACCAAGCTGTGTTCAGGAGAAACACCCTCCCTACCCGCTCATACCATATTCCTGAGACTTCAATCTCGCTCAACGGAACATGGGACTTTTCCTTAGCTCCCACAGCCATTGAGGCACCTGAGCCCAGCTCAAAAGACACCACATACGGTCAAATTCAGGTTCCCGGCCATTGGCAGCTTCAAGGCCACGGAAAGCCATGGTACACCAACGTCCAGTATCCTATTCCTGTCTGCCCACCATATGTGCCTACCGAGAACCCTACGGGCACGTACCGTCGGGAATTCCACGTGCCGGCTAGCTGGGACGCAAGCTCGCAGCTGCGATTGCGCTTTGATGGTGTCGACAGCGCGTACCACATCTTTGTGAACGGCTCTCTGGTTGGATATGCGCAGGGATCGAGAAACCCTTCAGAATTCGACGTTTCGGCTTTCGTCAACCGAGAGGAGGCGAACGAGCTGTTTGTGCGAGTTTACCAATGGTCTGACGCCACTTATATCGAGGATCAGGACCAATGGTGGCTTTCTGGTGAGTTTGTGCTGATAGAGGAGCGAGAATGAGTACTAACGTGGAATAGGAATTTTCCGAGATGTCTATCTCATCTCATTCCCCGCTGCCAGGATTGATGACTTTTTCGTCAAGCCAGATCTTGATGCCAGCTACAAGAACGGCACACTCACAGTCTCCGCCGATGTCGCCTCCGAGAAGGGCGCAGTTCTTGAGCTCACGCTATCTGAGCTTGCTAAGAACGGTGGCGCCGTGATCAGCTCTACCAAGACATCCATCGACGGCAACTCCAAGAAGGTCGATCTGAAGCTCGATGTCGAGGATCCCAAGAAGTGGACGGCGGAGACACCCTACCTCTACTCCGCTGAGCTCACTCTCAAGTCTGAAGGCTCAGACACTGTTCTTCACAAGGTTCAGCAACGCGTTGGATTCCGCAAGGTCGAGCTCAAGGAGGGTCTTATGACCGTCAACGGAAAGCGCATTCGCCTCCGCGGTGTTAACCGTCACGAGCACCACCCTCTTCTGGGCCGCTCCGTCCCTCTTGAGTTCGCCAAGCGCGATCTCCTCATCATGAAGAAGCACAACATCAACGCTCTTCGCTGCGCTCATCAGCCTCACGACCCCCGTGTTCTCGACCTCTGCGACGAGTACGGTCTGTGGGTCATGGCTGAGGCTGATCTTGAATGCCACGGTTTCTACGATGCTGTTGCGCGACCTCAGGACATTCCTGAGGAGATGGACTACGGCGAGCGAAAGAAGCTTGCGTTCGGACCGGCTGCCCAATTCACTTCTAACAACCCTGAGTGGAAGGAGGCTTATCTTGACCGTATCAACGCTGTGCTTAACCGTGATAAGAACCATGCCAGTGTTATTATCTGGAGTTTCGGTAACGAGGCGTTTTATGGTGATAACCACAAGGCGATGTTCGAGTATGCTACTGAGGCTGATCCCTCGCGACTGATTCACTACGAGGGTGATATGGATGCCGAGACGACACATATGTACAGTTACATGTACCCCACTGTCGAGCGACTCATCAAGTACGCCAAGGAAGAGGGTGTTAAGGATGGCAAGTTCGAAAAGCCTATCGTGCTCTGTGAGTATGGTCACGCCATGGGTAACGGTCCTGGCTGGTTGGAAGACTATGAGCAAGCCTTCCGTGACTATCCCCGTCTCCAAGGTGGTTTCATCTGGGAGTGGGCCAACCACGGTCTGTGGAAGGATGACCACGAGGGTCCTGGCTTCTACGCCTATGGTGGTGACTTTGGCGACACACCTAACGACGGAACTTTCGTCATGGACGGTCTGTTGAACAGTCAGCATGAGCCTACTCCTGGTCTTGTTGAGTTCAAGAAGGTCATCCAGCCTGTCGGCTTCGAGTTTGCTGATGGCGAGTTGAAGATTGAGAACCGACAAGATTTTGCTGGTTTGGATCATTTGGTTGCTTCTTACAAGATTGAGCAGTTCGGACAAGAGTAAGTCATCATGTAACGCGTTGCTGATGAATATGCTAACCATAGACAGGTCCACTCTCATTCACTCTGCCTCCTTCGATGTTCCCGACATCCCAGCTGGCGAGACACGATCTGTTTCTCTCCCCGTTGACGCCAAGAAGTACAACAAGGACAGCGAGGTCTACTTGACCGTCACACTCTCTCTTAAGCACTCCACAGCTTGGGCACCTGCTGGTCACGAGATCGCTTGGTCGCAACACCAGCTTCAAGCCCCTCAGGCCCCCGTCTCCGTCGCTTCCGTCGCGAGTAACACACTCTCCGTCAAGCTATCCGTTTCCGAGAAGACCTCCACCGTGACAGTCACCGGAAAGGACTTCGAGTTCACCTTTAACCGCGCTTACGGTACATTGAAGAGCTGGGTCTCGAACGGCAAGTCAGTGCTTAACTTCGATCCTAAGACGAAAGCTGCCATCATCCCCTCCTTCTGGCGACCCAAGACTGATAACGACGTGCCCGGCGCTGTTCCATACTGGCAACGGTTCGGCGTTGATCAACTCGAGTCACAGCTTCGATCCTTTTCCGTGGACTCATCCAACTCCGACAAGGTTGTGCTGAAGTCCAAGACTTTTATCACTCCTCCTGTGCTTGCCTGGGGATGGGACTGCGAGATTGAGTACACCGTGTATCTCACCGGTGCACTAAGTGTCAACATCACTCGCCTCTCTCCCCAAGGCTCCATTCCCGACCACGTTCCCAGAATCGGTCTCAACCTCTACGGTAGCAAGACCCTGGAGCACGTCAAGTGGCTCGGCCGTGGACCTGGAGAGAGCTACCCCGACAAGAAGACCTCTCAACGCGTAGGTATCTGGAACGTCGAGTCTATCTCTGACCTCCAAGTCGCATACGACGTTCCTCAAGAAAACGGAAACAGAGAAGATACCCGCTGGGTCGCACTCCGAGACTCCAAGTCTCCCAGTGTTGGTCTTCGCGCGACCCGTCTAGATGGAGCACACTTTAGCTTCCTCGCTTCGAACCACAGAGATACCACTATCCAGGACGCGAAGCATCCTCCTGATCTGTTTGAGGAGGATGCTGTGTTTATTAGACTGGATCATAAGGTTGCTGGTGTGGGATCGGGTGCTTGTGGACCTGCCGTCCGGGAGGACTTGATGGTCAAGACTGAGGAGGTTACTTTTGGTTTCTTGCTTGAGCCTCTGTGAAAAAGATTGGTAGATATTATGAATTGAATGACATGACTTTGATCGTTAATTAAGATTCACGGGAGATCGACAGTCCTATCAAGTTAATCTTGTTGAGCTAGTGTGGATGATGCAAGTCATGTCGACCCCGTTACATTGATCGACACTTTAGCTCTGACATGGACAGAACACAGGTAGCAAGGTACATGAGTCGGCGCCCGTGTTAACTAGCCTATGGGACCAGGCCTTCATCAGAGATTTATGAAGAACGATCTCCCTCAGTTCGGACAACATAGTCGTTAAAACTGGTATTGTTTAATACTTGTAAGTGCTTACGGGGTATATCTAAAGAAACGCCTACTATACATCTATACCCAAATTCTATCGCGTCAACTTATATGTATGGCTTGATTCCTCAACCTCCTGCACCACATCATTCCGCACATAAATACCCGCCATATCCTGCTCCCTCGAGTGCAAAGACTCCGTCGTACGGCTGGAGATATAAGTCCTAGGACCATCCTTATCGATCTCAAAGTGTGCGTGGATTCCTTGTTCTGGGTCTGCAAGTTGGTGTTGGGAGCTGTTGTCGTCTGCTTCTCTTTCTTTGATGGTGCGGTTGATGGTGGTGAGGCGGATGGCGTTGGTTGTTCGGCTGATGGGATGACTGCTTCCGGCCGAGCTGAGGAATCTCTTGGGGAGGATTTTGGTGAAGATTGGTCGTAGAAGAGGGAAGCATCCTGGAAATATAAGTATAATATTTGGCAGGCAGGAGGAGGTAACTTACCAGACACAATGGCGATGTTAATCTCGACGCAACCCCACATGTCGTTTCTGGCCATATCGCGTGGCATTTGAGTCGTGTTGACATCGTATCTAATCGACTCGATGACAACAAATGTCGAGGCAAGACAGACACTTTGTCCATTAGCTGAGGACCATTCAAAAATAACGATGTAACTTACATAAATCCAATGACGAAAAGAGCAGTGATAGCAACCTTCTGTCCCATGCGAAGTCGAAGCTTGAAGACTTCAATAATCGGCAAAGCCAAGATAACAACATCAAGAGCAAAATGGGTAAGACAAGTCCCAAAGAAGAACTGTGCATCATTGATCTTGCACACAGCATTTTCAATGTTCTTATCCCAATAAGCTTGAACAGGAATACAATGGAAGATGACCATAAAGGTACGAAGAATGAGCCATGAAGCGCTGAGGAAAAGGAGGACTTGAATCGGTATTCGAATCGCGGATTGTTTGAAGATGCGCCAGTAGAAAAGAAGGATGGAGAGTTTAGAGAAGCCGATCGAGTAGGAGTATGTGTTGGAGATGAGGAATTGCATGAGTCGCGCGTTGAGGTTAATGTTGTCATATTCTTCATCGGTAACGGTATCAGGGATCGTCGAGCCTAAGTACCAATTCTCGGTCCCTAGTCTAATTAGCATCATGATCGACAGAGCCAGGTAAGAATAGTTACAGTAGATCATCACGACATTGTATCCTATACCAACGATCTACACGTATGTAAGTCTCCGATTTAACAACCTTGACGGGAGAACTCACGAAGGCGCCAAGACAGAAGTAATCATCCCACCACCATTGCTGCTTCGTCATGCGTCGTGCAAAAACACGAGCGATCTGCGCCAGAAGGGCTGCTACCCAGGTAATGACCACGGCGCAGATGATGTCTGACTTGAGACTCATGGTGAAGAACTTGATGCTGCGACATGCAAGGCAGTGGCACTTGAGAAAAAGCTGAAGAGAAAAGCAAAAGAATGGCAAGCAAACCCAACTGAATGGTTCACATGGAGAGGAAGGATGCGGGTGTCGGTGGGGATTGATATGCTTTTGAAAAGAACAAGGAAAGTCGTCTAACAAAGGAACGAGTACCCAGTACGTATTTTGGTAGGGAGGCCCTCGACCATGACACTTTAGTTTTATCTTAGCGGAATCCGGGGCACCGGCCTAAGCTTGATGTGACCCAACACGAATGTCTGGGGTAAAAGGGGGGCTGTTCTTTATTCCAGAACAAATGACTCAGTTCTTTCAGCCAGAAATCTTGGTAGAGTTATGTTGTGCGACGAAGCTGAAGACAAAGAAACAAGGAAAATGACAGTTATTTTCAACTAATTCTTTCATGCATGTGCGCCATCCCTGTCGCGACTGTTACTGGGTCTTTTGTGTGTTGATAAAACCGAGTAATTTGGCTACTGCTGCAGGAATTCTTAGCGGCTTGCTCGCTTACGGGTTGGTCCCAAATGGCTGGTTCCTTGATGTTCTGTTGCGTCAATAAGCTTGCTACGTTATTAAGCATTTACAGCCAGTCGCATTCGCAGATTTATAGTTTAAAGCGATGGATGCTCTACCCCTGGGTGACCAGGTTAATTCGTATGAGTATCATTGCTAAAAGGCTGGGCGTTGTATGTCAGCGGAATGTGTATCATGACTGTTGCAAAGTGGCTGCTAGATATGCAAAGAATGAGCAAGCCGATTGCTGCTCATCATTGTAATTCCAAGCCATGCTTCTCTTGAAATTCTCGAACATCGGCACTTGTCAGCCTGCGGCGTCAATAGCTGACTTCTGCAGGGGGGGTTGAAAATGTACGATGCTATAAGAGGAAGCTCATTCTGCCAATGGAAGATGGCGTCTCTGCCTCAGCTTCAGCAAACCTGCTCAACCGCCAGTAAGCGATGTCTTTCATGATAAAGATGTACAAGTGAGTACATAAACTACAAGCAGTTAGCTATTAATTCAATGTAATAAAGCGTACCATCCTCCAGCTGTACCTCGAACAAAGGACTAGACTCCATGTGGTATAACAGTCCTACGCACCTACTGCATCTGTACAAAGAGCTGGCCTCAGCTTCAAGAGTGATAAACAAGGATCTCAATCGCCAACCATCTGTCTCGGTTCAAGATTAATCCGTATGTTAGCGTAAACTTTACTGACCAAGAACCTGACCCTTATCTTCAGCCAGGAGTTGAAACCTATCAGCAGCTGCGCTATCATCCTTCGCGGATATATATGGCGCCACGGTCGCTCTTCAAACGTTTCTTGTTGGCTCTGTCACTGCACCGCGGAAAACGTCCCGGGACACCAGTGGCTGAGAATTGCAGCGGTACCACCTACCGTATCCGACTTAGCACAGCGCCATTACCCCAGACTTGACACGCCTTGGCTGGCTATCAACTGAGCTACCGGCGATAGCTCCTTTGTTTTGCTCTTAAACTTAAACCCTCGAGTAACTTTGTTATCTCTTCGGGTATTGGTCGCTGTGAGGTCATTCCCGGCATACGTCAAAGCAACTTCAAAGCTCGTGTCTTGACTCACGACATGCATGTTCCACGTTCTGTCCTTGCCGTTAAAAGGATCGCCTGATTTTCAGGCACAGCTAAAAGGTTCAGCTGTGTAAAAGTGTGGCAGCCATTACAGCGAGCCCTGGACCCTGCACGACAGAAGGCAGGTTATCCCCCCCCCCCCCCCCCCGGGCATGCTTCTAGACTTTCTGTGAGAAATCGTACGTGAAGATGTCATTTTGCAATTATTATTACAGCCATGTAACCCAATGAATTATTTGAGGGTATATGGATGACCATGACCCTGTTGCGCCATGTGTTTTGACAGAATGGGGGATCTACAGCGCTCAGGCACCCGCGCCCCCCATCCAAGGCCCATTTTACCTGCCAATCTCTTGTGCCTCCGTACTAATCAATAGTGCACGATATAGCTCAAAGCACAGATTCGATACAATTCATGATAAGAATGGTACGAGGTTTCTGTATCTCCAGTCGCCGTTGAGAGATTGACGGCAGGTGGAGAGCTCCACTGAATACCGTCAACTCCACAGCGCTATCATCCCCTGAAGAGATAAGCCCAGCGGAGTCGAGCCAGCCTGGAAAATGGATCCGCCCCTAATTCTTGGAAGATAACCGAACAGCGGAAATACAGTACATCACGATTGTGATAACTTGTCGGAAGTCTACATCCGTATCTTTTCTTGCCGGCCCGAAGTTTTGACTTTGCAACTCGGTCAAACATCTTGGCTTCCAATACCGTCTCGTTAGGGTGTCAGAAGAATTGGGCGTCATTGGCATAAGAGACAAAATATTTGGTCACCTTAGTCCAGCTTAAACTGGCACTTGGGCTACTTTATTTTGACAGCCTAAGTCTTGGGGGACAATTCACCTGCGTCTCATCACTCCCTCCAGCGTATCGCCCAATCCCCCTTTGCAAAACTCGGCTCAACGACCTTCCCCGACATGACAGCCTCACACATCTTCTTCTCACCATCCTCACCCACAGCAAACCCAAAAACAACACCTCTTCTCGCAGCACACTTTGTCATCTCCTTCTCTCTCGCTCTCTTCTGTCCCTGTCTGCGCTTTTCCAACATCTCATCCGTTTCATGAATTCGTTCTGCGCGACCCTTTTCGCCGCCTACGCTGCCGTTGACTTCGGAGACGGATTGGGCTGGGCGGATGCGCGTGCCGCTGCGGACGGACATGCGGGCCAGAACGTCGCCGTCCATGTGATTGTCATTTTTGAGATCGTCTGTGAGGGGAATGTCGTCTTCGGATGTTCGTGGCTCGGACGGTGCTTGGGCAGGCTCTGAAGCTTGAGGTGTTTCATCTTCGCTGTGAGTTTCTTCGTGTTCTTCTTCCATTGATGTCCGGTTCGCTCCAAAGACGAGTTCTTCCGCTGCGCTGCAGGATACCAAAATCCTGTTGTCGCCCTTGCTATTCTTCCCCTTCTTATGCTTCCCCGAAGCTCCCTTCGTATGCTTCTTCTCCGTAGTTGTACTCTCTTCCGCGCCTAGTAGCTTCACGAATGCCTTCTCAAGCTCACGATCCAGCTTTCCGGGCTTCTGTGTCCGGCATCGATGAGAGCAGTATTTAGCTGGCGTATTGGTGTTCGCTGTAGCCGTAGTCCTTCGAGTACTGATAACTCTTCCGCATGAATGGCAGTAAGGCGTATCTTCTCCTCCAGGCAACAGATAGAAAGGCGCTGGTGTTGCTTGGGATTTGGAGGGGCGACTCCAACTGTCCATCCAACTCATTTTGGCTGGCTCTGACGATGATCCTCGTTGTAGAGATCTGAGAGCTGAGAATTTCTGTCGTCGTGCAGGTAAAATTGCTGTTTCCGATAGTGCTTTTCTGAATGTACGACTGATGCGAATCATGTCGCGTGCAGGTTTCGCTGTGGTAAAAGAAATAGCATGCTCTGATGAAGGGATGCGATCGTCATGATGTCATTGTCGTCATCGAGCTTGAGGTGAGGAACCGACGTCAATTGACCAGCATCCAAACAGATCCCACTTCGACGTAATATTCTATTAGCAGTCCCAGTTACTTTAAACCAGTCGTTATAATTATCAAGTATTGGGAAATAATAATGAACTCTGGCCAGCTGAGGTGAAATATTGGTGTAGGGTAACACCATGCTGAAAGCTCAAGACTCGAGATCCAGCTACGGGTTAGCCACAATCAACTCAAAAACAACGACATGTGTGGCATGTTTATCCCTGGAATAGTTTTGAGTCTCATCGTAGTGTGTGCTTGCATCGACCATCCTGATCGGAATAGTCAGACGGTGATTCGTTTTCACATGTCAGCAGAGTGAAACGTGGCATCCTGACCAGTCGACCGTTACAACAACTGGGCGGCTAGAATGCAAAAGCTTACTCAGATATACAAATTTCTACAAGCCAACCAATTAGCTATTGCTGAGAGGTGATATGATATTTCGCATTTTATCCGGTGGTCTGCACTAATCTGACATGGATTACTTTGCAACGAATTATCGAAGCAGGAACCGCACGTCTTCAATGCATCTATACACCGGACTTTCTGTGGCCTTGTTGAATACACCTATGGAAAAAGTGGCGACATCTAGCATCTTATATCTTTCGATGAGATGAGAACCGTTCGCGGATTCCAAAGAATCTTCTGGTGTATCGCTCACCACCTGCTACATCCAGTCATCCTGTGCCGCTTTCTGTCAGCACTAAACCACTTAGCGAAAGAGAATTTATGCACTGATGACCAAATATCTTTTATCGGTTATATCTTACCTCGTTATTTTCCGGAATAAGCTTTAGTTGCTTGGCGATTGTAGGTAAGATGACCCGTGAGCGTGTAACATCGGATTCCATGTAGAGATGTATATAAGACTTACCCTCACCATCATCAGAACTATTCCCTTGAACATATCGTGATCCATATTCTTCAATCTTCAACTATGCGCTTCATCACTGATTCCCGCGGTCTCGGCGACCCGAACTCGGAGGCAGTTCCCCTCCAGGTCATCGGCGCCGGTCTTCCTCGCGCAGCCACTTCCTCCATGCAAGCAGCCTTTGAAAAACTCGGTTTCGGACCCTGCATGCACATGGCAGAAATCCTCCCACACGTATCCCGCATGCAACTCTTCATTGACACTCTCCGCGAAAAAGACGACGCAAAACGCCAAAAGATGGTCCGCCAGCTCATCCACGGCCATCGCTCCATCTGCGATCTTCCCGTCGTTTACTTCACACCTGACATGATGGACATCTACCCCGACGCTAAAATCGTGGTCAACATGAGACCTGACGGTAAAGTCTGGGCGAAGAGTGCAGAGGATAGTTTTTGGTTCTTTTTCAGTCCTTGGTTCAAGTGGGTTGGTATGCTTTGGGCTACGGATCGACTTTGGTACGCGCTTAATCAGGAGAGCATCAAGAAGTGCAAAGAGGAGTATGGTACGGATCGAGTTTTCAGCGCTGAGACTTATGATGTGTATTATGAGCGGGTGCTTGAGGAGGCCAAGAAGCGTGACCGGGAGGTTCTGCTTTTCAAGGCTGAGGATGGATGGGAGCCGCTTTGCAAGTTTTTGGGTGTCGAGGTGCCTGATGAGCCTTTTCCGAGATTGAACGAGAAGAAGACATTCCAGATGGTTACAAGGATATTCATTGCGAAGGGCCTTCTGTCGTGGGCGGCGTTGTTTGGCGCGACTTGGGGGGCATGGAAGGTTGCTTCTCACTTTCTATAAGTCGGTACTGTCAATCATGACATGATTGTTGTTTTGTAGCGAATCATTGGCTCTCTCTTCATAATTTCGTGAAATTATGCATTTCTGTGAGAAGTGATGCATGAGAAGAGTTGCCATAACGCGTACGAAGATCTTGCTTTCAGGCCCGGGTTCACACACTTGAATGATCACATCAAACGGATGCGCGAAGCGAAACAAAACGGAATAAGATTTCATTAAAGATGTTGGCAAAAATACAAAAAGAGAATCGCTATATGCTAACTGGAGGGTTCGAACCTCCGCGGTTTCCCACTGCGGGTTTGGTTTCTGATAAGAACCTAAACACAGCGCCTTAACCACTCGGCCAAGTTAGCGATGATGATTCGTTTTTGAATGTCAGAATCAAATTAACGTACAAGCACCCTAGCCACACCGCTCGTGTACCATTTGACAAGAAGAATCCTAAACTCAAATTGTTCAATGTCGCATCCTCAAAACTCACTCATGATACTCTGGGAGACGCACTCATTTTGATTTTGAGGCGTGCATAAGATTGGCGGAAAGTATGCGACAGGAAGGCACGTCGATGGGGTATTGCAAGAGAGTTTGAAAGTTTGATGCAGCTGTCTGCATTGTAAGATAAGCTGCATGGCGTCGTCAGTCTTCCATGATTCTCTAAGGTCTAGGGTCTTAGGTTAAAGTAGCCTAAATGCTAGTCTAAATTTTAGCATAAGGCAGCTAAGTTATTTCGTCTCTTATGCTTTCCGTGGCCAAGTCTTCTGACTTCTAGCGACCAAAGGATAACCCGCACAAAGCAAGACGGCTACTGCTGGAAGGGCCGCCCTTGCCTGGATGGTCGGGGTCTTGTCGTTGTCCTGGACGTCGAGAATGATGTCCCAACGGTTGTCGGAAGGTGGACCACTGGACATATGTGACTTCATAAAGGCGGACTCGATGTCGTCGTCGAGTACGGTGTTGTGGTAGCGCGTCATTCATTGGTCCGGGCAGGCTTTCACATAACTAAACGCCACTTAAAAAGAAAACCTTTTGGGCAGAACGTAGGTCGCTGGTTCGGTTCATGTTTGTTTTGCAGGAATTCCAGAAGCGTGATAGAATGGGTGCTGCCTACAACAAACTCTGGAGAAAGCTGGACGGATACCTCAGGTCCTGCAATCAGAGCAGATGGGCTGTCGTATCTTCCAACATATGGATTTTTGGCAGGGGTGAAGTAAAACAGCTGAGATGGACTTTTAGAACAAAGCGGTAATTCTACTTGGTAGAGGTGTTTATCTATTCGTATTTCGAAGGTGTTCCTAGAGGATTGAAATGGGATAATTGCGTTTGGTTTCTTGGTTTCTTCCATGCGGACCAGACTTCCCTTTACTGGTTACTGGAGACCCCGTGATTCGACAAAGCCCAACCCTTGACGGCTTGGAGCGCAGGTGAGTATGCCAAGACGTGTTGAGTTACTGATGTCACATTATAGTTCTCGCTCTGTAGGACCTTGTACGGATTTGATCGTCTCTTTGGCACCCTCGTAAGGCTTCTGTGAGTGACTTTATAGAGCGTCAGGGACTCATGGTTCACATTAGTCTTACACTAATGCCTCTATGAACTCTGGCAATAACAAAAGTCATTTACTATACAGGTACAGACATCCCAGAACTCAGACAGCATATCGCTTTAGGTAGGTAACAGAAGAATTATCCTCTAAGGCTTAGGCTACCAACATAAAGTATCATAAGTGCTGGTCTAAGCTAGCATAAACTGACTAAATTACTTCATCTCTTATACCTTTAGGGCCCAATGCTTCTGATACCCTGAGGCATTTCTAACAACTTTATTGCGAACTCACAGTCTTCTAGTCTTATGCGTGCTATAGAGTCCACTGTGGCGGAATACAAAGCTTAGGGAATGGCCGCAAACCTTCAGTTTACATGGACTATTTAAAGAAACCTTTTCTTTACATCCAGGATCTATCTCCAGCATTCACGTACACAACAACACAGACTCTTCTTCCGAACCCTTAACCTTTTCCAACATGTGCAGAGCAAACTGCGTCGTCACTCGTTGCGTCGCCTGCGACGGGAAGATCAACAGGACCTTTAATGTGATGGTGCACTGCGAGGTATTCTGGCAGACAGGACAGTGTCCAAGAGCTGAATATCCCATTACAAAGGCGCTAGCTCGCGCTTCACTCTGCAGCAGGTGCAACCCACCAAAGTGGCAAGAAGACGTCGACATGCAGCCGCAAGAGGATGTCGACATGCAGGAGGAAGATGAAGCACGCGGCTCTGACAAGACGTCGAGCGTTGAACGGGCAGAGCCAAACAGCCGTTTCAAAGAGCTGATAGACGAGGTGTCCAGACGTTCAGCTGAAGAGGATGAACAGAACGAGAGGAATAGGAATGACGAGTTGTGTAGGACTACACTTTCTTCCGAGGCCTATCATACTTCAGGCGACCACAAAGTGCCCGGGCCGACTCCAAGGGGCCCGCTCCCCCCGCCTACCCATACCCGCCCTACCTGCCCCGACCGCCCGGGCACCTAGGGGCCCCTCCGATATTGTCCTCCCGCGCCTCCTGTTCCGTTCTCCTGCTTCTCCGGTACCGTCCTCCCGGAGCCCATCTCCGCGCCAGATCCCTCCTCTTAGAAGCCCATCCCAACACCATCTTAAGGCCTCTGTGAGGAACACAGATAATCACGTCGAACTATATGTTCGTTGGTCTCGTCAAGATATCATCTGGATACTCCTCTGCTCGCATCTGTCTCACAGCGAAGTCATCTATGGAGAGTGTCGCGTTTACCCTTCCTGCCGGTCACACGTCAAAAGAGGCTGTTGTGAGGGATAACCACAGGTGTTTATGTGGCACGACTCTTTTGTGACGGTCATGCAATTCCAGAATGGGGATCATGCAAAGCTGAGGAATGCTCCAAGAACCCAGCAGACGCTGAAGGGGCTTTTGTTCGAGCACGCAGTGACCTCGAAGTACGTCTTCTTGACCATGTAGACCGCATTCCAGGGCGGTCAGCTACGCCGGTAGGGATGGGGTTGCTTGTCGTTGCTACTCGTGGCTTCACGTTGGCCAAGGCTGCCCAAATCAGACAGGGTATTTTGGCTTGAGGCTGCGGTGAATTCGGGCTTTATTGGCATTGCGCAACGTTCGGGGCCGACTGGGAAAAATGCGAGGTGGATACAGCAACGGCGGACATGTTCAAGGTTATGCTTACCTAGAAGCTTGATAGTCTAAATAAAAGGAAGACTTCCATCTCAATTAAATCGCCCAGTGTGCATCTCAATACAAATCTTTACCCATTCAGGGAGGTGTCAAGTACTGCCTTCTAAGGCTTAGGCTACAGAAATAAAGTAGTCTAAATGCCATCCTAAGTTAGCATAAGGTGACCAAATTATTTCGTTTCTTATGCTTTTCGCGGCCAATTCTTCTGACCCCTGCTTTAGGTGACATTCATTCTTCTGCGGCTGAAAAGAAAAGAGTAAGCATAGCGACGTGGCTGCTGGAATTAACGAGTCAGGCGCCACGAAGTGAACATTTTGTGTGCACAAGGCGTTCTCAGGGTCGTTGTGTTGCTATTTGTGCCTTGTGATGTGAGACTAATGCTTCAGCTGAATGCGCCGACCGGTCGAGACCCCGCCGTGTTGCATTCTGCGAAAAGGGACAATTGTAATAAAGCCCTCTTGGGACGGCCTTTCTTGGCAAATTTGTAGATTGGTATTGAGAAGCTTCATAATTGAGTGGGATTATTGCCAAGACAAGATGGCGGCTGTTCCGCCTTACAACAATTACCAGTCTCAAGGCCCTCAGTTTGCGCATCAGCCAGGGCAGGTTCCACCCGAACAACAACACCACGCCCAGTATCCGCAAGCTCCGCCAGGGCAAGCACCAATTCAACAATATGCGCCCGCGCAACATCCCCAATACCAGTCACCTCCAGGTCCGCCCGTGAACCAGATTCCGCATACTCCTCAAGCGCATTATTCGCAATCGCCTCAAGGCCAATACACTTCTGCACCACAGCCGATTCCAGGCCAGCAGCAGATTCCAGGTCAGCAGTCGGTCTACCAGTCGCCAGCACCTGGCCCACAAGTCCATCAATCGCCCCAACTTCAACAACACCCAGGTCTTCCGCAACAATACGTTCCTGGTCAACAGGCACCGCAGTATGGTGTCGCTGCACCGCCAACACCCGCTCAGCATCAACAGCAATACCAGCAACAAGCAGCTCAATTCGCAAAGCCCGCACAGCTTCAATCCACCGCCCAGTCACTGTACAAAACAGGCAAGGGCTTTTTGGGTAATCTTGCCAGCAACATCAAGTCCAAGTACCCCGCCAACGTCAACGCTGCGTCGCCATCCTCCACGGCTTCATACACTGGCGAAGCACCGAAGCCGACTTACAATCCTGAGCAACACCCGACGCAGACGCCTTTGAGCCCTACCAACTCATTCCCTCAAGGGTTTGGTCAGCAGGGCTATCCTCAGCATGCGCCGCCGACACCACAGCAGAGCGTCTCGCCTGGCGCTTCGGGCTATCCCACTGTCGCGCATCAAACGTCATTCCCATTGCAGTCGCAAGCAATGCCTGGACAGCCTCAGATCGGACAGCATGTTCCCCAACAGCTACACCATCAGCCACAACCCTCTGTGAATGGAGTCGCTGTTCCTCCAGGCATGAATCCCCAGCAAGTAGTTCAATCGGCTACAGCGACCGGCTCGCCATATCCTCAGCCTGTGCTGCATCACCAGCAGTCCAATCCATACGCACCGGCGCCCCCAGCTCAGTCGCCTCAAGGTGTACCTTCGCCAGGACAAGGTGTCGCGCAAACGGGTTATGGACAAAGCCCTCCACAAGTGCCTGCACCACAGCAGTACGGTGCTGCTCTCCAGATGCATCCTCAGGCGTCTCTGCCACAGCAGGTCCATCCTGGCGCTCCATACAATCCGGCTACGGCTACAGCAAGCTTTCAGACCACTGCTCAACCGATATATCAGGCTGGTGCACCCAGCCATGGGCCTCCTGGAATGCAACAGCAGACACAGAATCACCCCAGCGCTCCGGTTCCAAATGGGCCGACCACGTCTCCACACGCCGCTCAACTGATGTCTACGCCAGGAGTACCATACGGCCAGGCACAGAATCCTTCTCAGCCTCTGTCGCCGACTCAGCAGCATTTGCAGAGCCCTTTGCATCAATCCCAACAGCATTCACCACAGGCTCCGCCCGCACAGCAACATGGCCAATATGCTGTACCGCCGACGCAGCCAATCTCTCAATCGGTCACGTATCCGATCGCTCAGACAGGCTCTGTCAATCACACACCACAGACACTTCCTCCGACTCAGTCGCCGCATCAGCAGCACATCATTCCTCCGAACCAGCAGCCGCCGACTAGGGTACCGGTGACCCAGGCACAGTACGTACCTCCCCATGGTCAACACTACTCGCCTTCCCATGGGCAGCCTCCATCCAACATGGGTGTTCCGGCACCTATACAGCAAGCATCAACTCCTGGTCAGAACCACAGCTCCCTACCTTCATCGCCGCCGTTGCAAAACTTGAATCAGCCCAGTGGGATCCTTCCTTCGGCGCCAACAGCTGGTACCCAGTCCCAGCCTTATAGCCCACCTACGCTTCAGTCGCCGCCACCACCACCACCACCCGCCCAGTATGGACAGCCCGTGGCCGACGCGAACAGCCAGTACCATCAACAAACTTCACCAGCAACTCATGGAGGCCACAAGAATCCCGCACATTTTGCGCCGGCGCCACCACCTGGCGCCCCAAACATGGTGGCGGGCGGCCAGCCTATCCAGCCCTATCAACCATACCAGTCAGTACAGCAATCGCCGCATACCCAGCAACCTCCGCCCGCAACCACCCAGCAGGTGCATAGCCAGCCAGCGGCGAATGGCTATCCTCAAGACCCAGTCGATTCGTTGTCCACTCAGATGCACAATCTCAATGTGCAGAACGGACACCAACATCAATCAGCGTCTAATACCAACCTGATCCATGGGCAAGAAGGACCGCGCGGACCACCGCCCTGTCAGGCTACTGGCATGGTCGTCGACACACTACCGTATTGCCCAGAGGGCAGAGTGGTTACATACGCTCTTGACTGGTATCGCTTAGCTGTCGCACCACAGTATCTCATTTGTACAAGATGCTACACCGATCATGTCGCGAGCACACATCTCGCTGGACACTTTGAACGGTATCATTCCTCAGAAGGCACTGACTCCAAGTGTGGCTTCTGGTCGCCACGTGCAAGAGAGGTTCTCTGGCCTCAAGCTCTTCAGACCAATGATATCGGCCATCTACGTATGTTTGCAGAAAAGAGCCTGGCTGCACCGGGCTGCAAAGGCAGAGTCTTGAGTACCGCTGCTGATGGTGTCAAGTGGTGGGGTATGGTCAACAACGAAGTCGATGGATTCATCTCTTGCGATGCTTGTTACGAGGATCGCATTGCCGGCACTCCGTTCCAGACTCGCTTCTCCCCATATCGCCAACAAGGCTCAGAAGAAAAGTGGATGTGTGACTTGTGTATTCCCTACCTCTCAACAGCTATCGTCAAGATGTCCAAGCAGGATCACTGGAATGGCTTTGTAGAAGCAGTCAAAGCGCGCATCCATCTTCCTGGGTGTGAAGGCAGAGATGAAGAGTCCAACAACGGCCGTTGGATCCTTCCACGGCGCAGGATCGAGAATATGATGATCTGTGAAACATGCTATCTGGATAAGCTTGCTTTGACACCTTTTGGCAACGAATTTGAACGCCACGCCCGAGCTGAAGGGTTTGATGCTTTCTTAAACTCGCTGGGCCAAAAGTGGAAATGCAGCATGACAGACACGGCTGTCAATATGAGCATCGCTCTTGAGGCTGCCATCTACCGTCGCGACTTTGAAGTCTTTTGGAACGCTGCCAATGCCATATGTGGGTTGGTCCGTTGTACTGCCAATGGTATCGTCGGAGGCAATTGGTGGACCGTGGCTGGTGGTTGCCCTGACTTTGATGTTTGCGAGGCATGTTACAAGGGAATCCTTGAGACATCCAATCTTACACGCTTCTTCGAGCCCGCGCAACGCGACCCTGCAGCGACCATCGTCTGCAACTTCTGTCCTTCTAGCCCGCGGTGGGGCATGTTCATCAACAAGTTTGCAGAAGCGATGGATAAGGGTGTCTTCAGCTATTACACTGACTATGTGAAGAAATGGGCTGGAGTACCTACTTGCCCTGGCATCAGGAACAAGGGGAAGAGTAAATGGTGGGGACACCCAGAAGCCCTGGCCTGTGAAGACTGCTGGCTCAACTTTGTTGCCGATACTCCACTGGGTCCATCTGTTCCCGTCAAGGGTGTGTACGACGAGAGGACCCTGATCTGTCAACTGTGGTCTCCGAGGATGCGCAACATGTGGCTCACAGCTTGTGCCGCTGGGCCTCCCGGATCACCAGAGTCAGAGAAAGCCCTCGATGACTTCCGCGCTTTCGGGACCAAGCGTGTACAAGTGTACAACGCTACTATCCCGCATATCGAGATGATTGAGCAAATGATGATGATGAAGCGAATGCAAGCTATGCAGCAAGGCCAGTTGAGTCTTATGTATCAGGGCATGAACTCAACGTCGTCCATCATGGGAACGACCGATGGCAATTTGCATGGGAATAGCTCGGTTGGGTATTATGAGACTGAACACGGTGTTACTGCTGCGAACATGATGAATGATATGCATGCTGGGATGGCGGATGCGAACAAGATGAGTGATTGGATGCAGATTGCCCAACTCAAGGCTACTTGGATGGAGGTAGAGTAATCTTCGCAATAGTTCTCATTGTCGTATACCTTGATCTAATAGTCTGTCCACTCTGAAGTGTCTACATCTTTTTCCCCGACTTCCTATTCTTTACTCATCTTTTGATACTCATGAGGTCCCAAACGCCGAGTCATCGTACCGTTATGCTCAAGCTCTTACGGGCAAAGCCACGTTCAGATATCCCAAACCATTCTCCATAGTGTACGCCGGGGCAATTAGCTTCTGCAACAAGGCAATCGCCTCATTACCTCCCTTTCCATCAGAGGCCCTCTCATCCTCCCAGTACTGGTAAAGCTGCCACCACCAGCAATGTGTAACTCCATCAAGACCCTTATACCCAGCAACACCATCCAATCCCACTCTCTTCGCCCAAGGCTTGTCGACGATGTAGTGCAGACAAATCACCTCCTCATCTCTCCAGATATTCGGATGCCAGTATCGCATCGTCTTGATAGCGTTGTACTGCCATCCAAGCGCATACCACTTATTCTCGAAAAAGAACGCCAGAAAATCTTGGTCTGGAAACATGAACTCTGAGAGTTGAGGCGTTGTGTTGAAAACATCCAACATGCGATCCCAAAGACCTTGAGAAGGATGGAAAATGAACATGCCGCCATTAAGCAGCTTATGCGGCGAAGGAGATGTCGCTGTAGGCTGCAAAGGCTCTTTAAGCGCAGTGGGATGCGAAAGTGGTGTATACGCGCAATTCTCCGCCTTCCAATCCTCAGGCGCCCACGAGTCTGAATCAAGGTTACACACACAAACATGATTCGCCGCAAGCCAATCATCTGGCAACTGCTCCTCACACTCAAAAACAACATCCATGTTATCCAGCACCGCCATATCAGCGTCCAGATAACAAACAGCATCATACTCAAACAGCTCAAACACGCGCAGCTTGGTCCACGTATCAACAAAGCGCTCAGCTATGATCGTCATCTTGATGTTCTTGGGTGGCAGAAGATGGTCGCACTCGCGCAGGATCATGTTGCATTTTGGAGCCTCCAGCTCGAGAACCCTGCGGGCATTTTGGGGCAGGTTGGGCGTGTAGAGGACGACCAATGGATAAGATGAGTGGTTGCGCTGCAGGGTGTAGGCGAGGATGATGACGCCTGGCAGATACGAGTCGCGGGTGATGAGGGTTGCATAGGCATTGTGCCTCTTCTGCCTCTTCTTGGTGGTGTTGTCTTCCATTTTGGTAGGAAGCTGCAGATGGGGGATAAGATTGAGGGTGGTGAGAAAAGAGGGGAGAGATTGAGGGATGAGGAGGGGGAAAAGAGATCATGAGGTTTCGTGGACGTCATTGAAATGTGACAGATTGTGTCATTAATTGGCAGTGCTTATTTACCCCTTACAATCCGAATCCTTCTCGTTTTTATTCCCAGTATGTAATAGAATTATGCCAGACGAGGAAAAAGAAAAGAAACTTCCCGTGACTACGCGACGAGACGTGGTCAAATGCATGCAGTTGGCTGTACCACGTTCAACCAACCGGTGGGAGTATACAGTAGGACCGTTTCCTCCGTCATTGACTGGAGCAATTGAGTTTATTCTGAAACATTGTTCGATCAATGACGCTTTCAAGACCCATCCAATTGACAGGCCTCGTTTATCGCCAGGATCTACGATAAGCAGTCCAGATCTCGGGAGCTAAAATAACGGTGAGATCCTGGTGTAACAACCAACCTCCACCATGTAACACCACCACACCGTCCTTTTAATTTTAGTAGTTATCTACAGCTTGCACAATAGCACCGGCATCACCCTGGTCAAGATCATCCAGCGCCTTCATATCCTTCTCATCCAGCTCAAACCCAAACACATCCGCATTATCCCTGATACGCTCCGGCGTATCGCTCTTGGGCAGGGGAATCCAGTTCTTTTGGAGACAGTATCGGATGAGAACCTTGCTTGGTGTGACGCTGTGCTTGGATGCAATGCTGGTCAGGGTCTTGTCATTGGCTTTTTGATTTCGCACGAGAGGAGCGTATGCTTCTACTGCGATGTTGTTCTTTTCGCAGTATGACACTGCGTCTCTTTGCTGTAACCAAGGATGCAACTATCATCGTTAGTACTTGTAAATATGATGAGTTTGTGAGACGTACTTCGATTTGGTTGACATGAGGAGGCCACACTTTGGCGAATTCCTTCAATCCATCAATGTGCTTGATGCCAAAGTTGCTCACGCCAATGCTCTTCGCCTTTCCCTCCTCATAAAGCCTCTCCAGAGCTTGCCACATCTCCTTCCTCTTTGCAGCACCAGGGTTCGGGCTATGGATGAGAAACAGATCAACGTAGCCGCTCTCAGGATCAAGCTTTTTGACACTCTCCACACATTTCGCATAGCTCAATTCGACAGATCCCGCAGCCTCAAGGATCTTTGTAGTGAGAAACACATCTTTTCTGTCGACATTGGACTGTTGCACAGCTTTGCCAACCTCTGCCTCGTTACCGTAGTACTGCGCCGTGTCGATGTGGCGGTATCCTGCTTCAAGCGCAGTAAGGCATGAATTCACGCAGACTTCGGGAGGAGATAAATACACGCCGAAGCCCAGCTGGGGAATTTCGACGGAATTTGAGAGAGGGAGGGTATCGGACTGCGAGCGCTCCATGATTTAGATCGTGAGGAATGTGATAAAGTTCTGGTGTTGATTCAATTTTCGTAACCAAAAGAGGGGTAATGCAATTGACTTTCTTCTCTCTTTCCTTTTTACTGCTGTTTATTTTTGTTGCATGCGAAGCGCGTAAAGATCCAGTCATAATGATTTTTGAGTGAATCGATGACGTTGTAATTCTGTGCTCCTCTTTTTTTGTGCTGTTGTGTCTCATAGGCAGGAGTCGATGATGACATGAGTTGCTGGTGCAGGCAGGTGCAAACAGGTGCAGCTCAAGCCACTGCAAGAGGGGTAACAGTGGCAGAGCCAATTCACAATAGAGTCACATCCAATCTCAATTATTGTTGAACGAACGTGGTGATTTATGATGGCCCCGGTTGAGCCGAATTATTTTGCCTGCACGCTTGGAGAGGCTGCGCAATTGAAACGCCAAGATGGATCAGCGAAGAAATGGAAGACGGTCCTGGAACTGATTGACGACCAAGCTGAAAACATCCCTGATTCCCCAGCGCTTGGATTCGCGACGTTCAAGCATTTGAAGTCGAGTCAAGGTTGTTTTCTCCAATGAGTAGCTCGTCGCGTCGCTAACATTGGCAGTAATACCGTACTTCTTCACGTTTCGAAGCCTCTCAGAATCATCAAGACATGCCGCGCAAATACTATCACACCATTTGCCTCCAGCAAAGGATCCTTCGCGGATGACGATTGGCCTTCTCTCTGCCACCAGTACAGACTTTGTGTTGACATGGCTCGGCTTGATGCGACTGGGTTATACGGTGTTACTTCTCGCGTAAGTCACTCATCCTCTTTTATGGACATGGCTGACTCATGCAGACCTCAATTAGCACCGCCAGCGATCACGCATCTATGCCAGACCCTGCACATTACCCAAGTTCTAGTCGACGAGCTGTACGAGCATCGCGCTCGAGGCTTGAGCAATGAAATCAGCGTCGCCATGGTCCCGAGATACCACCCTGAGGAATACTCAACACCCAAGTTCCAACAAGCAGACAATATCTCCGACACAGCATACATCTGCCACACATCAGGAACATCTTCAGGCCTTCCCAAGCCCATTCCGCAAACTCAATTCGGCGTCATGGGCGCGCTCTACAGCTTCCAAGGCAAGGACAAACCAGCTACCTTTTCTACTACACCCCTCTACCATGGTGGCTTTCCGGATTGCTTGAGGGCTTGGACGAGTGGCGCGGCCATCTGGTTCTTTCCTGAGGGGCATGCGCCTATTACTGGCACTAATATTATGAAAGCGCTTGAGTACGCGAGGGCTAAGAGTCCAAGCCCTGTCAAGTACTTTTCGTCGGTACCTTATGTACTTCAGATGCTTTCTGAAGAATTTGGTGGACTCGAGATTCTGCAGTCGATGGATCTTGTAGGTGTTGGCGGCGCGGCCCTTCCTCCTGCGATAGGTGATAGGCTTGTTGAAGCGGATGTGAATCTTTTGTCGCGAATGGGAAGCGCGGAATGCGGATTTCTGATGTCTTCACATCGAGACTACGCAAGCGATAAGGAGTGGCAATTCCTCAGACCGATCGATGACCCGAAGTTACTCGAGTTCGAGCCACGCGACAATGGTCTTTCAGAACTTGTTGTCAAGCCGGATTGGCCATTCCTTATCAAGACGAACCGCAAAGATGGATCATATGCTACGTCTGATCTTTTCAAGCCACATCCCACGATCAAGAATGCTTGGCGGTATCATAGCAGGGCCGATGCACAAATCACTCTCGCGAACGGAAAGAAGTTTGATCCTTCACCTGTTGAGGGGAGTATACTTGCTTCGTCAAAGTTACTCCAGGATGTTCTAATATTCGGTGGAGGAAGGGAGTACTCTGGCGCTCTATTGTTCCCCTCGTCAAACGAGGTCAGCGAGCAAGACGTCATCGAAGCAGTTTGGCCACACATTGATAAAATGAACAACGAGAGTCAGAGCCATGCCCGGATCACGAAGTCAATGCTTGTTGTTGTTCCCGTCAAGGAAGGTGAAAAGGCATTGGAGAAGAGTAGTAAAGGGACCATCCTTCGAAGACAAGCAGAAGAGCGATATGAGAAGGAGATCGAGGGGGCTTATGCACATGGAGGCTCTTTATCTAAAGAGGTATCGGATGACGAGCTTTCGCAAACGGTGCGATATTGTTTCCACCAGGTCCTGGGACGGGATGTAGAGCCTGATCAGGATTTGTACCGACAGGGCGTCGATTCCATTGCCTGCATCCAAATCCGAAAGTTGCTTGAGCGAGCCTGTCTATCGCCTCGGAACGATCCATTGCCTTTGAACGTTATCTACGACCAGGGCACTGTCAACGCGCTTGTCGAATACCTCCACTGTGTCAGGAAGGGACATCGTCATCGCGGCAGCAACTCCAAAGATTCGGATCTTCAAGCGATGAAAGATCTCTCCAAGAAGTATAGCGACCTTGGAAATGTCAAGAAAGCTTCACGCAATACAGGGAAGAGCGTCCTTTTAACCGGAGCCACCGGCTTCCTCGGCACGCATATCCTCGATATCCTCCGACAAGACTCCAATGTCGACAAGATTTATTGTCTTTTGCGAGCAGACGACGCGGCTACGGCGCAAAAGCGCGTTTCTGAAGCTTTGAGCAGTCGTGGTTTACAAGCTCTCAATCAACGACAAAGCGATAACCTAGTCCTTTGCCTACCATGTAACCTCACTGAACCCAATTCGGGTCTCTCCGACATAGATTGGCAGGCCATTATCGAAAACGTCGGAACGGTCATACACTCTGCTTGGGCGGTGAACTTCAGTCTTCGCCTTCCCTCTTTTGAAGATCAAATCGTCAGTACACGAAACCTCGCCACACTAGCTGCTGAATCTGGTGGTCGCTTCGTTTTTGTCAGTTCTATCGCGGCAGTGAGCGATTCGAAAGCCAAGCCCATTCCTGAGGAACTATCGCAGGATCCGAGCGAGGCTTCTCCATTGGGGTACTCGCGGTCGAAGTGGGTAGCTGAGCAAGTCTGTGCTGGGCTGGGTGGTGCATCGATTGTTCGTGTGGGCCAGCTTTGCAGCAATGAGTCGGGTGTATGGAACGCCACAGAGGCATATCCCCTGTTACTATCGACTGCAAAGATAACGGGATGTTTGCCCAATATCCCTGGTGAGCCGCTCAATTGGCTTCCTGTGGAACAAGCAGCGCAAGCCGTCATCGAAATCTCACGCTCAACAGACGATGCTTCTTCGACGCCAGTCTACCATGTTCTCAACCCTCATACAACACCAACATGGACAGAAATGCTAGACTGGCTATCCTCTAGCATCGGAACGCCAGAGTTCGAAAGGGTTTCACCTCGGGATTGGATCAAGCGTTTGGAGAAGGCTCTTGGTGAAAGAAGTGTTAGTCATCCTGCGCAGGCTCTTTTGGGTCTTTGGAAGGAGTCTTATGGGCTTATGATGGAGGAAGATATTGAGTTGAAGAAGAGTGGTGATGAAAGCCCGTTTGATGTGAAGAAGACGAGCGAGGTTTCGAGTACGATTAAGGATGTTCAGCCGTTGGATCGGGAACGGCTGTTACAGACTTGGAAGTGGGTTAATGAGACCATCAAGGGATAGGAGTATCGTTAGAAGGGTACATAGCGATATGGAATCATTTAGCATGCAGTCTCGAGAACTCCTTGCTGGTGAACCAGGCCCATGCTCCGATTGGGCAAAAGGCTGGGAGTGGATCTCGTCGGCGACTTTTCTCTCTCCTCATTTGCTGGACCCCGGCCACTGGACAATCCTCCATTAAGTCTCCGACCCGTCCTCTTTACTCCCTCGAAACTCTTTCATCTCTTCCAACACCATCCAAATCTCACTATAATTGACTTTAAAACTCTCCGCTCACTTAGCGTTATCAAAATGACCAGCTCTCAAACTAGTGCCCCTCCTACTCGCGCCGCACAACGGTCCGCTTGTGACGCATGCCGTACGTTACCCAGCTCTGTTAGCGAAAGGCTAATCTGACTCTTTCCAGGGCAAAGAAAGTGCAAGTGCAATGGCGAGAAACCAAGTTGTGCTAGATGCGCTTTCCATGGGCTTGAGTGTGTCTATTCTGTTAAGCAGCGTATGGGAAGACCTTCGAAACGGAGGTTGACGCCTCCTTTGACTCCGACGCAGAGCAGCCCGAGTGATCAACAGGATCTAGGCAGTCCAGTTGTTGACTCCGGTACTCCATCTTTATTCTCTCCTACAACCATTAGCGGCCTCGATGCTTTTAACATTGATCCTTTGCTGGGCTTGTCACTTGCTGCAAGTATCGATCCCGGCTTACGGCCCGAACAACAGGCTTTGCCATCAGAACATTCCTCAGACCTCGTTTCGACACCTATTCCAAGCACGGAATTCCCGCAACCAGCCAATAGCACTGATTTCGGTTCTTCAGCATCTTCATCGTGTTCCTGCCTAGCAACGTTCTACCTAACTATGGATGATCTCTGCAAAAACACGGATCTTGTCTTCCCGTGCGGCCTCACGTTCCTCCGGGAGAAGCTCAACACAGTGAGCCAACTAGCACACTGCCAAATATGTCCAACGCAATACCTTTCGTCTATGCAAAACATCCAACTCTTGGGAACGCTTCTCATGTCGATAGCGAAGCAATATGGAGTGGTACTCGAGTCCATCTTCAAGGAGAGTGATCTCATGCGCGAGAGAAATCAGCCGATGCACATCCACTTTGGATCTACTAGACAAGATTCCGCACCGAGCTTTTCCTTCGAGACGAGTCCCTCCGAGTGGGTAACACTAGCCAGGAGAGCTGTCAAACAGGAGGTTTACGGAAGTGACGACAAAGAAGACTCTCTATGGGGTCTCATCCATCTCTTGGAACGGCGACAGGTAAAGTGGCATGCCTTGCCACCTAAGCCAGATTGCCCGTACAAGCGCTTAGCAGATAAAGAGCCTTTATGTATGAAGATCTTGCAAGGAGCGAAGACGTTTCTTGGGTCACTCGGGCTGAGTCCCCAGGATTCATGAGGATTCAAATCTCACCCTATCAGCACAGAAACCACTTGATTTCGTAATTTGATAAGCGCTAGCATTTGCTTTGAGGCGATATCTGGAATCCTTCTATTCAGAGCTGGCAATCTTACATCATCACGTCCGACCACTTCAGTCGTTAGTTTAAGTATAATATAGCCTAAGAATTTAGAGGATCACCAAATAGCCAATTATGCACAAGGGATGGCCTTCCCAGACGGCGCAGTCGACACTTTTCCCTGGGAATGATGCGTTGTCTCTGCTTACCTTGACTTCTTTATATATGAGCTTAGCCGTTCGCCATTACCACCAACTGTAATAGTTTGCCAAACATCACCATTGCTCCAACTCCTGCTCTCTAGTCATGCCTCATGCAGTATCCAGTACAAGAGGTCTCGACCCTCACTTCCTTCGCAACGCCCTCGATGTCTTGATCATAGGAGCAGGGCCCGCTGGTCTGTCAGCAGCTCTGGCTTTGGGTCGTGCACGACGTAGTGCGGCTATCTTCGATTCTTTCGAACGCTCTGGCTCGCAGGGTCGTGACATAGAGAATCTGACGTCGTTACGTACCCATATGATCACCGAGTTAAACACCAAGTACAGAACGGTCTCTTTCATCAGCACCGCAGCGAAGTCTGTTCGTGAGAGAGGTATGGTGTATGAAGTGGAGGACACTACAGGTCGATGTTGGAAAGGTCGAAAAGTGATACTGGCCACGGGTAGCCATGAGATCTTACCCAAGATACTGGGTTATCAAGAGCTGAGGGGTACAAACATGTCAGTACATCTAAAGCCCGTTTGATAGTTGGAATTAACAATACCCAGTTTGGACTTTTCTCAATGCCCCGAGTTCGAGAATTCAACTTTATCTCACGCCGCTACTTTGATCACCTCGAGCGACCCAGAGTCCATTGACTCGGCTATTCTCTCTGCTCATCTAGCCCGTCAACACTTCTCAGACATTACGCTTTTTACCAACGGGATGATTCATCTTGAACAACATCCTCAATTCATTGCCGCTGTCAAGCGAGGCTTCAAGATCGACAACAGACCCATCCAGTCGTTCGCAAAATCCGACGCAGAGTCATCCGTAAACATCGAGTTCGATGACGGCACAAAGGCTTCATACGGTTTTGTTGCTCATAAACCTCGATCAGCCATCACGGGACCTTTTTCAGAGCAGCTTGATCTTGAGATGACATCGGAAGGTCGGATCTTGGTTGAAGGCGATTACCATGAGACAAGCGTCCGTGGTGTTTTTGCCGCGGGCAGCTGCGCTTCTGTAATTGATAGTGAAGCAGTGGAATTGAGTAGCGGACTATCGGCTGGGATCGGTGCCAATTTTCAGATTGTTGAGGATGATGTCGGCCTCTAATTGTTTGGATTGATGATTCCAAATTTGTCTGACGTGAGTGTGAAGTTAGAATGACACATTTTGGGAGTCGTACAAGGTGCGGCTTGCGGGGACTTTTTTGATCGCCGAAGTTATAACATGAATAGTGACAAACCGCTCCGACGGAAAACGTTTTCATTTGTTCCCGATACTTTTGACAAAGTAATATCTTCAGATTAACTAGCGATAGCTTTACACAAGCAAGATCGCAGCTTTTTATGGAGTCTGCCTGCAGGGTAACGAGCACACAATATCATGTCTGCCTTGATACAAAACAATCAGCAATCTTTTTTCTTCTGAATAAAACTTTGAGTGTAGTCAATAGTATTACTTTACATTTAAAGTTTCTTGATGGTTGTGAAAATTGTTGTAGTTATGATCTTTGGTGTCATTCTCCTCCACCATGATAATTATTGATCCCGCAATAATGCACTACTCACACTCGAAAGACGGAACTTTGACAGCAGAGACACTGCACCGTGTGATAGAAATATACCATCAAACGGCGACTGAGCATCAAAGCCCTGTCGCTAGATATTATTTGCAGCGTTTATTCGACCTTTAATACCGGCAGTCGCCGTTTGTGATACGATTCTGGGCCATCGGGCTTCAAATTCGGGCCATCGGCGGTAACAACAATCATCCCTGAATCACGCAATTGAGACTTATCCACACTCGGTAAGCTTCCGTCCCGGATAAAGGATGATCCGCCCAATATTGACCCTAATACAGTAAAGCGGCATGCACTAGTGGGTACGTACAGTACGTCACTTTCATTGTACTTTTTCTGGCCTCATCTTATTCTTTGAGCTTTTTTATTGCATTCGACTTTGTTTTCTGTAAAAGTTCAAATTTTCAAGATGCTTTCAAGTCGTATGTCAATGGCTGCCCGCTCTGCGGTCTTTAGCCAAACCCGCCGGGGCCTTGCTACCGCTGCTGCCGTTGCTTCCGGTACCCGGAGCCACAAGGTCGTTGTCATTGGAGGAGGCTCTGCTGGTCTCGCTATCAGCCATCAACTTCTCCGAACCGGCCGTTTCACCCACGATGACATCGCTGTTGTCGACCCTGCTCAGCACCACCACTACCAGCCTGGATGGACACTCGTCGGTGCTGGTCTCAAGACCAAGGAGGAGTTGAAGATGAACATGCCTGAGCTCATCGACCCTAAAATCAAGTTCTACAACGTCAGCGTCAACGGTCTTACTCCTGAGGATAACGCTATTACTCTCGGAACTGGCGACAAGGTCAACTACGAGCACCTTGTGGTCGCCCCTGGTATCAAGATCAACTATGGTAGTGTCAAGGGTCTTACTGAGGCTCTTGCCGAGAAGAGCGGTCCTGTCTCGTCCATCTACGGTTACGACCACTGCGACAAGGTCTTCCCCAACATCCAGCGTCTCCAGAAGGGTAACGCCATCTTCACCCAACCCGCCGGTGTGATCAAGTGCGCCGGTGCTCCTCAGAAGTCCATGTGGCTCGCCCTCGACCACTGGAAGCAGACTGGTCTCTACGACCCCACCAACCCTTCCGCCTCTCCCATCAAGATCAGCTTCGCCACCGGTCTCCCCGTCATGTTCGGTGTTCCCAAATACAGCGCCGAGCTAGAGAAGATGCGCCAAGAGCGCGGTGTCGAGGGTCTTTTCCAGCACGACCTCGTCGAGATCAACGGCGACAAGGCCATCTTTGCTCGACCTGAGGGCCAGGAGAAGGTTACCAAGCAGTTCGACTTCATTCACGTCGTTCCCAAGATGGGACCTCACGATTTCGTCAAGAGCAGTGCTCTCGCCAACGAGGCTGGTTATGTCGATGTCAACGACAACACCCTCCGCCACAACAAGTTCGCCAACGTCTGGTCCGCCGGTGACGCCTCCAGCCTTCCCACCTCTAAGACCGCTGCCGCCGTGACATCCGAGGCCCCCGTTCTCGTCAGCAACCTTCTCCGCGCCATGGACGGTCAAGAGCCCGAACCCGCCTACGACGGCTACACCTCCTGCCCTCTCCTGACCGAGTACGGCAAGGTGATGCTTGCCGAGTTCAAGTACGGTGGTGTTCCCAAGGAGACTTTCGGCGAGATTTTGGGTATTGACCAGGCTGTTCCCCGACGATCATTCTACCACCTGAAGAAGGACTTCTTCCCTTGGGTATACAAGAACTACATGGTTAAGGGAACATGGGGAGGACCTAAGGGTTGGTTGAAATAGATGTCTAAAATTGGATGAGCTTCATGTACGTTAGGAGTAAAAACATAGATGGGGAGGTATCAGAGCATTGTATACCCATGGAAGGAGCGAGATAAAAGGATAAATTGATGATTTTGGTCATAACCATCTGGCATGACGCTTTCTCCAAGTCTTGGTGAAGTCTGTCTTGCATCACCGTCGACTAATTTCTTGCAAACCCTTTCCTACGGCTTATCAAGTGGATATGCTTTCCTGGTGACAAGTTTTATCTGAGTTCTCGGTGCAGGCGCAATCAAGATGCAAGTGAACTAAAGCTTAAGAATGTACTCAGAATAATGCGAGGCTGCATGAGAAAAAGTCTTTCGGTGACCGGGATCTCGGTGGAAGCTGAAGCTAACTCAGAGAGATGCAGCTTGATTAGCATTCGACTTTCAAGTGCATTCTCTGGAGTATGATACATCACACAAAGACATGGAAGCACTAGCTGCGAAGTAACAATTTATCACGGGTACAAAGACTTAGGCACCGAATGTACATCGTTTCCATTGATGTTCAAATAAGATTCAAATAATGCAGTGCCTTTTTAAAATTATGTGATACCCTCGCCTATGAACTTTGTTGTCATGAGTCAAAGTTTTCCATGAAGGAGAAGTATAAATGAAACCTCCAAGTTCCTGGGGAAGACCTCTAGACTTCTACATCGTTGTACTCTCACAGTTCCATCACGAACAAATCTATACAGCAACCCAACAGACATTCCATCCACCATCCATCATCATGTCGGACGAAGCATCTCGCCTGATTGTAGAGGTGTTCGAACGGGAACTTCAATGGCGCAGCGCCGATCGCTGGAGGCCACCCCCTCCTGTTGTATTTGAATCGCCCCTCGAGAAATACGACGAGGGTCTTAGGTTCCTCGAAAACCTGATCAACTTTGAAAAACAGCGGCAGGATTTTCGAGAACGCTGCAGGGCCCGCAGGGCAGCAGCTCGCGCCCGTCGATCCGCCGAGACACCCGTCGCAAATCTCGTAGAGCAGCTATTCATCGAGAATCGCCCCCCATCGCCCCAAGAGGAACACGAAGCCAGAGTATCTTATTGTCACGAAAGAAAAGAATGGCAATTGTGGTTTCGAGCCACCCAGTTGCGATTTTGCATGGAGGATCTTGATACGGAGTACAAGCGCAGCTTGAAGTTTTGTATCATCTGGAGGAAGCACTCCCGGGTCTGTCAGAAGCTACGCGAGCAGGGAAATCTCGCCGACCTTGAGGAGGCTGAAAAGTTCAAGCAAAAGAGGTGGCATCTGTTAAAGGCGGCGATGCGGTCTGTGAACAACACGCAGGGTGATTTGAGCATGGATACGGAGTTGTCTGACTAATCGGTTTTTATGTTGTCGGATTTGAGCTTCGCGGATTGGTTGCGCTGTGAGGTAGATGTCAGATGAATTACCCTCTCAGTCAAAAGGCGTCAGAATAAAGTAGCCTAATTGCTAGTCTAAGATGACCGAATTCCATATTTCCTCTCTTATATCACCGCGGACAATTGTTCTCACCGTGACGTTACGCTACTCCCGAGCCCCGCTTATCCACCATAACACGAAGCGGCAAGATCATCAACACCTCGATAGCACCCTTTTTCTTCCCTTTTGCTTCTCCTCTTTCTCATTTCTCATTTCTAATCAAACTTCACGATGGCTCTCAATATAACCCTCGTTTTTCTTCCTGCCGTTACTCTCGCCTTCGTCGCCCATCTGCTTCTCCGCGCGCTATTCTCCCCGCTTCGCAATGTCCCAGGACCGTTCTTGGCTCGGTTCACGGATTTATGGTATTTCTGGAACGTCCGGAAAGGGTCTTTTGAAGATGTGAACCTTGATTTGCATAACAAATATGGTATACTTTCATTCGAAATGCAGGTTTCCCAAGTCTGAGTTCTGGTCTAGGACCTGTCGTTCGTTACGGACCGAATCGCTACAGCATCAACGACCCTGAAGCTGCAAAAGTGATCTACGGCCTCGGCAACCACTTCCCTAAGTCATCATGGTATTCTACCTGGGCGAGTCCTGGAAAATGGGCCATTTTCAGCGATCAATCAATTAAACGGCACTCACAGAATCGAAAACTGTACCAAGCGACATACGCCATGTCTTCTCTTGTTCATTATGAACCCTTCGTTGATGAATGTGCCGATCTCTTTACCCAGCGTCTCTCGGAAATGTCCACGTCGGGTTCTAGCTTACCTGTGGACATGAGACATTGGTTCCAGTGTTATGCTTTCGATGTCATTGGGTTGATCACTTATGCGAAAAGACTCGGCTTTTTAGATCGTGGAGATGATATTCGTGGAGTCATTCGGGCTTTGGAAGATCATCTCGGCTACGCGACACTTTGTGGTATCTTTCCCAGTCTTCACCAGTATCTGTTTCCGATCAGGAACTACATGGCAGGAAATAAAGGTACTGGAAGAGCTTATGTGCTGAACTTTACCAATGAAAGAATCCGAGAAGCTCAGACGACCCCGAAGCCAGTTGCAGCGGAGAGAGAGGTTGCTATGGAAGACTTCCTTACCAAGTTCCTGGCAAAGAATGCAGCCGACCCACAGGTATTCACACAATATCATGTTCTCATGGGATGTACTTCGAACATGGTTGCTGGTTCCGACACAACTGCCATCAGTCTTTCAGCTGTTCTTTACTACCTCCTCAAAAATCCCGCCTGTTTGAACAAACTTAGGAATGAGATTGAAGAGATGGCTTCACGGGGAGAGCTGTCTAAGTCTCCAACGTTCAAAGAGAGCCAGCAGATGGTCTACCTCCAGGCCGTGATCAAGGAAGCGTTACGAATGCATCCTGCTACGGGCTTACCGCTTGAGAGAGTTGTGCCTGACGGCGGCGCGGAGATTTGTGGTAGATTCTTCCCTGAAGAAGTAAGTTGGTCCTCGCATAGAAACGGCGTGGTATAACTAATGACGGACAGTCCATCGTTGGCATCAACTGCTGGGTAGCACACAGAAACACTCACGTCTTTGGCCAAGATGCCGCCGTCTTCAACCCCGACAGATGGCTCACAACAGACACCGACAGGCTTTCTGCCATGAACCGTTATCATATGCCAGTAAGTCACTGACACGCACAAATGACCATGATCGCTACTGACCAATACATCTTAGTTCGGACTTGGTTCACGAACCTGCATCGGTCGCCACGTATCCATGCTCGAGATGTCCAAGCTCATTCCGCGCATCATCCGGGACTTCGACTTTGAGCTTGATGATTCCCTTCAGCGAGATGATTGGCATACAAACAATTACTGGTTCGTCAAGCCTTTAGACTTTCAAGTACGTGTTTCGGTCCGTCAGTCAGAGAAGATGGCGTAGGATGCATCATGAGCACAATAGTTGTATAAACGAGTTTCAAATTCCCTAGATGCTTTTAATTGACAAGGGTATATAACCTGTTCACTTTCCCCCACGCCAATCAAGAACACAGTGTAAAACAATTTGGTCACAAAGTAATGATCCAAAACTCCAACGCCAGAATCAGATGGGGGGGTTTTTTTTTTGAAGTCTCGTTCTTAAGACGATGTAGTTCAAATCAACACATTGAAAAACCAAGGATGCCAAAGCCAGGTTGAAATAGACACGGATTTTAAGCTGAAGTTGGTATCCATGGTTATTTAATGTGTTGATTTGAACTACACGCTTGAGAAATAGACTTCCAAAAACCTCAACAGAAAAACGCAAAATAGACCGTGGTTCATCAATGCGTCATGTTGTAAGTAGGAAGGGTATCGAAAAGGTCTTGGTTTGCTTGAACCTGTTCCTAAATGGACTGTCAGTTTCAACATATCATACTCTCATAACAGCATGACTCACATAAGTTGGCACGTGGTTAACTCCTGTCTCACCCTCTCCCTCAACAGCAATCTGAACAGGCATCCGCAGCGTAAAACTCGAACCATGAGCCCTCGAAGCAAGAATAATCTCGAGTGTGTACGTTCTGCTGATAAGACAAGAGTGAAACGTCGGTAGCAGGATCTTATTATCCGGGCTTGGCAGCGTAATGGAGATGGGTAATGTGGCTGTGTGTCTTGGCGCTTCAGTCCTGATGATATCACTGCTCTTGGAACCTCGCCGGGGAGCGTTTCGCGGTGGCTCATCACCTACTTCTGAGTACTCTGAGCCGCGACGGGATACTGGAGGTGAAGGTGTTGATGATGAGTTGAGTCGCCAGTTAGGCTTGGGGCACGTGACTGTCGCGTTCTCATCGAGGACAAAACTTAGGATGGGGTTTGGCATCACGCTGGGGAAGCTGTGTTGGTCGGGAAGGAAGCTTAGATGGCCTGTGGAGTAATATGTGGATGCCTTGATCGAAGCTGACTTCGCGTAGATCTCTGGTGGTTCTTTTTTGCCGTTGGGCCAGAACTCGAGATCAATGTTCAATGAGATGTCGGAAGGTTGCAGCTTATCAGTTGTGATGGTGACGGGGTTGGGTTGTAAAGTTGAGGCTCTGATGAAACCCAGTTTGGACGAAAGAATGTCTTTGCGGATGGTCTTTTCTTGGGACAGCACGTAACGTGGGTTGCCAGGGACAATGTGCAGTGGAGGTTGCTCTGGAAGGAAAGGCATCACTTTGACGGGATGTGTTCTCTCCAGAGTCATCGACTTGCCCTTGCCAGTCATGAATGACCCTCGCGCCTCGACGCCATAGGTGATATTGACAGTATGAACAGCCATATCATCATGCTCCCACGCCGGCCCCACAGTCGGCGGCAGCTGCAAATGCCGTTCTCGAATTATAGCATTGCGATGCTTACACGCCGCACTAGGAAGTTGATACGGAATGACGAAGGAGAAGGGTACTTGATAAGTAAACCCAGCCTGCAGCACACCATCTTCCGGCAAAGCACTTTCAGGAGTTGGCATTCTTAGCAGTAGGAACTTGTGAGCAGACTTGGGCATGGAGCCTTGATGCAGCATCTGCACAATGGTCGACGACGACCCAGAAAAGACAATGTCAAAGGCATCGACGGTGAGGTTTGCTTGTGGTGAAAGAGAGACGGAACCAGTGATGGTTGAACCTGATGTGTAGATCTTGGCTTCAAAGTGTCTATCGATGGAAACGTCGAGAGGACATTCTGACTTGCGCCGTGTAGGAACCCAACTCCCTCTGCGTTTGGGTTCAGCGGCTACAGAGATATTGGGAGTAGTGTTGAACAAGACTTGAGCAGCAGACATGTTGACGTTTGGCAGTATCAAGAACAAATTCAGTAGTATGCAAAGAGTCTACAGCATGATTGGGTTGTATTGTGAAAGAAAAGAAAGAGCATGCAACCTGATACTTGAAAGCTGACAATTTCACTTCCGCCACAAGTGACAGACACAACAGACCAACACATGACCCTTTATCTCAGCCAAGGCTCAAGGTTGCATCGATTGGCTGTCTTGGCCGACGCAGCGCCCTGGTCGTGCATTTGGGTTTTGTCTAATTGGTTAGTTAAAAACCGACACACCAGACTCATTTCTACGCCCTGGACTTGACATTTCCGAATACCCTTTTTTTCTGTCAACGATCTGCAGCTTATCAATCCATATCACATCTTTAATAAAAAATGATACTTCTTTAATACTGATAATAAATGATGGGGAATTCAGTGTTGTGGGGAGACTCAAGTTATCGGGTGCGACACTACTACGAAAGCCAAGAGTTAGCAGTAAGCCACCTATCATTTCAATGAGGGGTATCCTGATCACAGGCCATCAACCAGCCTATTACCTACCAAAGCCAAGCTTTCACTGGTATTTTAGAGTAGCTGGGCACGAGATAAGAGTCTGGGGCAAGCGGGGCTGGGGGGAATAAAGCAGGAAATCATTTATTTGACAGACCACTGTTATCAACGGTCGGCGGTGAGTTGAGTCCATTCAGCTCTTGGCCGTTTAGCAACCGACGTAACCGTCCAATAATTGACTTTGGGCTAAACCTTACCCCAGACTCGCAAGCAAGGGTCCAGACTTGATCATCTTTGCCTGTGTGCTGCGGCTAGGCTAGGGCGCAGGTTTGCCGCGATCGGCGCTGAATAATTGGTGATTGTCAATCGCGGGGGAAAGAGAGAAGAGTGATGGTGATAAGCGTGTCTGGGCATTGGCCGAGGAGATATGATCTGTTGAAACTGTCACCTGCCAATGTTTCGGTTGGTGTAGGGCTCGGGGAATCTTGACACTTCCTCGGAGCAGTGTACACGGATGAGGACAGATCGACGTTGTTGGGAAGAGTGGTTATAGCCGGACAATGCCATGGAGGATGTATTGATAGAAAGATGTCGCATGGTTGTTTGATAGAGTAGCCTGGTGGTGCAGGTTAGACATTTGAGTGCCCCAGGAACTTTTGCAAATTTGTCCCCGGTTCGATCCAAAATTGCTCAATATTGGATACGTCATCGCGACGAGTAGCAACGACCGATGAACACGCGGCCTACAGAATACATCTGAATATACCATGCGATACGAAATGTAGCCAGACGATATATCGATTGACTTTGACTCCACAGCTAAGTGGAACAATCTTAACATCATGGGAAGTGAAACTCGCAGGTGGGTGACAGATTGTTCTCGAAGGCTTGAACCGTCAAAATAAAGTGCCTAGTCTACATGCTGGTCTAAGCTCGCATGATATGACTCAATTACTTTCATCTCATATTCTTTCGGCAGCCAATTCGTCTGCTATCCTACCGATGTCGTTATTTAGTAACTTCCGAAACACAACGTCGAGATCCACCGACTCCATCAGCAACATCCGAGCGATTTTGACAGCTGGAGATGGATCCCAATGACGTGCCGAAAATGCGGGGGTCTCAGACAACATCGACATCCACTTCAACCTCTCGGCAATTAATCCCCTTTGACTTTCCGACAATCCCATTTCGAACATGACCGTTGCGACGCCAGTCAAAATCGGCCGATGCGCGCTCAAACATCGCGTCGTCATGGCGCCCATGACAAGGCTAAGAGCCGATGAAAACCACGTGCCACTTGATATGATGCTTGAGTATTACTCGCAAAGGGCTTCGATACCTGGGACTCTACTCATCACGGAAGCGACATTTGTTTCAGAGAAATCGAGAGGCCGGGATGAGAACGCGCCGGGGATTTATTCTAAAGAGCAAGTCGATGCTTGGAAAAGGATAACGAATGAGGTTCACGGTAAGGGTTCATTTATTTTCATGCAGCTTTGGCATGTCGGAAGAGCAGCTCGTCAACACGCTTTGGACAAAGCTGCGCTGGAGATGGTCAGCAGCAGCGATATTCCCATCGACGACGACCATCCGATACCTCGGCCTATGACTACAGACGAAATCTGGGAATGCATTGGATCTTTCGCTAGTGCGGCAAGGAATGCTATTGATGCTGGATTTGATGGCGTTGAGATACACGCTGCGAATGGATATCTTATCGATCAGTTCACACAAGATACATGCAACAAAAGGACCGATGAATGGGGCGGAAGTATCGAAAACCGCTCACGGTTCTGCCTTGAGATTGCTAAAGCGGTATCGGACGTAGTAGGAGCAAACCGAACAGCCATCCGTTTGTCGCCATTCAGTACCTTCCAAGCCATGAGAATGGACGACCCCAAGCCACAATTCACCCATCTCATTTCCGAGCTGAAGCTTCTCGGCCTCGCATACCTTCACCTTATCGAGCCTAGAATTGCCGGCAATGTGGACAGGACGGTAGACGAAGACAAGGAAAGTCTTGATTTTGCTTTTGATGCATGGGCAAGGTCAGCACCAGTGATTGTCGCGGGAGGATACACGGCTGAAACGGCAAGCCACGCGCTTGAGACGCGTTTCAGGGATGACACAGTGGCGTTTGCTTTCGGACGACACTTCATTTCGAACCCTGACCTGCCATTCAGGTTGGCAAAGGATATTGCTTTGGCGAAATATGACAGGGATACGTTTTACAAGGTTAAAAGTAGGGACGGGTATACGGATTATCCCTTCAGTGAAGCGTGGATTGATGGGCAAAGACTGTAGAATGAGGAGTTTGGCTGAAACACGGTACCATGAGTGAAAGATATTTGCGATAGATCAACAAAAGAAGTAAGGCCTCAAAGAGACTTATCACCAAATTTACATCCCTGGTCAATTTTTGGCGCACCCAGCTAGGGTATGGCGGATGCCTGCACCAACATTGCTCTGACGAAGACGGCTATTGGCAGCCATTCGTGCCAAACTGACGGAATACAAACATTGGAGTGACATTCTCACAATTTTCGTAACATTCTTTATCCTCACCATTTGTCGGATTGGGTCGCAGTCGTTGACGCCTAAAAGAAACAGTTACAGTGACACACGTGGCAGATCACATGACTCCATTTCTTCCGCTTAAATCTGCCAGGTCGCTCAGTGCGGGCACTTTCACTCAGCATAAGCGACGTGCCATTATTCAGCTCACTCAATTCCCTCTCACTTCATTCTTCGGACCATCAACTTATCTCAATCTCTTGGCGATGCGGGTCCCGTCGCCATCCTGCGACCATGCTCCCTGATGCCACCATCGACGCAGCAGCTGATAAGCTAGCCGAGTTCCGCAGAAACAACGCCCTCACGGAACTCCTCGACCAGTACACTATCCTAATTGAGGACTATAAGCGTCTCAAGAGCGATTATGAAGAAGAACGAGAGGGCAGAGAGCGATATAAACAGCTCGCTCGCGGTCAGGAGCGCAATCCTTTCGCTCTCGTCATCGTAGATGGCGATGGATACATCTTTGACGAGCGTTTCATCCAGGCTGGTGAACAAGGCGGTAGCAGAGCTGCCAAACAATTAAACGATACTATCAAAGATAGTCTGCGTCGCAAGGGTCTCGAAAGCTGCGAGGTCATGGTTCGCGTGTACGCCAACCTTACCGGACTATCCAAAGCGCTGTTTAAGAACGGTCTCGTGGGCGCGGAAAAGCGATCTTTGTCATCCTTCACAGCTGGATTCAACAGATCGTACGGGCTGGCTGATTTTATCGACGCCGGCGAATTAAAGGAAAACGCCGATTTCAAACTCAAAGCAATCCTCAGACTCTATGCGGATAACGCCCAGTGCAAGCACATCTACTTCGCCGCATGCCATGATGTGGGCTACGTCTCGGATCTTACTCCCTTTAGGGGTAATAGTGAGCGATTCACGCTTGTTCGAACGCCGAGTTTGTTGTTCCATAAGGAATTTAACAAACTTGGTATGAACGTTGAGGAATTACCTGGTGTGTTCCGCCACACGCCTCTCCAACAGCCTTATACTGCTGCCCCAGCAAAGGTGCCGTTAGGTCCGGCTCTTAGTAATGGCAAAGCATACACACCTACGAAAGAAAATAACGACGGCAGAACAGTTTGCAGTTTCTTCATGCAAGGTAATTGCCGATACGGTAATAGCTGCAAGTTCGCCCACGACAGCAAAACGTCCAGTCAGACTAGCACACCATCCCCGAGCAACGGGATAAAATCTGAACGTTTTAGTGGTGATTGGCGACGCGGTACCAGTTTATCCAATGGCGGAAAACTCAACATTGACTCTCTTCCCAAGAAGGAAGATATTCCCGAAGGCACGGTGCCCGTCAATGCACTCGAAGACCGTCTCGACGCCCTCTTACCCCCTCTCGATCCTGAAGCTGCCAAGCGTCTCAAATTACTTTCTCAAGAGCGCAAGTTCTGCAATAGTGCACAGCTGTATAACTCTTGCGAAAACGAAAACTGCGAATATGAACATACACCCATCGACGAAGATCTCAAGCCAGCTTTGGAGCATCTGGCTCGATCGAACATTTGCTCACGCCGAGGAGCTTGTCGTCGAGCGAACTGTGTCAACGGTCATGTCTGCCAGAAGGCTGACTGTCGTCACCGAACGAATGGTACTGGGAAGGGATACTGCCGATTCCCTGCCAAGGTTTGCACCGCGGACTATACGGTGGATGTCTTTGTCCCGGCTGCCGATCCTCCTTCGTCACCATCTATGGTGTCGCCTTCACTAGCATCAGAGGAAACACCCAATGCTGAGAATGGAGGAACAAATCTCTGGAGCCCTTATTAGCGACCATACTGCATATGAGCGGTATACGAAACATATTGGGAAGGAAGGAAAATGGCTCGCCAAGTACTTTGGAATAGATTGTTAGAGGCTTGGGATGAGGATCAGTCTTTACTATGGGTGGCTTTTTGGGAATAACAAAACAAATGTCGATTCAACTGGACATTTACAGGGATCTTTAGGGATGATTGTATTCTGGGTAGCTGGGGTCGCTATACATACATAACGAGATACTCCTATTAGGAATACAATCATATTGCTCTTGTGGTGGCTGAATACTTGACGTGATAGAAGATCGAGCTGCGTGCACAAGTTGAGGCCTTGGTGATGTCCCTTGGGGATGTTCTGTACACACGGCAGGCCGGCAAGTGTGAGACAGTCTGATTATGGGTCCAATATTCGACGTTACATGACTGCGGTTGGTGGCTGAACGATGCAAATTTCTGACTGGTTGTGGAGGTGCTGTTGTCTCAGCCAAGGGAGAGAAGAGATCTCAGCTCGGGAAGAAACGATGCCCAAGATTCCCTGTTTAAGGGAGATAATGCAGGGTGATGGCTTCTTCACATCGCGCCAAGAGGGAAATTGCATAATACCACCAAAAGCAGAGCCAATATTCGCAACTATCACTTTGCATTTGGGCTTACCAACAGATATGATATCATTTCTCATGCAGCCTCTTCTCGGCACGACAATGGTACTTGGATTGGGCAGAGGCTGTGAAGGCTCCGATCTGAGACAGTTTCAGTCATGAGTGGAAGAAAATTGAACACCTCTCACCAGCGAACAAATGAGAACACTTGATGTGCTTTTTTTTCACGGGGAATCACCTCGACCTGTTCCACGAAGGGTACAACTGAACCGCGAAATCAAGGCTGCTGTAGATACGAGTGCGGTGGCGTTTTACGAGAGAGATGGTGGGATTGGTCTTACTTGCAGCTGTCGATTACGGAACGGGCCTTGCTTATCCCTCTCCCACATTGCATTAATGTTATTGGCAACAAAGCAAAAACACTTCAGGGCGGCTGCGAGTGTCCAACCACGGTCCACAGCTTTCCGCCCGAGACACCACCCGAGATGTTGTCTCCGACTCATAGTGGGAACACCCATCCGCCAAATGGAATCTGCATATAAGACAGCAATGTTTGCCGACATCTAATCCATGAAGGCCATACGAACAAGATGGAGTTGTACAACAAGACCAACCTTGGACCCGGCGCCTATGTTCAGCCAAACACCAACAACGCAGATCTTCATACGGCGATATCCTTCCTACTGCGCTCCAAACATGGTCTTGTCATCACATTACTCAGCCTAATCCTCATTCGCATTGTGTATAACCTCTTCTTCCATCCACTGCGCAACATCCCCGGCCCGATCTTCGCACGAGCAAGCAGTCTCTGGAGACTCATTTGTTACTTTCGAGGCACCTGGCATGATGATGTCTTGGGACTTCACAGAAAGTACGGGCAGGTCGTTCGGATCTCACCTGGTGAAGTGAGCTTTACGGATCAAGATGCCATCAAAGGCATATACGGTCATGGGAAGACTGTGACCAAGGTAAGTGTCATCTCTATGATTAGGAATGGTGGGCTGATACGCCTGCAGGCAAAGTTCTACGATGCATTCATCGTGCCGAACATGACCGTCAGCTTCTTCGCGACAAGGGATAACAAAGCCCATCGGTTTCTCCGGTCGCGTGTCTCAAGTGCATATTCTATGACGTCCATTCTCACCATGGAGCCATTGATCCAAGACGTGATGGATGTCAATCTGAGAAAACTCGGTGAGCTGGCGGATGAAGGTGACTATTTTGCGATTGACAAGATGGTCAACTACTTCACCTCGGATGTCGTCGGGCAGCTAGCCATAGGCGGCATGGTCGGATTCCTGGAGCAGGGTAAGGATATCGGCGGGATCATCCAGTCTATCCACGATGGATTCTACTTCATGGGCAACATGGGTATTCTGCCTTTGCAAATGTTCTGGATCAACAATCCAGTATCGAAGTGGTTCACCAAGAACTTTGGCGGCGATCGCCTGAACGCGTTCGACGTTTTCATCGACTGGCTAGACGGTCGCGTAGAAGAGAGAATGACCAACGGCCTTCTACCCGGTCAGCGACGAGATCTGCTCCAACACTTCATCGAAGCCAAGGATCCCCAGGGTCAAGCAGTCGGCAAGCGAGATGTTATGATCGAAGGGGTAAATATCCTAGCTGCAGGTTCTGATACAACAGCCATTAGCATTTTAGCCTGTCTTGGCTATATTCTCACGAACTCTGATACAAAAACAAGGTTGATGGACGAGATCGATCACGCTTACCGGGAATTAAATCTGGATGAGGAAGGACGGGAGATCTCTTTCAAGGAAGCGGAGAAATTACCGTTTCTGTCCGCTGTTGTCACGGAAAGCACTCGGCTTCATCCTTCCATCCAGTACCAGCTTCCCCGCGTTGTACCAGCGGAAGGATCTCAGATTGGAGAATACTTTCTTCCTCCAGGTTCGACTTGTGGTGCGAGTGCGAGAGCTGTCAATTGTTCACAGGAAATCTTTGGTCCGGATGCGGAAGAGTTTCGACCTGAGCGATGGATTGCTCGAAGTGCGAGTGATGAGGAAAGAATAAAGAAGGAGAAGTCGTTGCTGATGACGGTGAGTACCCTCTTGGTCTTATGTCGCTGTGGTATTGACGTGGTTTGCTAGTTTGGTATGGGTAGTCGCAGCTGTATTGGGAAGCATCTTGCAACTGTTGAGATGTACAAGTACATCGCTCAATTCTTCCGACATTTTGATGCTGAGCTGGAGAATGAGCGTAAGCCTTGGACGACTAGGACGCAGTGGTTTTCGTTTCACCTTGACTTTCGGGTTGCCATCAAGAGGAGGAAGCATTAGTTGGGCTATTTGCCGATCTGAGTACGTGTTTTAAAAAATAGCAAATGTTTTCATAAAAGACATGTCGTTCTCAATACAATCCCTATTTTCCTGGTGTAGGTAAAGTCGAAAGTCTGACGGTACTGAGTTTGAAAGGTGAGAAGGGACGGCATGTACCCAGGATCACAATTCGATTTGTAGTCCAAACAAGGAGGTGTTTGCGTCACAACATTGGCTCGCTGATCTTATGGGGAAAACACGCACCACGACAGAAACGAATCGTTGCATGAATGCCGAGCCATCCACTGTTGATCTTATACACGATTCATGTTGCCAAGGTCTATAGATCAAGTCAATATGACGATCAAACTCCAACCCACCCTAGACCTACAACGTTGAGCAAGTGCGAAAAAAGATTACCGAAATTGACAAATGACAAGTCCAGGGTGGCACAGACGAACACACGTGGAAGATCCCAAGATTTAACCCTGCATGCGCTAATGACTCCGTAGCGTTGCTGATCGTGCTAAAACTTGACTCCGAAAGCTCTGCCATATGAAGTTGTACGGGCGCATTTCGAGTCAGATGACCTTTTTTGATCAACAAGTTGTCAAAGAGTCGAACTGTGTATCAGGCAATTGGGTTGTGAGGGATTAAGCTCGGATATGCAAGATGGGTTCGTGCGGGAGGAATTTCTCTCCGACGTCAGGGTAGATCGCTTCTAGTGCAACACTCAGTTGTTCCTCAACACGTGGGTACGTACAGAGGGACATCGGTTACAGTGCCCTGTTCGGCAAAAGCCATCTAGAATGTCGGCAAAAGCAGATGAAAATAAACTTCGCCGTAAGCTATTGGAAGTGGAAAATAATGGGAGACGAATTGAACGAATGAGGTGAAGCAAAATGCATTCTCCCCCTGATCTTGTTTCAGAAGAAGCAGCCACAGCCCACCAAAAGGGTAAAAAGTTGAGCGCTGAACGACGTCTTCTAGTACGTGCCGCAGTTTATCCTGGTAGATGATTAAATAAACGGAGACCAAAGACTTGGCTTTGACTAGAGATTTAGCTCTGGCAGGTCTGCTAATGACAAATGGGGAAGGCCGCGGAACCATGCTGAAAAGATTCCCCAGTACCGAGATGTGAGACGACCAGTCTAACCATGTGGCGTTGAGAATTCCTCTAGTGGCTGTCGCCCCTGATTCTGGTCTGGCACCGAGACCGAAGAAAAGCTTGTCGCTCTGGAGGTAGAAATGAAACCGAAGGACCCGGCAGTAGTCGAAACTTAATCAACACACATTGACCTTCTGGCGCACATGAATGGAGATGGCAACGGAAACATCCGTGAGACTCTTCTCCTCTCACCCTGGACCTAGTAAACTCAGAAAATCATCATGCACCTTAATGATCCTCTCCAGCTCCCCGGGTAACAACCTGCAAGGATACTGTGGCACTGGCCCGAGGTTAAATGACACTTCCGGCAGACTATACCAAGCTTCGTAACTACTCCAACAAGGGATCGTCGTCTAGATACTTACTGTATTGTTGACAAGCGTACTGTAGTGTCAAAGCGCAAGGTAACCTTTGGCAGAAGATGGTTTCGCCACGGTTCACGCCAATCCGTTTCCGGCTGTGCGCCCCGGAGCCACTGACACCAACCACTGCAAGCTAACGGCCTGACGTACAGTCTATATGGGATCGTCGGTCCTGTTTCCTGGGAAAGCCGTACACTTCCCCTGCGTCCCAGACAATGCGGTCCCACTGTGGCTTGGTCTAGAGCAAAACGTGGTTCTGCTGCAGCATGCGGAATCGCCATGCACTTGCCATGCACTCGGTATTAAAGCTCAACAAACCCCAGATCTGCATCTCCTTGCTTCTGTCTTGCTTCCTTTCTAGGGGTTCTGTCATTCTTGTATCTTTTGTTTTGGGTATACCGTCACTCCTTCAAAATGGCGTCTACAAGTGATCACAAGATCGCTTCCATGGCCATGGGCTTCACCCTCGGCTTCGGCCTCCTCACCGTCTGGGAAGCATGGAAACAAACACGCCGAAACAGAAATCCTTTGCGCAGCGCATACATTTACATGCTCTGGGGAGAAATTGCTGCGAATCTTTGTATTGCTATCATCGGATGGGTTTTCTTGGATGGAATTATCGGCCCGACGTAAGTACTGCATGTCACTGACGCATTCTGGTTGACTAACGTTAGTGCTCTAGTGTCCCTGTTCTCTTCTTCATTCTCTTCTTCTGGGTCTGGGAGATCCAGTTACTTCTTCAGATTATTGTCAACAGAATTTCTATCATCGCTGAGCATCGGTCTACTATCTTTAAGCTGAAATGGGGCACGGCGATTATTATTACGCTTGTCAATATTGCTGTCTTTGTTATTTGGATTCCTTCGCATACTGTACCTCCCGCGAGCGAGACGTAAGTTTGAGGCATCGATCGGCAGTCGAGGAGTATCACTAATTCTTGAGCAGATGGGTTAAGGTCAATGACGTCTGGGATCGAATCTCCAAGGTCATTATCCTTATCGTCGACGCCGGACTGAACTGGTATTTCCTCCGAACCGTCAAGAAGAGACTCGTCGAGCAGCACAACTTGAAGAAGTATGAGCCTCTCGTCGGCTTCAACGCCAAGCTCATGATTGTCTCCATCCTCATGGACGTAAGTCATCGCCTTGCACTTCCATATTTCTGAACACTCACTAACACTTACAGGCCATGCTCATCGGTCTCATGTGGCTCCCCAACCAAGTCGTCTACATTCAATTCCACCCGGTCGCCTACATGGTCAAGCTCAACATCGAAATGTCCATGGCAAAGCTCATCACACGTCTAGCCAAAGGCGAAAACACAGACGAATACTACCCCTCCCTCTCCCACTCTGCCCACGGGCGCAGCGGTCACCGAACGGACGACGCCCCTTGGACAAATGGAGGAAACAACGTCCATCTTACACATCGATCTAAAGTTGTCGCTGGAGACTCTGATGAGGATCTGCCTAACCATGGCCCCGGTATTCATCAGCGAACGGAGTTCCAGGTTACTGTTGAGAATAGTCCTGATCGGAACCCTTTCAAGGGTGGTTCGGATACGGATGAGATTCCTTTGACGCAGGGACATCCTAAGCAGGTTGTCATTGAGGAGATTAGTCGTGGTCCTTCTATTTCGAGCAGCAGACGATCATAAGATACCCTCTCCATTTCCTTGAATAGCATACATATTTAATACATCATCCTAATATATCAGAAACTCCATCTGTAAACTCATCTCGGCCTCTCCCTTGTCCTTGTTTGCCGCTAGCCTAGTCAATATGCGCCGTTGTGAACTACCACCGGATGCTGGCCCACCAGCTCACCCGTGGGGCACTTGTCGCGTCGGCCAACTTTGTCAAATCTCATCGGAGGCAGTACTAAGACTTGCACTAAAACCTACAAGTCGGACTAATAGACGTGTAACCACAACGCCGAGCTGCTGGGGCTTTTCACAATGATTGTAAACTCGCACGCCAAAAGGCTGGCGACAGTTCAACGACATGGAAATGAAAATCGTTCTCAATCAACTGTAGCAGAGGACTTCTCTCGTGGAGTTTTCCTTCCTTGCCATACGATTCCCGTGGAGTGCAACTTCTATATTGAGATATGGCCCGTCAGGACGATCCTTTTCGTAGTGACGGAGTTTTTCTTCGTCTGACCACCGGAAACAGTGGCGAATCACCAAATTTCGGTTGTCATGTGGCTTGGTATCGTTCAGGTACTCCCGCGTACACCACTCGTCGGCGGATTCCATCTCGCCAGAAGTTAAAAGCACGTCTTTTTCAAAAGTCACTTCGTTATCAATATGTGTAGACGACCATCCACTTAACTCTGCATCCTCAATGATGTTGGCTCCGAAGTGGTCTTCGACGAGTTCCTTGTCATCTGCACGACTCTATAGAATATCTCACTAAGTCACTTATGCACCCGCATATATCGTTTTCAGCCTCATCAACACCCACTGCATTGATGCCTTACAGTTATTCAAGAGTTTTGTTGTTCTGCCTTTGACATATTGCATCTGTATCACACTCCGCTCATTATGTAAATCTGAAGTCCTACTCAGCTGATGTCAATTAATGCCATATATCTACGTCAAGTCAAAAGGTTACTGATTGTTCTGCCTAATCTGCCGTCGTGGAGTGCTACAAAATGTCTATCGTCAGATGTCGGTAATAATGTATTTAGCTTCAATCTTCCTGGCAGCTCTTACGAGCTGTTCATAGGTCTCATCGGAACGATGGGTCGTTATTGGGATTTATGCGTAAGACTTAGATTCCGTATATAAATTCGGTCCCTCCTTTGTATGTGATAAATACCATTGTCAAACGCTGGAAATGTCGAGATCTTGTGCATGTGGAATAGTGGAATGTGGAGCAATCACTAAGTGATGGCGTTCCAGACCTAACTACGTTTAACATTATGGAGTTCAAGGCCATTTTAAAGCGACAATCTTGAACTCTTGAAGGAGTAGGTATATTTTTCACATACTGCCTATTGGTCAACATGTATGATATGTTAATCGGTGATCCAGAGAGTACCATGCTCCTGCTTCAAGTCAGGCAGGTCTGAAGAAGGGAGCGTGTATAGGTAGGGTTGGAGTGGCCTAGAAGTACAAAGATAGAGAACCTGCTAAGCTTACTAGTTTATAAAATTAAGCCCTGGTCTCAAGCCACTTAGATAGGAGTGACATCGACCCAGAAGCGAGTATCATCAGACTTATATTTAGGATCCGAGTCAATCCGACCTTTGATCCACTCAACAGATTCACGATAAAATTTGATATCCGGAGTATTGGGATTAGCCAAACCGGTAGCACCGTTCCGATGACCAGCGAACCACTTGCCATAGCCATAGTATCCTTGACAATCCCATCGCGAAGCGATATCTGCATAGAGATCGGCACTGTGAGTTGAGATGTCAGCCAATAGACCAGTAGTTGAGTACTTGACCTGCTTACTTGAGCTTGGCACCGTTATTCCACTGATCCTCACTCTGACCCACGAATCCAGCACGTGAAGCGCAGACACGGAGCATACCCCAGTTGACCTTAAAGACGCCAAAATTGGCCGCGTCGCGAGTCTTTCCGTCCCCTTGAAAGCAGCCTCCATCAGTGATCCGTGCCAAAAACCTCTTGATTATGCTATCTTACCATAAATATAATCGGTTTGCATATGTTCATCCTCAAGCATAGCAATAGCGAGGTCCAGCGTATTTCCGCCCGCGTCAAGAATAGCGTTCTTACGGGAGCCAAGGCCAGAGACAGTGTAATTTCCACTTTCACCGGGTGCCGCGATTGTGACAGCGGCGAGAGACAGGACTGTGAAAACACTTCTGAAATGCATCATGGACTGGTTACTCGGGGTAGTAGACACTTAGAAAAGATTGACTGGCGTTTTGGTATGTAAGGATGTTGTTGTACCTTTGGTCGCGGGAATCGTCTAGTATATAGGAGTCAACATGCTGCTTGGTTATAGGGCCGTCACCTAGCGTGACGGGTTGACACGTTCCGTGCCTAATTCAGCAACGGGATCGGCAAGAAAACTTTCTCGGATATGGCCTGACAGTGTTAGTTAAGCGGAGGCAATTTGCATCTGCATATCGTCACCTCTGCTCGTTAATCCTAACCCGAAATGGAAGACACTTATAGGGTTTGCTAGCATCCGTGGCCGACTGAGATGCTAATAAGAGCAGGACAATACATGCATTGAGTCCACGACTGACAATGAATTCAAAAGGTTTTATCGTTTCCAGTGATTAATGCCTAAGATAGTGTAGTGGTGTATTCCTTTTCTTTTCTTATTTTTCTCAAAACTCATGATACGTGTTAACAAACTCATCATCATTCCAAGTACAATTCCCATCCCATGACCAGTCCTGACAAAGCATATCCAATACATCGTCTACCTCCAATCCATCAGCCCACGAGTACAAGTCTTGATCTGCGCTCGTGTTTGAATCAATTACTGAGTCAGGTTGAGATTTGTCACTCCGGCCAATCAGCTCGCAACTAGCTTGGTAAATCTGGCTCACAACACCCTGACTACGATGTGCTGTCAAGGACCAATCTTGCATTTCTTGGAAAAGCTTGAGAGCCATCTGGACTTGATCTTTCCATTCAACAACCGATGGATTTTGAGGCTGCCATAGCATACTCAATAAAGGTATCATTGCGGCTTGGTAAAGAAACCATACAGCGTTCCATCCAGACATCTGATGGCCCACCCAGCTCTGAGCTATATCCTCGATAGCGGTTTTGGAGAGCTGCTGGCATTTCTCTATGGCATTGTAATCATGTGGTGGAGCTAGTTCAGGGAGGCTGACGCAGCTGGTAGTGGCGTCAAGTAGTGCCGGTCGATATAAAAGCATACGCAGATTCCAGTATCGCCATCTCATGACACATCGGGCAAGGTTAACTGGCTCAGCGCAGTTTTGATCACTGCTGGACAAGGAAGGTAGTTGGTCGTACCAATTGATCAACATATTGTCAAAACGGTTACGGTCCTCCCGACTGAGAAAAGGAGTGACGACAAGCATGTCTTGTATCTCGGTCGCAATCCGGCAGAACTGGATATTCTCGACCAGTATAATCGTTCCCAGGTGCTGCCTTGAGTTTCGTTCCTCGTGTGAGGTTGGAGAGATCAAGGCATACGGATTTGAAGACCTTCCACCAGATACGTAGTCGATTCCGAGTTTCGGGGGCTGGACATCGATCGACGGGCAGAAACGACCGAAAGAGGGACGCCCCAAAGTGGTAGTTGTCCAAGTATCAAGACAGACTAATGACCACCAGGTCCGCCGCCGTATCTCCGCCGCCTTGCACAGAGTGCCATCTACCTGTTGCTCCAAAGGCTCTCGATGGAAGCCAAGTGCGCTTGCCATCCGAAGGGCAGCGCCAATTATAGCATTGCCTTTGTTAGGCTGATTGATATAGTGAAGATAATAACCCCCAAGGAGAGCAAGAGCCTGCAGTGTTTCGATATGGCTGCTGCCAAATGCGTTAAGATCAAGGTACTTCATGGCCTCGGTATAATACTCGCAGTGGTCCCGATCACTTGATTTGTTAGCTACAATGCTACTCATGGCCAAGACCATGTTGAGTAAAGAGAGCCAAGGTGCATCATCTCGTCGACTGTTAAGATAATGTATGCGGAAGGAGGTTTCGTCAATCATAGGTGTGAAGATGTGGATACGCTCGAAATAAGCATTGACTAGTGCTTGTTCCTTGCCATTCCCTCTTATGCAAGTATTCTCTGTGATAGATCGGTTTGATTGGCGAGAAGGTAAAGCCTCACCACCCTTGACGGGGATGTTGCTGTTTGTGTGATGGCATGCTAGTAGAGCGCGTAACTGTGGTCGCATCTGAAGCATGGCTCCAAGTGCCGCTTTTACGGACGAGATTCCAAGATAAGAAGCCTGCTTGTCTAACGGGAGAGATAGTGCATTTACATCATCAGCCTCAGGAGGCAGAAGATTTCGCTCTCGTCGTTCCTCATCCCATTCCGAATTTTGGGCCAGAAGCTCCTTAGTGATGCTATCGGAGGGAGAGGGTATAGTCATGTCGGCTGGGACACCGTGTATTACGAGTTCACGAAGCTCTTGGCCTGATAATGAAGCGAGCTTTGATATGTCATGGTTGGGGAAAAGGTGATGTATAATGGAGTTGCGTTCCTCGAGACTCTTGGACAAGTTTTCGAGCGTTCTGTTACCCGAGCGTTAGAGATTCGACGTGATGTAAAGATAACAGCTAACTACCAGTGGAGTACTCGCCTTTTGGAAGGGATGAGCCGCTGGCTGTGTTCGACGTAAACGCACCCTGCATGCGATCCCCTGGAGTTGCATTGGCAGCATGGCTGTCTACCATCACACCTTATCTTGCGACGTTTACAGTCTACACAAGCGCGCAAACTTTTAATAGGCTTTTTCTCGACCATTCTGCGAGAGCCGGGCGTCTCGGTAGTGCCCTGGACTTTAACGATGATCAGTGACAGCCAACATAGAAGTGGGTTGAACCTACATGTATAAAACATTGTGACTTTGGTGTTGAACGGTCTGATTGTCTGGAACAGGCCGGTGCTTGGAAAGTCAAATGTAGAGAAAGTTGCTGAATCAAAAGCGTGGAAAGGATGATCCTCCGACGTCAAGGGGCCAACCTTAAAGTCTTACGAGGATGGTCCAATCGGATCATACGCACGTGAGCAAAGGCAGAAGTGATGGATGTCAGGTGCTTGCAAATCTGGGGAAGAGAATTCCACTAACTAGTCTTAGCATCCGCTGAGTACGACTCAGTAGAGTGACCCTCGGGGTCGAAAGAAATAGCGGAATGGCTTACACCAAAATTCGCTGATAAACCACCCATATCCTTCCGCTGTTTTTCCCGACCCCCTAGAGTGAGTTCTGGTTTTCCTTCCGGGCACTAACCTAAGTGGAAACGGGACTAGAGCACCCGCGGTCTGAATGGGACTAGTGGAAGCTGGTTTACCTCGGTTACATACTCCGTACAAGACATGGATCTACACAAGGGGTTTTCCCCTCCCGTTACTGTATACAGTGCAGTACAGTCATGTTTGGTGAAGACGGCTCTCATCATCTGGGGTACATGTGCTTCGTTTTGGAGGATTGGGCTTTCTGACCCACTGTTCATGGACTAAACAAAATTACTACGAACTAACTGGAACATCCGTCATGGTGGCAAGGCCTTGAAAAGTGTCTTTGTTGGTAAAGACTCAGGGAAGACCTGCCACCCTTCCCGGAACCGATCACAGCCAACAAATTCTAGCGATCGCTGGGCACCAAAATAACTAGGCTTTCTCGATCTTGAGTACCGCGCCTTGACTATCAAGTGCAATTTCCTTCTTTTGCGTAGACATCTTGACAGGGTTCTCAGCTTCAAAGATCTCATCAAGCTCTTCCAGCTAGATCCTTGGTTAGCGAAATTCGCACGACGACTCTCATGCGAACAACTTACAGTGTGACCTTTTGTCTCGGGAATGAATACATAGATCAAAGCGACTTGGATGATATCCCAGACAGTGAAAATTATGTATGTTTTCCAACCAATTTCTTTCATGGCTACAGGCCAGGCAAACTGGTTCAGCAGACCAGCAGCATTGACAGCAAGGTTGGAAAAGGCCATGCCTTTGGCCCGCATCTCGAAGGAAAGCACTTCAACCGGGTAAAGAGCCTGCAGAGGTGTGATACCGAAAGAAAACACGGCGCCAAAGATGAAGACCATGGACAAGGCGGCCTTGGATGCCGTAGTGTTGGAGTAAATTGCCTTTCCATTGGCGTCGAGGCCTATGTAGGACTTGGCAAACTCGGAAGAGGCAATTGTCATGCCCAACCAGACAACTGTGCACGCACAAAAAGAGAACAGGAGCAAAGGACGACGGCCGATCTTGTCGACGAGACAAGCACCGAGGATGGCCCAGATGAACTGCTGGCAATAATTGAGCAAGGTGATGTTGGCCTGTTCAATGGCTCCGGTGTAACCAGCAGTTTCGAGTACTGAGCCGAGGAAGTAGGAAAGCACAGCGTTTCCAGCCCACTGACTGAAGATAGAGATGGCCAAATTGCAACAAAGGCGGTAGACGGCAGGTCTGTTACAAAAAAGAGCACGGTAGTCCCACCAACGCTTGTCACTGCCATCGAGATTCAACGATTCCTCATACTCAGCAAGCTGCAGGATAACCCATGGCGACTCTGGGTTTCCGTGGCCGTGATAGCGTGTGAGAATGGCTTCCGCAGCCTCCCTCTTATTGTGAACGTACAACCATCGGGGGGACTCGGGGATCAAGAGGCTCAGGAGAACGATCAGGCCGGAGCAAAGTGCTTGCAGCCAGGTTATCAACCGCCACGAGTAATCTCCGCCTGTGTTGAGTCCAGCTCGGGCGGATCCGGCCGCGATGATGGCACCCGAGAACCACAGTGTGTTATACATGGCTGGTGAACCAAGTCAGTCGTTGAAGGAAAGCACATTCCGAGTTATCAACTTACCTCCAACACGTCCACGATAAGCCGGATGATTGATCTCGATGACGTACATAGGTCCCGCAGAGGCTGCCAGAGATACACCGAAGCCCAAGAGGAATCGTCCTCCCATGAACTGACCCGAGGAATGGGAGAGACCTTGGATAATGGTTCCAACAACGATGATAAGTGAGCCCGAAAGCATTCCGACTCTGCGACCGAAGCCATCGAGGACAGGACCGACGAAAGGAAGCGCAACAACGCCTCCAATCTGGTACATGGCGGATACGATGCCCGCCCAGATGCCGCTGCTTTCAACACCATATTTTTCTCGAAACCAGGGGTTTTGCAACAGATTGTTGATCAGACTTCCGTCGTATCCGTTCATTGTGCTGCATAAGAATCCGACAAAAGAGAAGCAGTAGATGAGGATTTGTCCTCGGCTCCATGCGTGTGGTGGATCTTGGATCATGGCTTTGGCGAAAGCCTCGTTGCCAGCTACCACCTTGGTCTCGCTAACTTCTTCATGGTTCTATAAAGCATAAGTAAATGACTGGCAATCATATGACTACATCTGCATTTGTGCATGGGACAATCATACCTTTTCGACCTCATCGTGGACGTGGTGATGGACTTTGTCTTCCATTGAAGCCGACCTTTGAGTCATAGTGCTGATAACAACCTCGAAAAGCTCACAAAGGATTTGTTATAAAGTGACTGGTGTAGATGTGTCGAGGTGGATGTTCCAAGCAACAGAGCGCAACCTGGAAAGATTCACAAATTGGCCAACTTATAGTTGAAAAGATGAACTGGTGCATGGGATGAGGCGGCAACGAACTTGGCCTGAAAAGGCCAACGGAAGTGAGACAAGCCACTTATGAGTACTTGCCAGAAATGTTATCGTCTGTTAGTTTCTTTTCCAGGAGAATAATCTGGTGCTCTCATGATCCTGGACGCTTAGCGCAGTCGGATTGTGGAGTATGGGGTGAGTGGCCTGGAACAATGCCTAAAACGGGCACGGAACACTTGGCTATGCGGCTGATAAGACAAATTGGATACGGGTGCCACGTCCCGTGTCAGGAACGGCAGCTTACTTGACAATCAGCCACACTAAGTCTTGACAAGTATTTAGACAGCAATTTTCCATACCCAGCTCTTATCAACAACTGGCATACTGTCGCAACTGAATGCTTGAAGATTATTTTCACTGATTCAGACCTTCATACCTACCTAACAGCCCTCCTTGGCCAATCATCGTCATTGACCATGGTGATAACAGCACAACGTTCCCTACTCGAGAAAGGATGGTCTTTCAAAAAGGTGACGGATGGCGACGATGCCTGGAAATCTGTTGCCAGGGTGCCCACGGTAGCTCATATGGATTTGCTGGATAATGGACTGTATGCATACCATTCATGACACTTGATACATACTGACAACTCTTGCAGTATCCCTGATCCATTTCTCGACATGAACGAGCTGGATGTTGAATGGGTGGGAGAAACTGACTGGGAATACCGCACCACGTTTGACTCCCCATCGACAGACAGTGCATCAGTATACCTTATTTTTGACGGCCTGGATACTTTTGCCGAGGTGAAGCTCAACAACACCGTCATCCTCAAGAGCGACAACATGTTTTTGAGCCACCGTATCGACATCACTGGCCACTTGAACAAGACCGGGAGTAATGTGCTTCTCATCAATTTCGAAAGCGCGTTGCTGAAAGGCCGCGAGCTTCAGAAAGAGTATCCCAACCATCGCTGGGAACTTTTCAATGGAGAGGCTGGGCGATTAACTGTTCGAAAGGCTCAGTACCACTGGGTAAGTGCAAGATCAAGAATGCAATACTTTGGGGTCATGCTGACGGATGTGAAGGGTTGGGACTGGGGCCCATTACTCAATACTGCTGGCCCATGGAGGCCGGTACGACTTGAAGTATCTTCCGCTCACATTAGTGACATGGTTGTCAAATATGAACTTTCTCCAGATCTGAAGAAGACTGAGGGCATAGTGGAACTCAGCGTTGTTGGAGAATTTGACGAAGCCAGTCTATCGATCCATTGTCGAGATACAAACGTGTATACATCAACAACAAAGCGATCTTGCGGGAACAACTTAGCTATATCTTTTTCTATCGGTATGTGGTAACAACATTTCACTACAATAACGACTGTACTGATTGTTCTCTAGAGGACCCAAAGCTTTGGTATCCCGCTGGGTACGGCGACCAAACACAATATGATATCACTGTCAGTGTTTTGAGCAACGGCCAAGAACTTGACAAGGTGACCAAAAAGAGTGGTTTCCGACGATCTGATCTGGTCCAGAATCCCGATTGTCACGGAAAATCTTTCTTTTTCAAGGTCAACAACATTGACATTTTTTGCGGTGGCTCATGCTGGATTCCAACCGACAATTTCCTGCCTAGGATCACGCCTGCAAAGTATCGAGAGTGGCTGGAGCTCATGATAGAAGGGCATCAGATCATGACAAGGTAGGATGTCAGTCATAGGATATCGATACAAGATTACTGACATGGGCCATTAGAGTGTGGGGTGGAGGCATTTACGAAGATGATGCTTTTTACGACTGTTGTGATGAGCTTGGTATTCTAGTTTGGCAAGACTTTATGTTTGCTTGTGGGAATTATCCTGTCGGGCCATCTATGATCCAGTCAATCGGTGAAGAGGCGAGACAGAACGTTGGACGACTACATCACCACCCTTCTATTATTATCTACGCTGGTAACAATGAAGACTACCAGGTGCAGGAGGGTGCAGGCCTCGAATATAACCCAGATGACAAAGATCCCGGATCATGGCTGAAATCAAACTTCCCCGCTAGATACTACTACGAGTACCTATTGCCTGGAGTGATATCAGAGGTATCTCCAGGAGTGACATACTGGCCCGGTTCGCCATTTTCCGGGGGTAAAGGTACACCAGACAAGACCACTGGTGACCTTCATCAATGGAACGGTACGTGATTGATCTCTTGCTGACGATCTGCGCTTATTGACTTGGGGTAGTTTGGCATGGAACACAGGAAAAGTACCAGGTTTTCGACAGTTTGGGTGGAAGATTCAACAGCGAATTCGGCATGGAAGCCTTCCCTGCTTTATCCACTATCAAACACTGGATCACCGATAAGTCTGAGCGTTTCCCACAGTCTCAGACTATGGATTTCCATAACAAAGCCGACGGTCATGAACGGCGCATAGCTACCTACGTGGTAGAAAATTTCCGACCGCTTCCAGACTTGGAGGTAATGATCATAGGTCCCTGATCTTCCCGCGCATATTAACTAATCTATTCAAAGGGCCACTTGTACCTCACTCAGCTCTGTCAGAGCGAAGCGATGACCCATGCCTACCGCGACTGGCGTCGTCAATGGGGTGACGACCGTCGATGCGGGGGTGTCCTCGTGTGGCAAATGAATGACTGCTGGCCCGCGATTTCTTGGTCTATCGTCGACTATTTCCTTACTAAGAAGCCAGCATATTATGCGATACGTCGAGCTCTGAAGCCCATTGCTGTTGGAGTCCAACGGCAGCATCATGACTGGAGTGTTGTTCATGCCAGACCAGCAAAGACATCCTCGTTTAGTGTTTGGGTCGCCAGCAGTGAACGACAGGAAAGAACCGTCACAATTGACATTCGCTTCGTATCTATCAAGACAGGCAAGGATGTGAAAAACAAGATTGAGAAGAGGGACCTAGTTCTCGGCCCTAATGGAACCACCGAGGTTCTTACTGGTCAAATAGACAACACGAAGGAGGAGCCACATGTTATATCAGTGCGTGTTCTGAAGGATGGTATGTGTGTTTCTCGGGATATTGATTGGCCCCAGCCCCTCAAATACCTCGACTTCTCCGCAAGAGGCGTTGAGGTTGGACTTACATCTGATGGGTATAACCTCACGGTCAAGAGACCTACTAAAGGCTTGGTCTTTGAAGAGACTGCAGGCGTGTCACTGGAGGATAATTGTATGGACCTTGTCCCTGGAGAGGATTTTGTCGTCAGGGTGAAAGGAAACAATGCTTTAGCTAAGTTGCCAAGATATAGATATCTTGGAATGTAGGGTTATAGAAGTTAGAGGTAGTTATATTGGGATTCGTCAATCCTCTGCTGTATTCCACCAAGGCTAGTCCAGCTTTTCGGAATGTCAAAGATGGTAGCGAAGCAAAAGGCTGTGCGAATAGTGGCTTTTTTGAAACAGGGGGCCGTGGAGTTCTTTTGCGAACCACTGGTCTACGATTGCCTTGCAGGGTTTGTAGTCTTCTTCGATGTAGGTAGGGCCTGCGGATCTCGGTAGCTGGATGATGAATATGGCATCCTGTATCATATCGTGGTCGAAGTCCGAGGCAAGGGTGTGCCATATGATTTCTGCTTTGTATCTGAGGTAGACTTGAAGTATCCGTGGTGAAGCTCGGATCAAAGCGGATATGGCAGTTTTCGATTTGAGGTAGTGAAGGATTTGGAGACATAGCTCTGTAGGCAATGCGCCTAGGAATTCCTTGCGGAGTGTCGAGGTCATCGTCGATGATGGTGCTGAATGTTGGTGGGAAAGGGAAATAAGAGGGACAAAGAAAGGGAAGGAAGGCGAGTATTTTATGCCTTGTGCAAAGCCTAGAGCAGAGTAGAAAGTTAGAGCCATGTTTTATGCAGGGACCAGTCATGATGCTTGAAATGTAGAACTTTGGCTGGAGAAGCTTTAGGCAGAACCATCTCGACCATGGCATCCTCACCAAATTAATCCTCGAAACGTCCGCTTTGCGTTATTGCACCGAGGGCTTAAAGTACCTTCAAAATTGTAGTATCGATGTCTGACGATGCTTGGAGGTGGCATAAGAGACGAATTGATTTTACTTTCTTTATGCTAGCTTAGGTCAGCATTCAAGTTATCTTCATGCCCTAAACTTGCGGAAAGTCTGTCGGTTCCCATAACAACCCTTTCTCGCACTGCACAAACGAAAGCTTCCTATTTAGGAACCAACTTCTTGCTTGCTCGTTCGTTTCCTTCTGCTCTGTTTCTCCTCCTCCCGCCAACATCCACACAAACCACACGTCGACAATGATGGCGACCTTCAACGGATTCCCTAAATTATCGGGAGAGATCCGAAGTATGATCCGGTCCTTCGCTATTCGAGATGATCGCCCCGGAGTTCAGATCTTTAGAAGCAAAAAGTGTGCGGGTGCAAGCCGATCTGAGGATGCCGGCACAACCTTTTCCGAACTTTCGAAACCTTTACCTTCTTTCCCTAGCGTCAAAGAGGGCGACCGAAGTCGCAAAAACGTATCGACGTATTTGATCGACGCTGGCTTATGGATGGCTTGCAAAGAATCCCGAGCTATCATGGAGAGTCACTTTCGAATTCCGAAGTGGACTATACGCCAGTACAGCACATACGAGGTGGGGGACTGTTTGGTTGGCCTGACACGTTGCGAATGGTCAACCGGGGCCCTAACACTTCGTGTCAGCCCAGTGGACAGGAGAACAGCGCTGTCTGACAAGAAAAGCCTCGAGCTATCCCCACCAGACTACTTTTGGGGGTCGTCCCTCCCCCAACTCACCACTCTCTATGACCAAGACCTCTTCGTCTTTCAGGCTTGGTCCCTCCGCGATGTTGACTGGACTTACCTTAGCTTCGACTCTGGCTTCGGACCTTGCACATTACGGTCTTCGTGTGGCCTCAAGAATATAGGCGTCGTGTTCAATCCTAATTGGTCGCACAAGGACAACGAAGATTGGAAGCGGCATGTTATCAAGATCCTCACGAAAAAGCTCGAGCAAGATATGGTGCAATCCAGTCGACAGGTTATGGATCATCGATCATGGTCTGAAGAGGACTAAGGGCGTCCCCACTATCGAGGAGATGTCGACGGGATACAAGTACCGGGTGTTCTACGCTAGCGACAGGAAACTTGTTGAAGTCAACGGTAGGAATGCCAGGCATTTCACAGCTTATTACCCTGAGGCTTTCGACAAAGAAGGCAAGCCGGTTCGGGATTGCTCTATTGACCTTGCCTGGCGTCTTCATGATACTTATGAACTCCCTGTCTCTGTCCTTGGCTGGGATGATCTTGAAGGTTAGCCGTCGGAGCATGAGAAAGGAAAGAGCTTAGTCAATTTATGCAAGCTTAGGTGCAGTTTGGCCTGCTTCATTTTGGATTCCTTCCTAATAGATGATAATTCTTCTTTTATTCCATGCACTTCACTAAAGCTGACCCAACATCAGCAGGCACTGCTAGGGCTCGGCTGGTGCTATCACCTATCTAGGGTTTAAATTTCTTAGCCTATATGTGACGGTAGAGATTCCTAAGGGATAAACTAGTCCGTACTAGGTTTATATTAACAGAGGTGTAGAGCGTAGGTGCTAAGCGTTATAAAGTGTTACATCTCTTAATAGTAAATAGAGTAGGTTAAATGTATTTAAGTAAAGAAGTTTTATTGATAGTAAGTAAGCTAAGTATACTATCTAGTGCTAAATAAATGTATATATACTTAGGGAGACTCATAGTAAGTAAGCTATACTTACAATAAGTTGTAAGTAAAACTATAAGTAGTATTGTGAGTAATTGTAGGTTTTAGTGATAAGCTTACGGTAAGTACTACAGAATGAATGTAAGGTTGTTTGTAATAGGCAGAAAACTTCAGAGTATATGTAATATAACTACTGGGGTTGTAATATAAATATTCTTTTTGTAAAAAGTTTTAAGATAGAAGAATTCAATTAAACGTCATTTAAGTATGGAAAAAGGTTAATAAGGTCTATAAGTAGCTTGTAGGTGCACAAAATAGATATTTCTTTTAAATCAAGTAGAGCTTTACTTGGTATATTACCATATATAATATAAATCTATCTTCTTTCCCTAGACTTAGGCAAACGTTCATGGAAGCTGGTTTGGTGCTTTTGTAAGATATCAAGTCTAGCAAAACTCTTATCTCTACATTCAAAACAGTAAAAACGTTTCCGAAGCTCCTTTGGCAGATGTGTTTTTAAATGTCGTTCTAGATCTCTTTCCAGAAACATATTGCCACAGTATTGACAAGGAATAAGAGCTCCAGGTGCGTATGTATGGGAACTATGATCTTTGTTAGGGATAATAACTCGTCAATTTCACGATAGATCACGTACCTTGTGTTTTGCACATCTGCTGTGGAACCACAAATCTGACCTGGGTGATGAAAGCCCATCCAAATACCCGCTGCTTCGGTGGTTGGAACAGCAAATGGTTGGGAATTAGAGTTGCATGTCTGTGGCTGTTGAAGTCCTATGTCGACCTGTTGCATGGTTGGATTTCCAAAGTATAGAGGCATGTTGCTGTGTTGCCGAGAGTTAAAAGAAAACACGGAAGATTGCTCAATCTCTTCGAAATGAGTAGGTGAAGTATAATTGCTCTAACCAGCCAGAATATCTTCACCTCCAGAGTGGATAACTGAAATCTCCCGATCATTCGCCTGTGTGCTGGGACTGGTATTGGCCAGTGTTGGCACAGAGCTAGCTTCGAATGTAGCCTCGGCAATGCTTACATTCGTCTCGTTTTCTGCTGTTGCAACTTCTTCAACACATAGTCGTAGCAGCTCCAGGTCATCATGAGTCCACTGAAATTCATTGTGGTCAGTGGCAGAACCGGCCCATTTGGTATCTGCTGAGTCGCCATGAAAGTCTCTCACCGACATGAAGGATCGCGAGAAGCCAAAAATAACAACATATATTCTTGTTCGAATGACATAAAACCCAAAGATCGGTGTCCAGGAAAGGCTTGCCAGACGACCTTTTCACCTGTCGAGGTATGGCCGCTTTATATATCTGTGTAGACTGAGCAAACGACTATGTTTAAGGGGCGAATACCAAGGTTAAAAGGGCTTCAAATCATTTAACATTAAGTCTTGTCGGTTACCTGAAGTTATCCTTTCTTGGCTAGTCCTGGGTATAGGTGAATCAAAACCATGGATGCCTAGTCATCAGACATCCAAAGTGTACAAATGGTACCTTACAAATGTTTCAAAGTGGTACCACAATTGTTGAACCGCATTAGAACCAATAAAACTGCCCAGAGGGATTTCGCGGTTCTTCGAGAGCGTTGTACGAATCTTTACGTGGACAATGATTAGTTACTGTCATTCACATATGCGGGCGGCCAACTAACTCAAGTTAGGTCACGCGGCTTCTTCTGCTTCTAGATGCGGAACTCCATCATTGGCAGGGCCTGCAAAATATTTTCGGTGGTTATATAATTGATCAACCGATCAAATTGGTAGATAAGACACGATAGCGAATGAAATCTCAGCATATCCGAGTCAATTGACCATAGATAAACAAGATGTGCATACATTGTTACCATGTATCTAATCTAAGTCTGATGAGAATTTCCCGTTTCAGTCATTCCAGGGCTTTGAAAATGGGTTAGTATTGGAGCCTGGAGCACTAGCCAATGATCTGACTGAACAACTTCTCATGCGGTTGGTCTTATGTTAGAGCTTACCTCATTATTGCGACCATGAGTACATTATGCACGCGAGACTAAAGCCTGCATGTCTTGGGGTGAATCGTGTCTGTAGTCCATTCGTAAAATACGACATAACGTAACAAAGGTATGACAGGGAATTTGAATTGTGCAGCAATTGCTTATCAGCTGAGTCAATTCTGCGTCTCTCCTTTTCAGCCTCTTACGTCGCTCTGAACACTTAGCAAAAGCTGCACATAGCCTTTGACGATGCAAACCAGAAAGGGAGATTCTCGGACAATAGAGTCGAACCAAGATCGGAGTTCCGGAAGCCAATGATAGATTTAGCAGGACATGTGGCTCCAGCTGTAATGAAATATATAAAGAAAGCTATGGAACCAAGTGTAACATATGCAGTGATAACAGAAAGCACAAAGTATCAATAAACTTTATCAAATACCCTATCTATATCTTCTTTATCTTTCCCCGGACATCTTTCCATAACATCAAGATGAGTTCATCCACCAACCAAACCGCTATGACTCGCAGCGATGAATACATAAAGCAGTATCGGTGTCTTTGCATCCTGCTTCAAGCTATCAATGAGACTTGCAAGCAGAGGGCCGACATGAGATACTCCTCTGGCAGCAGTTGCAGTGATGCCTCCCTCACTGATTATCAGAAGCTATTGTGTAAGATGGCTCAGATTTTGGACAGTGAGAAGGGGGGAAATTGTGCCACCGCGCTTGTTGTTCTTCCAGGATCGCATGGCCCAGAATATGTTTTTTCATCAAACTCGAGGAATGAATCTGAGCTGCAAAGGGTCAAATCTTTTTTCTCTGACCTTCTGAAATATGTGGGTGAGCAGCCTGCCGACGTTAATCCTAAAGCAGTACAGAGGCAGGTTTTTGTGCGTATTCTTGAATTCAACTTCTTGAGGTTGGAGGTATACCTGGACGGACTAACTACCGCCTTGGAGTCTTGCATTCATCACTGCGAGCATTCATCGGAGTCAGACAGTAAGCCTATTCAAAACAGTAACTAGTGCGCTTGAACCATCTGACAAGGCTAGGTCTCTATGAGATTACTCAATTGCAAACTCTCAAAAGCCGAGCTCAATTTCCTCGAGACATGACTTCTTCTCTGAATGCTAAGCGAAGATGTAAGTTCGCCCTCAACATCTGCCCGGAATGGAAAGCCTTCGGTGCTAAATGGACCTTCCGACTAGTTTTCCGCGACTGCGAAGATCTTATCCGAGCAATACAGAAAGTCAAAGACGACAGAATCGACAACATATTCAATAAGTATATTAGCAATACCGAACCAGACGTTTCGTATCACTGGTGTCAGTTACGCCATCACCTTGGTCGACTCCATTCTCTTCGCCAAGCCTCTGAGGCCATAGTGCAAGGTTTCAAAAAATGGCCCAAGCTATTCAAGGATTTCACTGTGAACTTTATCGTTTCATCGCGTCCCCGGAGATTCAAAGATCCCCGAGAGCTACCCCCTTCGCCAATGGAGATTATCAAGGCTGCGTTTCCAGGATACGACACATCATATTATGATAGCGATATCGAAGAGCTTCGCAAATATGGCCTGTATGCGCATATCCAACAGCAGGGACAAGAATTTCCATCAAAGTCCCAGGTTCATTGCGAAGTCAATTTACACAATCATCTTGTGAAAAGTGGCAAAACTAGGTCTTGCGACTTCTGGGAAGGCGTTAGGTTTATCGCTACTAGCAAGCCTCCTTGCAGACTGTGCAATTACTATTTCCAGGACGACGATCACGACTTCCAAGTGCAGCCATCGCATATGAATCTCTATCCCAAGTGGCAGCTCCCCGATGTTGTTGATCTGAGACATGAGGTGAACTTCGAGCATCATGGCGTACTGATGGAAGATATCTTGGAGCATTTGCAAGAGGATACGTTGAAGATTTTGCGAACGAAGTTTCCGCAGTGGAAAAGGAATGACTCAAGAACGGACTCGCGGAACTGGTCGGGGAATCTTCGAGACGGTGCTGACAGTAGAACCCCCGTTGGTGGGTATTATACGGAGCATCTGTCCCATGTCGGAGATGATGATTCATATGTTATGGGTATGAGGACTGAAAGTGTTGGTGTTGCTATCTCCTAATACTTACTTTTATCAACGTTGGATTTAAGACGACCGATTCTTTCTTCATTATAGACCATGGTATTATTTCTTTTAAATGTCTCTGAAATATATCTTGGTTTGGGTCTTGAATTTAACGCCAGACGATGGGTTACTTTAGATGCGGAAAAGCTTAGCTAGATATACAATAACAAGTTACATTTTAGTGTGGTGTTCGGAAAGTGGCAAGTCGAGGATGTAGATACCATGTGTGGCCTTTGATTGTTGGGTTCTGTTCTCTTTTAGTAAGCCGGATTGCTCATTATAGCTTGAGTCCACTTTTGCTGGGAAGTCAGAAATGTTCCACTTCCAGGATCAGACATGACAGTGGTTTCAGCTGGGTGGGGGCGGAATACCTTAAGAAAGACAGTCTCTGAGATTGGCGAGGTGGCTGAGTCTGGCTTAGGAAGAAGTGACAATAACAGTACACGTACAGCAACCACAACCTTGAGATGTTAAGTTCGACCCCGGTTAGTACTGCTACTGTAACTATTCGGATGAGTGATGACTCACCTCGAGCTCATCTGGGTGCTAGCAGTCACTTTAGTACTGCGGTCAATAAAGCTGGTAGGGGATGAAGGGACTCACGTCGGAAGCGTCGGGCTGCAAAGCATCTGTTAGCGATGTCCATGATACATAAGACAGTAGGCAGAACAGACTTACGCGAGGGGGATACCCGGGAGGCCCCAGGGGGCAGACGAGGGACTCTATACACCTATTAGCGAACATGACTCAAAGTCATTAACCTGCTATGAAGCAGGTCCCAGTGTTGATACTTACAGCGCCGTCGTTCAAATTGTGAGAACCAGCCAGATCAACAGCAACTGCGGTCGGAAGTTGAGCTTACTTGATAGGAGTTGTGTCTGTCACAGAAAGTGAGCGAATCGTTCAAGTCAAATATCCTGTACTGTATTTTGGGACGAAGATTTGGATATCTAAGTGTCACAGACATGTTAGCTATAGCAGCTCTCCTGTGAATTATCTTGAGTATGCACGTGCAGATGGGAAACAAAAGAGCTTTCTCAGGACATCTGCGCGTCAGGAACCCGGATCTGAAATGGAAGGTGTGGTTAAATACATACGGACGCGAGACGCTATTCAGTAGTTAGTAAAAGGATCAGAAAGTAGAGAAGAAGTTTTTTTCTTCCTGGGAAGGCCTCTTGGAAAAGCTAAGGGCGATTACTTACCGAGTTGTGATGATGATGTTGAGGAGAAGAGAGAGGAGAAGCAAGCACAAAGAAAGGAGGGGGTATTCTCGTGTGCAACGGCATGTGCGCGTGAATTACACGCCCCCGGCGCACAACCGCGTTACGGCATCAACAGGCGTTATGATCATGACATCTAGTCATGGTCCTAGTGATAATATCCTCGAGTGGCATATGCCGTTTATTACTACCATGATGTTCCATGCGTTCTACTACCTTGAAGGCTTTATCAAGCACCGCACCGATTACCTTCGCATCCGCAGCATCCTAGAAAGGGACGAATATGCACTTAAGCCAACCATCCCGACGATTGAGACAGTCCGGCGCCTTTCGTCATTTAGCAAACCTCTATCCACGAGGCTCATCTCATACATGTCGAAGGTCTCGGTTGTCCAGGTGTTGGTATGAGCATAAACAAAGAGTTTGCTTCCAGAAGTGACTGCATGTCTTTGTCCACGAGAGACAGGCAGAGAAAAGCCAGTAAAGGTGAATCGAAAATTGGCACTTGGTGTCAACTTATGAGTCCATGGATAAGCCCCAGAGAAGGTATCACAGTGACCCATTCCTGTTCAGAACATAACACATAAAGAGTTTGGTTACTACATCATGGTTCTACTATCTCTAAGATCGCTCACCTTTGGCGACCTTAGTCACTCTTGCCAGTCGGCGATGCAACACGAGCAGTGTTCATTAAATCATTGCATTAAACCCATTATCTCGACTTTTGTCTACCATAAGGCCGCAATCTCTGTCCAGTTCCTTCAGAGATGTAGCGGCAATTCCCATCGGATTCCTTGACGCCAGCCCAAAGCAAAATGTCCCGGCCGCGCATCTGTCCACTTGTAGTTACATGAGCTCAAATCTTGCTCTTCTTGGCCTCCTGCAGCTTCTCCTTGGACCACTCCTCAATGTCTCGACCACCCAAAAGTTCCTCAATGAAGTCCACCAGCTTAGGTCCCATGGCGACAAGACGACGAAGAACACTGATGTCGCGTTCATCCTTCTCCTGAGATTCCTTCTTCTCTTCCAGCTGGATGAGCACGTCGGAGAGAGCCGCAGCTTGGGCCTCTGTCATCTTGATCTCAGCGACCTTGTCGGCCAGACGTTTCTTTTCGGCATTGATGTTAAGGTTTCCCGAATCAAGCTCCTGCAAGGCTATACGTGCCTTCTCAGCAGCGCTTGCAGCTGCTTTGTTTCCGTCTGAGTTCTCGGCTGCATAAAGGCGTGCTTGACGGAGTGTCTTGATACTGCTGGCGTACTCTGCCTCCTTGCGTTTCGCCTCTTTCTGTGCCTCGGCGACATCAGCCTCGATCTGGTCCTTGATAGCGGTTTCGTTCAAGATCTGCTGGACGTGTTCACGGTGACGGAGACGAGTAGATTCGATCTCGTCTTTGGTGCGTCGAATGACGTTTCCGGCGTTAGTCAGTTGACCCTTCAAGTAGAGATCGTGGGCTTCTTGCGCTTCCTCAAGAGATCTGAACTACGGACGGTTAGCGTCAGTAACAAGCACCATAGCCAAAGATCGTGTTGCACTTACAGAAACACCATCAAAGGGGGACTCTTCCGCACGGCCACTTTCTCCGACGGGAGTTTGAAGTCCGGTATGGATGTTGGAGCAGGGCTGACCGATGCTTGCGAAGCCCTGTGTCGCAATCTGGTCCGCCTCGTCACCTACGACGGTGATGGATTCACTAGCGGGCTTACGCTGGAGGTTGATGTGGACCATCAGTCTCTTCTTTGCCATCGGGGCATTCTTGTTCGGGGCATTCTTGCCAGTGGCACTTGAAGAAGCTTGTACATTTGGTACGGCTTCGTTGCCATCGCTGGCCTGGATGATAGCCTCAGGGGTGAGCGAGCGACTGGCTGAAATGCGGGCACGGCTAGCTTCACAGGGTGGTCAATATCTTAAAGTGCCTGTCATTGGTGATCTGACATACCCAATGATGATCGTGGCAGACTGGGAAGAGCGCCGCCTCGTCGGGCAAGACGTTGAGCACGGAAACGGAAAGAGCCTTGGCGCTGTCCAGCCAGCCAATCAGTAGCCTGCTTAATGGTTTTGATGCTCAGAATGCAGCGATATTTCTGCATAGGATGCTCGGCAGATCTGTCAAAGAGATAGTTGACCAAGTCGTTGAGGGTCGTAGAAGTGCGTGGCAGATCATTCTTGACCAACTGATAGAACAGTTGGGTGAGATTCTGGCTCCAACGGTGAGGTTCAAAATATTCGACGAGCTCCCATGGCCATTCATTCGTCAGCTCGTGAAAGCGACGGAATGTGGCAACGGTAGATTTGGGGTATTCGTTATAGGGACTAGGGACGGAAAGGGGCATTTTCACGGGTGGTGATGGGTAGGTGAAGGAGTGTGAAAGTGTTTGAATGGTGGGAGTGTTGAAAGGGATAATAGACGCGTTACGCGTTGAGGGTTTTGGAAGGAAAGAGAAAAGGAAGTCGCGTCGAAATCGGTGGTTGCCTTTTTGGCAGGTGCTGCCGCCAGTGCAGTGACAGGAGACCAGAAAGTGGCAGTGGAGCCTTAGGCCTACCTTACCTATCGGAAACTCTGGTCCAAAGGAAACAGACGAGATCATTTGGACATGGACCTTGAGCAATTGCTTCCCTAATCCTTAGACCATTTCTCTAATCTTATGCTGTGAGGTGGCAGGATGGCCATGACCTCAGAAACCTGGTTGACAGGCCACTCATTCCTTATGACTGCAGAGGTCCGACAAGCTTCAATCACATATTCACAATTGCTTTAATTAAATACATACAGTTATGCTCTTGATTCTTCTTTCCTTCTTCTATCTTGCTTGCAATATATAGTCCTATATATTGTCATCTTTTGAACTATCTACTATCCTGATTACCAACGATTCCTCTTTGAATCATCCAGAGAAGTTGATTTCAAAAATGATCCCGAGCACCAGGTATTCAACATCTTCCAGTAGTCTGGTACTTGGTATCAGGACAAATTCTTCAAAGGGATGTTGTTAGTGAGGTAGTTTGCTGTGCTCAGTTCACTCAGGCAGCTGCCTTGACGACCTTTTCCTATGGTCGCACATTGTTAGATATACAATGACTTTGTTTGTTATGATCTCGTTCAAAGCAAACTGTAAAGCCTTTCTTTGTTCTTGATGGTTTTAGAAGTGATCATTTATTGTCCCCCAGTCATTTGCCATTCACCCAAGTTCCATGTCCCGAAGTTTCAGCATCAAAGGAGAGCGAGTTCTTTGAACATGATGCCTAAGCTTCTCTATTCCATATCATCTATCTACTAAACCATCGTCTGATTTTACACCTCTGCCTCTTGTACCAATTCGAATCCTTTCCTTCGTCATATGGCCTCTCAAGAACATAATCAGCCGCCTTCATAGCCGCACCCGTCGCAACGCCAACAACAACCACCTGCTTCGCCAAGTCCCCGTCCTCCTGATGCCAACCTAGACTTTTTGTTTCGGTTGTGTTGGTCGCATGCTCGGCAATGGTTGTCCACCCATTAGCGATGCCCGTAGAATGCTCAAACAGACTATGACTCATGCGATTCTCCTGGTCCCAGGCGCTGATAGACAAGGAGTTAAGCGGGGAGAATAAAGAGCTCGTGTGGTTCGCGATATAAGCCCCCGCCTGATTGAGCCATTCGGTAACTGCTTTTGCTCCAGTGGTAAAGTCGTCGTGGCCAAGAGTTATAGTTGTGCTCCCGAATTTCGTGATTGCTCCCTCCATCAATCCCTTGGCTATAACGCGCTTCTTGATCGTGATGCCCGCGTTACGTAGGGCGGTTTTAAGTTGATGAAGTTTGAAAGCGTTGGAACAAAGGCTGACGATGTTGACGCCGCAAGATACCAGCATATGGGGCAGTTTGATTGCCAGGATTCCTGATATACAGGTTCCGAGACTGTCACGGCCAACTCCACGAACTAACTGTCGCATCTGAAGGTCCAGTTCATCTTGGGACAGGCCTTGCAGTTGGTAAGGGGCCATCTCGAATTGGATAAGTTAACGATGGTAGTGTAGTGTTGAGATGGCTTGATTGTTTCTTGCCCGTGGGTCTCGAGTCAATACCGGACGCATACCACAACTTATATCTTAGCTCGCGATGGCCGGTGGGCTGAATCAATCTGCCTTCATATGCTCAGACGCCAGCTACTCGTTCATTTAATTCCAAATGTCACCGGCACTCGATTTGAGGCTCTGTCGTGATTCTTATCGTTGGGGGCGAGCCTTGCAGCAAGGCGAGTTTTCTTCTGAGGCTGAGCTTGTATAAGATGGGCAACGGAGAAGACTTCCCGATACCTGATGACTTGTTTTATGGTTGCACAGCATGACCCCCAACCACTTAAACTGCTTCAACACAATGTAAGCCTTATGTTTTAGCATCGAGAATAAGGTGCCATTTAGAGATTTCGCCCCCCTGTTGTCAATACGCAGATTTGCGGCTTAAAGCTGAGTGAGACGGGCTGAGCATCGTATGCAATCTGAGACATCTTGTTCCTTATTGGCCAGGGTAATCCGCTCAGACGAGTCTGGGGTTGAAACTGATGAACTCTGCCCAGTACAGCCACAGTAGATGATGAACGTAGAGGTAAAGGCCTGGTCTGGTCGGAAATATTTCTAGATTCTTTCCGAAAGCCGAGAAACAAGGCTAGACTTGGCCATGGGACCTTTTGATGAACATTGATCGAGATACCATGGTAGAGTGCTGACGCTGTTCACGCCACAATGTGCTATATGCTTATCTGGGTTAAATTCATCCAGTCCTTGATGATTGCTTCTGCAAATTACAATCTATGGGCTGTGCTTCTTTGTGAGTCGTCACCGCAGCTTCCGGGAAGTATCTTGTTCAGTCAATTACTGTCGGATGTAGATGACCATTACGCTGGTGTCTCACCGATGACTCTCTGGAAAGATAACATCAACTGTAAAAAGAAACTCAATGCTGAAGGTCTGGAGTAGCCCCGGGCCATTGTATCCTGGACGACTGGAAGCCGACGTCAGTAAGCAACTCTAGTCAATAGGATTCTTGCGACGCAAGTTCTCAACATCTCAGCGAAGGAAAACATATTTGACATGACCTACTGGACAGTAGAAAAGCTATATTCTAAGCGATAATAACGTTTCAATTGATGATCTTACTTCACATACAGTGACCAATCTGTTTCGTGTCTTGTGCACTCGAGGACCAAATGCCGACAATAACCATCTGCTCTGCTCATGTCCCTCGCATCGCGATACCCTCACTATGCACATCTACCCGATAGAAAATCACATCCAAGCGCATTCCCGAAACGCCGGACAAAATCTCCGGCAGATACTGCAGATCTTCTATACAGTATCGTCATGTCACCCACGCAATACCTATTAAGGTAACCCGGACCCAACGTTAAAGAGAACGGGGAAACACGTTACGTACGGAGGATCCGTACATTACCGAGAAACGACGTCACTCTCCAGCTGTCACGATAATCTGGGGCTCCAGATGGGTCCTGATGTAATGGAGCCTCATTTTATGGGGATGGCGACAAAAACATCGACGATCAGAATGGAGATTCTCCAAACCGGATTTATTTGCGGGGAATAAGTTGGAATCTCCAATCGATCGACCGCGGGGAATAGTGGCGTCAATATTTTTTACAGAGGTTAATTGATGGAAAGGTTTGGCGGGGGAACAACTATTCAGAAATACAATCAAGGCACGTTCGAAATACTGTCACAAAGATAGGCTAAAAGATTTTCGTAGTGTCAGTTAATTGATAGGGAAATCTGTAAGTGATGGGAAAGTTTTGGCGGGTCAGTAAATTGGGTGGTCATTGCAATTAAAAACACCATCACGGAGAAGAATATAGTCAAAATATGATCGTAAAATGTTCATTAATTAAAAGTAATTACCAAGGAAAAGCCGTAACTCCTTGTCCCAAGAATGCCCAATCCTGCATCTATGCGCCGTGCTTTTGTAACACAATGTCCAATGCCTGGGAATCTTCTATATGCTACACATGCCATGTCTTAAAACAAAAGAAAACCACTTCTCGCTCCAATTTTATTCGTCGCGCGACTTGCTGTAAGAGCCAGTGCTGCCGAGACCGTTCACGTCAACGTCAAGACCACCGACGCGGGCGGGGCGCTGCTGGCTGTAGTCAATGGCGCGGGCGGGCATGCGCTCCTCCTGGGACTCCTGGACGGGCGCGTTGCTCTGCTGCTCGAGACCCATGGAGGCGAGGAACTTGATGGCGTCGGCCTTCTCCTCAGCCTTGCGGGCCTTGCTCCATTGGAGCTCGGTGGAGGCGATGTCGATGACGCGTGGGAGAGCCTCGAGAGCCTTCTTGGAGTCGAGGAAAGAAAGACGGGTGCGGCGGGCGATGATGTCGGCGACGGTGCAGGCTGACTCGGCGCGGATACCGTGAGCGACCTCAGCCTCAAGGTAGGGAAGACCAGAGACGAGACGGGTGTTGAGAGCGGGGTTGTGGGCGAGGAGAGTCCAGGCGCGGTCACCGTAGTTATGAGCGAGGTGGTCAGCGACGTCAGCGTCGATGGGGTACATCTCCATCAATTGAGAGGCCAGAGAGGTAGAGTATCCGTGAGCGCCGATGAGAGGAATGTTGCGGGTGCAGCAGACACCGGAGGTGGTGAAACCAGGAGCGTTGGCGCCGCTGATATCGGGAAGAGCGACAGCCTGGGGCTTGAGTTCGAAGAGCTTGATGGCTTCGTTGACGGTGTCCTCGGCCATCTCACGGTATGTAGTCCACTTGCCACCAGCGCATGTGAGGAGGCCGGAGGGAGAGGTGGTGATGAGGTGGTTTCGGACGAGCGACTCGGTGTTCTTGGCGTTGGGGTTCTTGACGAGAGGTCGGATGCCTGTAAATGTTAGTATTGTGTGTAGTTCAATTGACTGAGATGTTACTTACCAGACCAGGCAGCCTGGACGTCCTTGCGGGAGAGAGCAGAGTCGGGGTTCAGAAGCTTGCTGACCTCACGGAGAATGAAGTCAACATCGTTCTGCTGAGCAACAGGAGCGCGCTCGACCTCGCACTGGTTGTCGGTGGTACCGGCGAGGGTGAATCCTTGCCAGGGCAGGACAAAGATGACACGGCCGTCAGAAGTAGCAGCGTCGAGAAGACCGATACCGTTGGGGCAGATATCCTTGGGAAGCATGACGTGCACACCAGAAGCGGGAGCGACGATGGGCTTGCGAGAGGGGTCGTCCATTTGGTGAATGGCGTCGGTGAAGGGACCGGTAGCGTTGACAACACCCTTGGCGCGGACCTTGAAGGGCTCGGCGTTGGCGGAGTCGCCATTCTTGGAAGCAAGGACATCGCGGACTGTAGCGCCGTTGATCTTGCCGCTGGCATCCTTGTCGAGACCAGTGACCTCAACGTGGTTGAGGACGGTACCGCCATAGTGCGCAGCAGTCATGGCGAGAGCGACGTTCATGCGGGAGTCGTTGTGCTGACCGTCGTAGTAGACGAGAGCACCAACCATGTTCTCCTTGCGCAGCTTGGGGAAAGCCTCGAGAGCCTTGTTCTTGCTCATGTAGTAGGAGCTCTCAAGGCCCTGAGAGCCAGCGAGAAGATCGTAAGCCTTGGTACCAGCCCAGAAGTAAGGCGCCTCCCACCACTTCTGGAGAGGCAGAAGAATGGGCAGCGAGCTGGACAGATGGGGGGCAATGTTGAGGAAAGTCTTGCGCTCGCGGAGAGCCTCCATGACGAGCTGCAATTGACCGTAGTCAAGGTTCCAAACAGCCTTTTCTAGATATCGAACGCCACCGTGGACGAGCTTCGTGCTCTTGGAGCTTGTACCGGCGGAGAAGTCATCGCGCTCGACGAGGGCGACCTTGAGGCCGCGGGTAATTGCGTCGAGAGCAATACCAGTTCCTGTAGCACCACCGCCGATAACGAGGAGATCGTACTCCGTATCCTTATCGGGCTGGCCGCTGCGACGCAGCTCAGCGAGGGCTTCGGCGCGGGCTTTTGTTGCGCTGAATGTGGGAGGGACGATGCGTCCTGTTGAGTCGCGCTTGAGAGGAACGAGGGGCTTGTCGACGACGTGAGTCTTGTTGCGGGTGGCGTAGTAACCGCCTCCGACAGCGAGGGTTGTGGTGGCCGCAGCTGCGAGGAGCAGAGGGCGCTTCATCGACCGTAATCTTTGTTGCATCTTGTGTATGTGTATGTGAGGTTTGGGGGTTGTCTGTACCGTTGTCGCAAAAAAAGGTGGGCGACCGTTTGAGGGGGAGGAGAAAAGAAGTTGGAGAAAGACTGGAGATTGAAGTCTGGGGGAATAAAGATAAAGTCAAAGACCAGCGGACAAAGAAGTGCTCAAAGGTGTTTATAAGAGTGTATAGATGACGATCGCGGAGGATGTGCCCATAAATTAGGTGGAGTTGGAAATGGGTCAGTTTACTTGAGACTGATATCATGGACACTTTAACAAGTTTTTTTTTATTCCTCATGACATTTGGCCCCAAAGTTTGGGGGTTGACTCAGTGCACTGTAGGAGCGCAGGTGCAGAATTAGGCTATGCGAACGCCCTGGAATGACCAACTGCACCAATTTACCCTGCGAGTAAAAAAAGAAACCTTACGGGCTCATCTGACCTGATTCTGACCCGCAGACAGAGACAGTCGCTGTGCAATAAACGTCGCGAATTGCGTCGCATGGCCTGAATGGGAAATCCGGCTGGTCCTGAGGCTCATTCAAAGTGCAAGCCGCGTATGCAGTTCGGGGTGGGAACCCCGAGTATGCTGACGTCGACATCGAGATTTTACCCCTGGGCTTATGCAGCTCGGTGTCGAAAACCCGAAGCTGACGCCGAGTCTGGACGAGTTTGGGTTAGTGGATAACGGATCATTGATCATCCTGTCCGGCGGGTCAGTCCGATCCGGAGGTTGCTCCTGTGAGTTTAATCACCCGCCCCCACGTTCAGGAGGGGAAACCCCGACTTCGGGGGCGCGTAAGAATGATGCACTTGTTGCCGTAGTCAAGCATAATAGTACAGTCATTTTGCCCCCTCAATCCGCATGTCGTTCAATGTCGTATTTTGTCTGCCTCAAGCCGAGCTGTCCACATTTCTGTCACCCCGCAGCCGGAGATGTCAACTTTGGGGAAACCGTGAAAGTTCAATAAGTCACGGCTGAGCATTTGGCTAAAAGAAACACGAGTCTCGCCCTGCGGGAATTACAAAAAATGCATTTGTTCAAAAGAAGTCCATTTCAGCCATGCGATTGTCTTTGTGGCTTTAGAGGCACGGCTAATTTTCCACTAATTACGTGGTGAAGGTTCCCGTCTGAAGCTATCACTGGTGGATTTTGTCGCACGACGTCTTGAGCTGACAATACAGCAATACTCGCGAACAATGCCCCCAAACTTCAGCCAACGTTCAAATTGACTACTTGTCTCTCCAGAAAAAAGCCTCGAGTATTTTGATCATGTTTTCGCATTTGCGACAGGCAAGATGTCTTCAATATGGGCGATTACGTTGACAAACATTGGAGGTATAGGGTTGGTGGAACGAACTTGGTTAGTCTGCCTTTTCAGCTTATTGCACCGACCACTCGCAGAAGATCAATCACAGACACCCTCGCCCTTCACTTCACAGAGCGTCCCCTTTCTTCTTGCAATTGGCTAACTGGTGTGCAAAGACAGAAAAACAATCGATACTCCGTCTTACCCCGTCAGTCACCTCATAGTCACCGTTTGCGAGTCACAATCATGTTTGGGAGCACCTCGAATAATAGCATGAGCTTCTTCTCTACTCTTTCGACTACTTCTTATCATAACGCCGCCACTCCGCAAAAAAGACAAACATGACGAAGAACAATAACACACGACAAGACCAGTCATGCTAAGTTGATGATGCACGCTTGCTGTATCCAAGCTGGGTCATGTCACATCACCCCGTCCTGACACGGTTTTCAAACTCGACAACCCCCGAATACCTCGTCTTCACCACGAAAGCGCCCGATCAATTCAACACGAGATTTATACTGGAGAGTTTGCGCTGTATGTGTTAGACCACGTCGAACGACGAGGGCTTACGAGACGAGGAAGGCCCATGCCAGGAGTGTTGATGGGACTAGGTCCGGTGTAGATGAAAACATCATACAGTAAAGCACCGAAAGCACAACCAAGGAACGGAGCAACCATAGGAATCTGGAACATCACTGTTAGTCAAAACTTCAACTCTGCAAAATGCACAAGACTTACCCAGAAATAGTACCCGCCAGCAGACCACACTTCACTGCCATATCCGAGCATGTACGAAACCAAACGAGGACCAAAATCACGAGCCAAGTTAATGGCATAGCCAGTCTCCCAACCGAAGCAAGCACCGATACCGAAGATCAAGAAGAACAGACCAAGCGGCATCAAAGGACCAGCTCCAATGTTGGCGCTATCGGCCATGGCAAAAATGACGAACTGCAGAATCGTGCTGGCGATGAACTCAGAAAAGAACATGCCAGTGCGTGTCATGAACTCTGCGGGATACGTGCAGAAGATTCCAGCGGTTGCGTTCTCGCCAATGACGGTACGGACACCGACACCTTCATATGCGTCAATGGCAGACTTGTAGTTGCCATATACGATGAAAGCGGCGGCCATGGCTCCAAGAATTTGAGCGATCATATACACGGGGAACTTGCGCCAGGGGTGACCTCTGAACAAACAATTGGCCAGTGTCACGGCTGGGTTCAAGTGACCGCCTGATTTACCTCCGACATACACTCCAAGCATGACACCGAGACTAAGTTCATGTCAGCAATGAGCTCGATTACAATGAAGACAACGACGACTTACCCCCATCCCCATGAGATACTCTGGTAATCACCCTTTGTACCACGACTGAGCACAACTTGTGCAACAACACCATCACCAAAGAGGAGGAGTGTGAAGGTACCAAAGAATTCTGAAAAGGCATCCTGGCAGTACTCCCTCATCCTACTCCAAGCATACTGCTCAGGTGGGGGAGGAATCGTGGGCGCCTCGCTGGTCGCCTCACTGTACTTCTCAGTCTGGCTCATTTCGACTTTTGTTGGAATGGAAGACTTGTGCACTGAAGACTCTGAGATGGAGTCGTGAATGGTATCGATGGGCATCTTGGGGGAAACAAAAGAAGATGAGGTTGCAGAGGGGAGGAAAGATGGATGGGATGAAGGATTGTTGGCAACAGGATGCAGGACAGACAGGTTACAGTCAAGATTGGCGGGCGTCATCCACTTGGCTCGGCATTGCTGGGGATCACGTTACAATTTATGGTCAGCAAACGAGAGGATGCATACAGAGGTGGTGCTTTTGCCCCTCGTTCCCTTTACGGCCAAGAGGACCTGTCTCTCGGTGATGGAAAACACCAACGTACGTCGATTTACCGTAGCTGCGAACGCCTTTCCCGTCTATGTCGAGGGCTTGCAAGCATGCTGATCCATCCTGAATTTGGGACGAGACTATTTCGGGGACATGCTGAGAGGGGAAGAGGGACAAATGGTCAGCGAGTACTTCCGATGCAATCGAACCATGGCATGGCAACAGGGCTAAGATGGCGTTCAGGAGGAAACTCTACTTGGATTCGGTCATGTGCAAAGGAGACTTTTCTCCAACCATGTCGCTCGGCGGCGCACCACCGAAAAAGAACCAACAATGACCGTTGTGGGATATCCAACACCGAGATAATTTGCGCTCATGAGGATGCTTACACCGAAAGCCTGGGACTGAAGAAGAGGGGCAGAACGGTCGAGACTGGTGCGGTTCTCTTTCTCCACTACATCAAAGCAACCCCAGACTGTTGAAGAAGAGAGGAAAGGATTGGCGCTTCTCCGGATTGACCGAGGTTAAGTGGTTGGCTGTTCAGAAATAAGGTATGGTCAAAGTTATATTGACCCGCATATACGCGACGAGGTGACAAGCGGATCCGAATCAAGCTTCTGGAACATGGGATTGCGCTTCCCCTAGTGCACTGCGGGGAAATGTAACATCTCACCCAACCCTTGTCTTGTATAGATACAATCAGGCAGGTATCTTACACTCGGTCGCTTATGAGATCCCGATGGACTGCGCCTTTGTCTTGTGACATGGGCCTGTAATTCGGTATTCCCCAAGCCGAGGCCTTTTTAGCTTACGGACTCGAAGAGGAAAGTCATGTTGGTTGTGTGTAACGAACAAGGATTTGTGGTTACAAGGGTGTGGCCTGTGTGAGCGAAGGATTCGAAATGTACTCGTTTTCATCTTGGGTCTGACAAGCCACTTGGGAACCCCGCAGCTGGGCAATCTCTTGGGGGAAGAGGGGAGGGGGAAACGGTTTCCCGACATGCACTTGAGCTTGCACGAGAGATTCGGTGTTTGTAGACGTTTAGACACCGAGGTAAGCAGATACTTAAGAGAGCACTTTACCAAGACCGTTGCGCCTGTCCCGAGATGCAGTTGCAGCGAAACTTTATAAGGCGATCGTTCACGTCAAGATTCAATTTGTCACTGTTGCATTTTTGCCTTTCCCCATCTGAACACCCTTTCTCCACACAATCATCACCTCTTTGTCACCGTCGCCGCAGCACAATGCCTCTCCTCAACGGCAAGCCAAACCCTACCTTTATTGGTGCCATTGATCAGGGTACCACAAGCTCACGCTTCCTGATCTTTGACACCAGTGGCGATGTTGTCGCTACGCATCAGCTTGAGTTTAAGCAGTACTATCCTCATCCTGGGTAAGTCAAATCCACATCTTGTCATTCGAACAGCTGTTAATATTGGCCAGATGGCACGAGCATGATCCTGAGGAGTTGGTGAGCTCTGTTGAGCAGTGCATCGACGGCGCCGTTGAATCTTTCGAGAGCCAAGGCCACTCAAGAGATCAAATCAAAGCCGTTGGTATCACAAACCAGCGCGAGACAACTGTCGTCTGGGACAAGACAACCGGCAAAGCTCTGCACAACGCCATCGTCTGGACAGATACTCGCTCAAAAGATCTCGTGCGCCGTCTCAAGCGCCGTCTCGGCTCCAGCGAGCTCATCGCGCGCTGCGGTATTCCTCTGTCTACATACCCATCCGTGAGCAAGCTTCTCTGGCTGCTGCAGAACATCCCCGAAGTCAAAGATGCGTACGAGCGCGGTGTTTTGGCTTTTGGAACTGTGGACACGTGGTTGACGTACAAGCTCAATGGTGCGACGGATCGCGACGTCTACGTTTCTGATCCCTCAAATGCGTCTAGAACCATGTTTATGAATCTCGAGACGCTTCAGTACGACGAGGATATTCTTGACTGGTTCAGAGTCGATGATTCCAAGATTACGCTGCCAAGGATTGTGCGTTCGTCTGATAGCAAGGCGTACGGATCTCTTGCTGGTACGTCTCTCAAGGGAGTCAAGATCACCGGATGTCTGGGCGACCAGTCTGCAGCGTTGGTCGGACAAAAGGCTTTCACCCCCGGTCTTGCCAAGAACACGTACGGCACAGGCTGCTTCCTGCTCTACAACGTAGGCGCAAAGCCGGTGATCTCATCGCACGGTCTTTTGACAACCGTAGCTTTCGACTTTGGCGAAGGCAACACCATGTACGCACTAGAAGGCAGCATCGCGGTAGCGGGCTCCAGCGTCAAGTTCCTTGTGGACAACTTTGGCTTCATCGAGTCATCTGCCAAGCTGAGCGCTCTGGCGGAGACGGTGGAGGACAACGGTGGGTGCACCTTTGTTACGGCCTTTAGCGGTCTGTTTGCGCCGTACTGGATTGACGATGCGCGAGGAACCATTTTTGGTATCACGGCGTACACGCAGCGCGGACATGTTGCGAGGGCTACGCTTGAAGCGACGTGTTTCCAGACCAAGGCAATTCTCGACTCGATGGAGAAGGACAGCGGACATGCTTTGACCGAGCTTGCTGTTGACGGCGGCATGTGCAACTCGGATCTCATCATGCAGGTACGTAAACTCGCCCCATTGTGCGAATGTACGACACTTACTAACCCATGACAGACCCAGTCAGATCTCATTGGAATCCCAGTAAACCGCCCCGCCATGCGCGAGACAACAGCCCTAGGCGCCGCCATTGCAGCGGGTTTCGCCGTAGGAATCTGGAAGAGCTTTGATGACTTGAAGGATGTCAACACTCAAGGTCGTACCATCTTCAAGCCGCAGATCGCCGAGGAGGAGGCGACAAAGCGATTTAGTCGATGGACCAAGGCCGTTGAGATGTCCAAGGGCTGGGCCAACGAGTAGAGTAATCCAGAAGTGGTAATGAAAGAGGACAAGTTTGGTTTGCTTTTGTTGGTTGGTTGTATGTACTAGTACCTATTTGATAGCTTGCATGGATTTTTATTCTGCTGCCTGATGGAACACCAGGATCTGTAGGGCTACTAAAGGAGAAATAAGCTGATGTTAGCTGGTCTTACCTAGTCTGTCAAAATAAAGCAGTCTAAATGCTGGTCTTAGTATCCACTGAGTGTCCCAATTATTCTGTCTCGCAGACCCCAGATGGAAAACTTGACTGCTTCTAGACACGCACTAACCTCCATGATCATCGTACCATTCGCGGCTCCGCAGTGTTATTTCCGAAGGAGGGGTTCAAGCTACTGTGCCTCTACTGTATCTCACTACCCTTGTTGTTGTGCTGAGTTTCGGTTGGTCCCGTCACCCCTTGGCTTCTGTCATGGGTCAAGGATTGAAACGTTTCCTTTCTGCAAACTCCTGCAACATGCAACAAACGCCGGGTAATCCGGGGAGAAAGAACGCGTGTGTGCCGAGACATCACATGTACGAGGTTAACCGTAGATAGAAGGTCTACTGTTTGTTATATGCATGACATGCGAGGATCCAGCATCTAACATTGGCATCTCGACTTGGCTTTTACAGGGATTGTTTCGGATGTTTGTTCTGATAGAGACAAAGTTGAGATTGGGTTGTAGTCGTATTCTTGATGTTGCAATTGACTTTTCGGTACAGAATGCGGCATCTTCTATCAATTGCTAAATATTTGCCGATCTCACTGCCCCTCATTCTGTCTTAGCAAATCATTTCTCATCTTCTCCACTCCACTCAATTTCTTTTCCACTCTCCACTTCGGCGTTACTTTTATCACCCGCATCTTATTTCAAACCACTCCAGGAAATCGACGCCGGGCTAGAGGGGAAAAAACAGTTGTGAACTGCAAGGGGACCCAGTAGCTTATCTCTTCCCCAGACCCTCTTCTTTCCCATTGTCTGGGCTGGGAACAGTGGAGAGACGCGCTGCGAGGGAAAAAGATCGCCCATGACTTCCATCAGCGGACCCTCCGTGGCAGAGGAGGAAGCCAATTCGACCTTGAGCGGTTCTAGCGGTGATGAGTCGAGGACGGTTGGGCCTTCCAAGAAGCGGAGGAGGGAGAAGCATCAAAAGATATCGTATGTTTTTTTTACTCAGCTCAATACAACTTATTTCTGAACAATGGCTAGGTGTGAAATGTGCAAGACGCGCAAGGTGAAATGCGACCGCGCTGAACCCGCCTGTTCGTGGTGCGCGCGACATAACAAAGCTTGTGTCTATCTTGAGCGTCAGAAACCAGGCGCCGCAAGGAATGGGTTTAGCATTGAGCTTGAGGCCAAGGTCAATAGGATTGATGCACTGCTTCAAGCGCTGGGACGGAGAGTGGAAGAGCATATTGTTCAGGATCATTCGCCTGTTGTGTCGCCGGGTGCGAATGTCAACGGGTATGGTTCGACGATTGATAGTCGGATTACGCCTGCGACACTGCCGAGACAATCATCGTTCTCGCAGGTCAAGTCGCCAGCGGTTACGAGTCCATGGCACGTCAACAATAGCCAAAATGGTGGTCCATCGCAGATTCAACAGCATGGGACCAGTGCAGGAACACCAGCTCAGACAAACAACATCTCAACACCAACAGCTATACCACGAAACCCGTCAATCCAGTCATACACCATCGACCTACCACCGCACGACATCATCTACAGTCTAGTGGACCTCTACTTCAAGCACTGTGGAACATGGTGTCCCATCCTCGAACGCAAAACCATATTTGCCACTTTCTTCGGCTCAACGTCGATGGAAGAACCAGATCGGATATTGCTTTATGCCATCGTAGCAACCACGTTGCGTTTCCTCAAGGACCCTAGACTATCTCCCGAGATGAGCGCATACTACCACTCAGTCGCCAAACACACAGTCCAACTCTACGCGATGGAGCACACAACCGTTCCTGCATTGAGAGCTCTCGTTATCATAACGTTAGACGAGCTAGGAACATCCAACGGTCCACGAGGCTGGAACCTTCTATCCCTACTAGCCCAGAACGCAAGGCAACTAGGCCTATGCGAAGAAAGCAGCGTCTTCCTATCAGCCGAAGCATCAGAAGTCACTCACACAGCATCTTCACACAGAGTAGCCGCCAGCAAACCCGAATCCTGGATCGAAGACGAAGGCAGAAGACGTCTTTACTGGATGATATACCTCCTCGACAGATACGCAACAATCGCCACGCCCACCTTTGACTTTGTCCTCTCCGATACCAAAATCAACCGCTTCCTACCATGTTCATATGATCTCTTCTCCAAGAACGTTCCTGTCGAAACACGCTCTTTGAGCGCGTGCAACAACAAACAATCCCCCATAATGACATATCTCGTCAACAAACCCGAGAATCTCGGCAGTTTCGCGTACCACTGTGAAATCCTTGTTATTCTTAGTGGAATACACGAGTTTCTCAAGATGCCTGTTGATGTCACTTCTGCAAGCGACATGGCAGAGTGGCGAAACACATATCGAAATCTTGATCGGACGCTTGATGGATGGTTGCAGAGCTTGCCGAGTGAATACAGCAAGATCTCTGCGCTCTGTCATTCTGATCCTGCGAGTCGGGTAGCGAATTGGTTTATGCTGCATAGCGCGTATGTCACGGCTGCTGTCCGATTACACTCTTCTGCTGCATACCCAACAGTACGATCTCACATTTTCGTTCCCTCGCATTACGCGATGCAGAGATGTCTATCCGCTGTCCAAAGCTTGGGCGATATCACGCGTGATGTGCTTGAAGCAGATGGTCTGAATCTTCTTGGCCCTTCGTTTGCGTTTTCGCTTTGGGTTGCTGCGAGATTATTGCTTGTTCATGCTGCTACGGTTGGATGTACGGTGGATTCGCAGATTGACTTCTTTATTGAGACGTTACGAGATGTTGGACAGCATTGGGAGGTGGCGAATAACTACTCCAAGATTCTTCAGCGTGTTGTGCAGAGAGCGAGGCAGGGTGATATGGGATTCTCAGCGATGCGAAGGTATGTTTTACTCCCTACAGCAAGTTTTCCAATTAACCATCATAAGGAGCGCGTATGACCTGGTCACCCTGACATCCACGGCACGACACTCCGGCTTAGAAGCAACATCAACGCAGGCTACGTCGCTAAGTGAGCTGGATAACATCGATGTCTTTGAGTTCTTCAACTATCCTCGTGCTTCTGCTAGTTCAAACGCACAGTCACAATTACAGCTACAACCGATGCGGACGCAGGAGAGTAGGAGTAACGGGGCACCCGATCCTGAAGCGGACTGGTTGGCCTTTGGATCGCCCTTTACTTAGGCCGGAGGAGGGTGGTTGTCTTTGTTGGTTCAGATACGTACGGATATAATCTCGGTTGATTCAGATACTTCAAAAGCCTCGCGGCATGTGTTCAAGCGATGCATTGTTTGCAGCATCTTCTACGTTGGTTACTCAGTTGGAAATTAGAGTTCCTCGAAAAGAGAATACACGAGCATTGTCGTATGAGCCAAGAAAGCCGGAAGTGAAATTCCTACGATCTGCAAATCCGAGTCAACCGAAATCACCTGTCTTTGAGTTCAGCCTCTGTCGATCACCTGTCTGAACTCAATCGGACTTCAACGGGGCCGGCAGTCATTCCTCCGCCCCAAACTATGTCTCAGCTGTCAAATGGTCCGATGCCAAGGGCGATTTACATTCCTGTCACGCAAACAATGTTTCAGATCGACAAACATGATATTAATTCATTCAGTATCATAACAAGGTATCAAAGCCATACATACATAACATAACATACTTTCAATGTCGTTAACATGAACATGAACATGATTCGTAAAACAATAAACATAAACTCATTCCTTAGCTATCCCAGATAGCTCCGTAGGCAGGAACGCCACGCGTTTCCAAGCCGTAAACAATCTTCTTAGTGATCTTCTCATTCGCGATGATCACCACGGCCTCCGCCTTGAAGGCTTTGACCAGGTTGTAACCCATCTTCACCAAATCAGGTCTCCCGAGCTTCTTAGTATCGTGGATGACCGCGTTGGGGATGCGCTCGGCGATAGTATCACAGATCTCCTTGCCGAATGTCTCTTCGGGGTTTTTGGTAGACCAGATAAGTTGTGTAGGACACGAGGGGTTTTGAATGTGGCCTAGCACAGGTCCGATACCTGAACCTGTCGCGATGAGTACAACGCGGTTAAAGAGCGTCGCGATGCGCATGACGCCGCATGTTGGGACGCCACGTGTCCAGATGTATTGGGGACCGTTCTGAATGGTGGCTTTTGTCCAGTCGCCCGCGTTAGAGACGACGAGAGAATAACCTTTTGAGCGGCCGTTGATGGATTCGGGAGCGGGGATGGTGGCGAAGGAGTGCCATTCCTTGAGGGGTGCGCGGGAGAGACGGGTGAAAGAGCCGTTGACTGGGACTGTGTAGTCGAAGTGAAGTCTGATAGCGTGATCTGAAAGCTTCTCTGCTTCGACGGGGACTTTGCGGAGGAAGCACCATGAGGAAGCGACACTTGCTGTCGCTACTGCCAAGAGCCAGAAAGCGGGTGATTTGACGCAAGATTCTCCCAAAGTGGTGCCAGCTGGCTTGCTATCGTTGGCTGCAAGGACGACTTGAACCCAGAAGAGGGCGAGCATAGTCCAACCAGCGAATCGATGAGTCCTTTCGAAGAGATCATGGTAGCGCTTGCGAACAGTTGGCCAAGCCATACCAATCATACCAACAAACATAGCCGAGAGAATCCAAGAGATGACTTGCGAGGCGATGGAAAGATTGCCCCAGTTGGGGCAGTTTCCAAAGATGCAGGCAATGTCTGCAATGTTGGTTGCCAAAAGCCAAGCTCCTGCACTGACAGCGGCACCGGAATGAACACCGCCAAGGTGGTAGATTTTTGCACAGCGAGATCTGATGGCGAGAGGCCAAGACTTGGGGACGCTGCATGTGATAGTGTAGAGAGCGTTGATGACGAATTCTTGACGAACGAGGACTGCGGTTGCCAAGTTGATAGCTGTGATGATACCCATCCATTCTCGGTTGATGCTTGTGAGGAGAAGAGCAATAGCAGCGCCGATGTTGAATAGACCAACGAGTGAGAACAAGCGACGATAGACGATGAGAATTCTGTGGCGCAGGCCACGAGCTTGTTTGGGAAGATCCTTCTCAGGAAGAGCTTTCTCAAGATCAAACTCCTTCTCAGCAATGAGCGTCGCATCAGAAGCATCCGAGAAAGAGCTAAACTGCGTAGCACTCGAAGCATTCGAGTCCATCCTAGCATGCGCAAGCACAGCAGGCTGCGGTGACTTGACCACCGCAGTCTTGGACATAACAGACATCTTGAGGGCATGCTTATCCACTTTACCGTTTGCGGTCATGGGCAAATGCTCAAGCTGGTGGTAATGTGTCGGCATGGCGTAATAAGGCTGCAGTGTCTTGAGATGTGCTTCCACGACCGGAACAGGACAGTGGCTGGGTGTAACGAAGGCATGAATTTCTTCGTTGATGAGCAGTGCGGTTGCGGTTTGGACGGATGGGCAGGACTTGATGCATGCGACTACACCGTCGAGTTCCACGCGGAAGCCTTTGACTTTGACTTGGTCGTCTATGCGGCCTAGGATATGAAGAGTGCCATCTGTGTTCCATTGGCAAAGATCGCCGGTGTTGTACATCATTGAACTATTCCGTTAGTGTTGAGTTCGAATAAGGTTGGCTGATAGTGTGAGACTTACCCGTCTTGGGCGAAGGGATCGAGGCGGAACTTTTCAGCTGTCTTATCCGGCAAATCGACGTAGCCTCGCGCCACTCCCGCGCCACCGGCCCAGACATTACCGACTTCACCTACAGGGACTGGGTTGAGGAATTCATCTAGGATGTAGATGCTGTTTCCTGGTGTTGGTTTACCGATTGATAGAGGTTGGTTTGGTTGGTGAGGGTGCATGGTGTTGACGATGGTTGTTTCTGTGGGACCATAGCAGTTGAAGTAAGAGAGATGAGAGGCCCAAAGGTCCGCGAGTCTGAGTTTGTCAGTTGATATGATCGTGATGGGAGTTTGATGTGACTTACTTTTGGCAACTTGGTTCGCCTGCTGTGGCGACTGTTTTCAACCTTGGATAATCTTGAGGATTTTGTTTTGAGAGAATGCTTGGTGTGCAGATGAGAACGTCAAGCTTAAAGATGTTAGTATAAACCGACGAAATAGAGTGAGATGTCTTACCTCTTTCAAAGCTTTTGACCAGTTTGATCCTCGTAGAACCAAGGTACCACCGTTGGTTAAACAGCCAAGGGTTTCCCATGCAGCTTCAAAAGTTAATTATGATCCTTGTGAATATCGAAAAGAAGGTTCGACTTACCCATGTCAAAGCTAACGTTCAATACTTGACCAACGCATGTTCCTGGTCCGATGCCCAAGCTACCTGGTGCTTGACATAACAAGTTTGTAACATTGCGGTGGCTAACATCTACACCCTTAGGAGTACCAGTTGTGCCTGACTATGTTAGTCTGATGTAACATAAAGTATGAACATGACTCGACTTACCAGAAGTATATATCACATAGCAGCCAGCCTCAGGTTGACTGAAGGGGACAAAGTCAACCTTCTCATCAACCTCGTGTGACTCCTCGATAACGACAACGTTTGAAACACCAGTGTTATCGAGACGATGAGCAGTAGATTTTGAAGACACAGCAAGCTTTCCACCAGTCTGCTTCAACACAAACCTCAACGTCTCATCCGCCACAACACCACCATCAAGCGGAACATACTGCGCACCGCAAGACAAGATAGAGACGATACCAACAAGCATACCAACACCACGCTTCACAACAAGCGGCACACGATCACCAGGCAAAACACCAAGACTCTGCAACCTCCTCGCTAGACAGGTAGCCTGAGAAGCAAGCTCGCCATAGCTTATCTCAACGGGCGGCTCGGCAGATAGATCTCGTGCCGCGGTTGCCGAAGGCTGTGTGGCGGCATGGTGGAAGAAAGCTTCTGTGACGGTTGAGAAGCTAGGTTGACTGCATGTACCTCGTGTAAAGGACACGGGCACGGCAGTTCCAGGAGACGAAGTCATATCCGTACCTGGACAAGGAAGAAAGAGGCGTGGGATTGGAAATGATGATCGTCGTACAAGAGATAAAACTCAAATACTATAGGGGAGGGAAAAGGAAGAGAAAAGAGGCAGGTGCTTTGATGATTTGAAATTAAAGGGAGTGTCGTGTCTCTCCACCAAACAAGCACGTCTGTTCTTAAATAAACAAATACCATGCTTAACCTTCTCCGCTTTCTGCAATGTTTTTTTCTTGATCCTCTTCCCTGTCATCTTTACTCACACGCATAGCCTAACGTTAACCCAACCCCCAGCCTTCCTCGTCATAAGCTTGCTTGGCAGGACTTTGGCATTTCCTATCCAACCCAAACTACAAAAAAGGGTCACAACCCGTCATGTGCCGTAGCACTTTTGGAGGGGGTCCGGTAGTTCAGACCAAGGCCACACCTCCGTGGTGCGTCTTTTTTACCTCGTCCGTAATTGACAGGTTTTGTCTCTTCCGTTATTTTGTATGCTGTTTGGGGTAACAATCATCAGGCTAAAGCCATATGCAGTTTGGAGACAGGGGAGAAAGCAAGCTTTTGAAAGTCTGACAGGGATCTGGGCAGGCACGGGCTCGGGATGGAACGCTGAGAGTTGTTTGCTTGTGAAAAAAAGGAACAGAACAAGAAACAATACGTGGAATTATTGAACTTTGGTGTGTGTTTGTTTCTCTCACCGTCCGCACAGTGATTTGGTTTGGTGTTGGCTGGGTCTGGGTCTGTGGATCTGATTTGATCCCTGTCAGTCTAAAAGTGTTTTAGTCTCTGTGTTAGTGAGTGCTCAAGACCCACAGACAAGACGAGGGATCTGCGGGAGAAGAGGATTAGTGAATTCGGTTCCGTGGATGCGGTTACTACAAGGGTACGCCAAGACATCTCCAGCATGCGGGAGCTGCAGGATCTCAGTCCGGCATCTGGACCCAAATCTGACATGGGGGAGAAGTGATATGACGACTTTGGTGGTGATGACAGACAATGAGGTAAGCTTTCAATACTTCCCAATGAGTTCATCAATCACTTGACAGTCCGAGATACTGGTATGATAACTGACCGCTTTGAATAAGACCACTTACTATACCTCGGTTTCCCTAGACTGATTTTATTCTCCACAAGCTAACGACGGAAATCTACGAATCTATCACCTCAACAAAGATCGTCGGCTCTTATTGAAGCTACGAGAGACTAGCCACGCGAACGGCTTGAGGAGTGGACCAAGCCAGCGGAATTGACAAGACACCAGATCGACAAACTACCCTCACTTGTACAACCGAACTTTCCGAACAAAGAGAAGATCCTCTCCAACCACCGCTCTTTGACTTTACAAATGGCGCAACAATCGGATGTTCCTTGTGCAAACGAAGAAAAAAATTCTTCAATTGAATGCATGTTGGTAAATACCTTGTCGGGTTGCCGGGATGCTGTGAGACAAACCTCCAGTACAATCCAAGCCGTGTCTCAGTTGAATCAAAGACACTAACACTAGTGATCGACGCGGCTAAAGAGCCAAGGCGCGCGTTCTTTTGACGTACCCGAACTGAAGGGAGAGGTACATTTATTCTTTCGTCGACGCGACTGACTTTTGAAAGTCAATCAATCGAATCGTCACCAGCTGAGTCAATCGTGCCATTTTCAGTTATCACTTACTCATCAGTTTCTCCTCCGTGTCTTCTGATCACAATAAAAATGACCGATCAATTGATCCTCCCTTCCACACCCGCAGCCGGCGTACGCGTCCTCGCGTTAAACAGACCCTCCAAACGAAACGCCCTCTCCCAAGACCTGATAACCGTATTCCTGGAACATCTGCACTCAGCATCCAAAGACGATGGCGTGCGAGTCATTGTCATCACCGGCAGCACGACTTTCTTTTGCGGTATGAACTCTCCTTCTCCACTGTACAGACAGGGACAAGGGGGCCCGGCACTTGCAACCCAGACCAGCTGACCTTGCCCCCAACAGCCGGAGCTGATATCGGGGAGATCTCACGGCTCGATGCGGAAGGGGCGCGGAAGTGCCGCTATCTCTCGGACCTTTGTTCGGGGATGCAAGCCGTGCGCAAGCCTTTGATAGCGGCTGTTGAGGGAATGGCGGTGAGATTTGATAGCCTATCCCCAAGTTCCGGGACATGCCGTGCTAATTGTTGACAGCTCGGTGGGGGTTTTGAGCTTGCACTCCTGGTAATTCTTTTGCCCATCTTTTTACTCCGGGACCCGAATTGACGCTCTTTTTAGTGTGACCTCATTTTTGCTGCGCATGACAGTCGGTTCGGACTTCCTGAGGTGACGATTGGTCTCATTCCCGGCGCCGGCGGTACACAGCGGCTGACCAACGCCGTGGGAAAGTTCAAGGTCAGTAACCAACAATGCCACCCTGTACAAACACTTTACCATCCCGGTCTCTTCGCTTCTACCCTGTACAGTGAGTTGTCAATTCTAACACGTGCGTGCGCGAGTGATAGGCTATGCAGATGATCCTCCTCGGCCGTCCCATGCTCGCGGAAGAGGCCCGGTCCGTGGGTCTAGTTACTGATCTTTACGAGAGCGGTACCGTGTTGGAACACGTGGTGAAGGACACGGCATCGACGCTTGCGGCGTCAAGTCCTATGGCGCTGGGCTTGGCGAAGGAAGCCATCTGTAGATGTAAGTTGTACCAGCAGATGGTCACAGCATGTTTACTAATCTTGTTACAGCGGATAGTTTGGGTGCTGATCATGAGTTTGAACGAGGTTTGTATTATTTTGCTTTTGGGACCAAGGATAAGGAAGAGGGTGTCAAGGCGTTTTTGGAGAAGAGAAAGCCTGACTGGGGGACACAGTAAATGCAGGCAAAGTTTGATGCAGACTGTAGACGAAGATCATGATGCGAGGATGAAGGATCGACGTCGGAAGTGCAAATGTTCCGTAGATATCATTGGTATGCCAATGTTACTTCGTTCGTTCGGTTGGCCCGTCCCGTGCTGACACGCGACAATATTGGAAGACTATTGTCGATCGTGCGCAACCTTATTCTCCGAAGGAGGGACTGTGTAACATGGCGTTGGTCTGTACTCATAATCGTATTGTGACTGTCAGCTTTCATGTAGGACTGGCAGTGTCATGCCTGAGGCTCAATACAATACGTCCATCAAGATTGGTCAAAAGCTTGTCTCGGCTTTTGGTAATGAAAGTCGACATTTGTGTAGTGTTCTATGTACAAGCATTGATTTTAATACCGCTTATAACTTATTTCAGTTCCATGGTTAGGTAACCTTTCACTGGGAATGTATGTGCTACCACCGACTCAAATCGCAACCACTTTGTTACATGCACAAAACAATTCGCTAGAGTATTCGTATCGCGTATCAAAGGTAGACGAGTTTTCATGGGTAGATCAGCCATCAAATCCTGTTATGTAACGGCGTGATACGACGCTGTAGAGTTGGCGTCGATCTAAGCACGAAAGCTTGTCGCCATCTTGAACGCCGGTTGAGTTTTGGCCATGGATGGCTCATAGCGTAGCGTTCCTTGAGAAAGTTTATTTTCGATACTACCCTCCCATCAGGGTGCCTGAAGAATTGGTCGCCAATAGCATAAAATGCGAAATGATTCGGTCACCTTATGCAAGCTTAGAAAGCACTTGGGCTCCTTCAATTTCGCACCCAAGCCTGAGAAGACAGTTCTTTTATTACCCAACTGGTAGCTCCGCCAGGACAGTTTCTATCAAGTAAATAAATATGCTCCGTTCGCATAAGATTTCCCAGATCACAAAATACCCACACGACAGCGCAACCGCCCCAGTCACCATCGGCGAGCAAGTCCAAGATTCCACTTGTTGCCCAGAGTTCCGAGTAAAGTTTTCAGGGATCTACAATATGTGATATTCGTTAAGCCTTCACCAGCCATCGTATGATTTATTCTCGGCGCTAGAGCGGTCATCTTGCGAGTCCGTCAAAGCGCAAACGCCATCCCGCCTCACTAGAGCCGCGGGCCGTGTGCCGCGTGGAAACGGAGCTTGGCAGGGACAATATTTAAAGTACCGGTACTTGATCATGGTATTTGTGATGTTCACTCTTTAGTGATGTACAAGTTAAAAAAAAGTCTATGGCAGACCATGGATGGATCAGATGCGAGCAGTCGTGATCGGCAAGCTGAAATGAGATCGAAATTCTGTACATATTTCTTTGCTAGTATACTAATATCCAAGTATCTACAGATAAAATTGCAAACAAGCTACTCGTAATGAGAATCATTATATCATCTCACATAACCACATTACCTTCCATACTGCTCCCGAGTAACAGAGTTCATAAAGGTAGTACCAGCCAGTCTGTAGGTATCAGGCTCAACGCTAGATCCGTTGGGGTTGAAGTAGAAGTTATGTCCGTAACCACCACCGTTGTTGAAAACAGGCCACTCGGGAATGTTCTCGACTAAAGCCATTGTCAGTATTGCTCTCATATAAGTACTTGAGGGGAGAACTTACGGCCATGCTCGTTGGGGTTTCCCTCGGTGATGAAGCTGATCCACATACGGGTGACGAGCTGAGCGAGGTCGAGAACATTCTTAGGAGCATTATGGAAAGGTCCCATGCCCTTGCCGTATCCCTGGCCGAGCTTGTTGTAGAAAACGTAGGCGACCTCGACGAAGTGAGGGGTTCCGATTTGAGCAGCTTCACTACAGTTAGCATCTCAGTTTCCAAAATTCGACGGATAAACTTACGCATGTTGATGTTGGGAGACTCGAAGAGGTAAGTGTAAGCAGGCACATCATACTTGGACCAAGCATCCGACCTTCTTCGTCGCCAGCTAGTAAACAGCTGATCACCCTGCAAAGCAACCATGCGCTTGTACTGAGCCTTGACAGAGTCATTCGCCTTACGGCGGTACCCAGAAGGAAGACCAAGAGCGTCAATGTTAGGGTACAAAGCCATCAAGGTCTCAGTGGTGTTGGCATCAGGACCGTTGGACATGATAGAAGCAGCAACTTCCTCATCAGTCGAAGCACCAGGGCCAGCAAAGAAACTACCCTCATCGGCGTTGGTACCGGTGATGAGAGGAACCTTAACGAACTTGCCGTTCTCGAGAAGAGTGGAAGGATAATCGGGAATGAAATCGTTGTCAACGACGGGGTAGAAGTTGCCGGGGACTTTGGTGCTAGTCGCATTCAGCTTCTCGAAAGAAACCTCACGCAGACAAGCGAGCTTGTCAGAGGCATCACCACAGCCAGCGGCTTCAGCGATGATGTTGTAGCGCTTCTCGGGCTGGGTGAGGTTCTTCATGTCAGTACCGTCAGCACCGGACTGGGCGATGATGCCGCGGAAGAGCTTGTCGTCGCGACCTCCGTAGGCAGTGGCTTGGTATCCAACGTTACCACCGCCGGCACTTTCGCCGAAGATAGTGACCTTGGAGGCGTCACCGCCGAAAGCGCCGATGTTCTCCTTGACCCAGTTGAGGGCAAGACGCTGGTCCTTTAGACCGAGGTTGGCGACGCCGGCGTCCATGACGTCCTTGCTGGCCATGAAGCCCCAGAAAGCAAGACGGTCTACATTGTCAGTCGAGAACTCAAGATGAACGAACTATTGGAGTTTACACACAGGCGACAGAAACAGCGACGAAAGGCTTGCCGGCCTTGACAGCCTCCTCAACCATGAAAGTCATGTTATAAGCACCATTGGCAGCAAAGTCCATGGTCCAACCTCCACCATGGATGAAGACACCAACAGGAAGCGTCTCATTGCTGCTAACGCCCGAAGGACGAACAACGTTCAAAGTGAGGCAGTCCTCGCTGAAAGTAGCAGCACCCTGATCGGGAGAGTTCTAACAAAGTCAGCATGATCCCCACAAGTTCAATTGTATCACTTACACCATAACCCACACAAGAGTCACCATACTTCTTGACCTCAAGCTTGTCAAACGTCTCATTGAAGCTCTGAGGGTTCTGGAAACGAAGTTGTCCAACGGGAGGTTGAGCGAAAGGAATACCCAGGAACAGATCCTGCTTGTATCCAGGCTCATATCGACCCTCAAGCGTACCGTTCTTGACCTTTACGGTAGGTGCTTGTTGCGAAACAACACCATCAGCAAGAAGGGCGGCCGCAGTGGCAAAGCTCAAAAGGGAACGCATTATGAAGAGATTTGCGAGTTGCTCAACTACACAAAACAAAAGACCATCTTCTTGGTGCGGATCTTCATCCTTTATTCAACTCGTTAGCCCCGTCCGTATATACGGGTCCCCCGGCTTGAGTGGCATTGAGCGGAGAAAAGGTTCCCAACGTCATGCGGAATTATTTTCTAATAGCAAGTTTTCCATAATTGTTTCCAGTATAGTATTGAGAGTCAATGCTTTTCCATGACACAACGTCGGTCCTCAAATTGCCTAAAGCGTCCCCGTTTCCGAATCGTGCTTCTGTTGCCGAGATTAACTGCCGCAGAATTTCCCCATGGGAAAATAAATACACCAATAATGCGGGGGATAATCGGTAGAATATCGGTTGTTATTTAGCATTTTACGCTTAATCAGTCAAAATGTGTTCCTGTTGGTGAGGCAATTGGGTGATTTGGATCCGATGGGACGGGCATCAAAAGTATGGAGTGCATTAGCTTGAATAAACGGGCCGTTTAAAAGGGGAATTGGGATCGTCCGAGACTTGGCAATGCGATGCTTGGAAGGAACTCGTGATGAAACGGTTCTGCTTTAACCAGTTTCCACTTTGGGTCCTGCTTTGCCGATGTAACATCGTCATGATTCAGGGAAAAAAGTTGGCCGAATGACGGAATTAACCATTTATTATGCCAGACATCTATATACAAATACTCTATCAAAGAGCATTACAGTTCTTCCGAACTATTATTCACAAGAAAGTAATGTTAAGAATACTCCACTTCAATCTTGAACTGACCATTCTTGTTCTCTTCCACCAAAGTAACCTTGACTCCCCACTCAGAAACCTCGAATGACTCCTTCCCCTTCATAGACAGAGTAGCATCATTCAAAGGTTCCAGCTCTCCATTCTCCCCACAACCGTTCGATCCAGGGGTCGCATCCAGGACCTTGATCGAACCCGCCGACGTGGTAACAGTCGTGTCGACGCTATACAGAAGAACACCCGGTGCACAAATTTTCCCATCAACGCCTTTTGCAACACGCGCTTCAGCGACAATAGCGGAAGTTTGACTCGCTGCAATGACTACAGCTTTGACGCCGCCTTCAACTTCGACCGCGGTGAGAGTATGTTGGGTTGTTCCTCGCTGGGTAACGCAGTTGATGGCAGTATCCTTCAACCATCCCAGCCGCCACTTATCCCATGCGAAGAAATCGGGTGCTGCGCCGCCTACATTACCCATTATGCTCCATCCTCCGGTGTAGTATCCTGTGGGCAGGTCCGGTGCGCTGGGGTAGTAGTCGGGCAGACACATGGTATGGCCCGTCTCGTGATTGAGCGCCTTGTAGCCCCACGTAGTATACGGATCAGCTCCGAACGTGATTGCCCTCCTTGACACGAACTTCCCGTTTCTCGCAGTGACACTGAAGCCTGTGGCCATTGATCGTGTCATCTTGTCGTTGTTGCGTGTCGTCGCGATGTACAGAACGTCGTGCGCGGCTGGCATTGGGTTTCGTCCCTGGCTTCTATACACGTCCAGAGCATCTTGGATATATGACAGGTGCTGTTCACTGCTGAGTCCTTGTTCCCACCCGTATTCTGCGGCGGACTTGGGCATGCGGTAGAATCTTGATACGTCGGCGGTAATGTTGAGTTCGAGTTGACCGTAGCTGGCGTTTCTGTACCACTCTGCTGCTTCAGGGACCAAAAGGTCGTAAAGGTCCTTGGCAGACTCTGATGCTGGGGATTCGGCATCAATGAAGTCAACGAAGATCATGTAACCCTGAATCGTGCCGGTACCAGAAACACAGCCTTCTTGAAAACCATGACCGACGCTCATGTACGTATCGGTGCTTGGCAGTTTGCATGTGGAAATCGCTTGTCTTGCGCCAAGGGATCGTGCCTGGTTGTGAAGAGAATGATGAAGATCTCTTGATGAGAATCCACAAGGCTTTTTATCAAGAGCTGCTACCAGAGCAGGCAACAACGAAACGAATGACAATTTTGAAAACATGCTGAACAGATACCCAGGCTGATACCCCTCAACTCCAGAACGTGGACATCTCTTTCTCTTATAGATATTTCTAAAGTTTAAACTTTGATAACCTTATACCGGCAGATGGATTTCTAGATTAGTCCCTCATACGAGAAAGCTGGGGTTTAATGAGAAGGGACCCTTATTCGAAACAACCCAAGCCCGTGCATAACGCACTTTGGTGGGTTTCGAAATTATAGCGTAGTAGGAAGATGGAGCGATTGGACGGAATAGTTCGAAACTTTTTAAAAAGCCCGAGCACTGACAGCTTTTGATCGACATTCGCGTATCAGTTGGATCGTTAACTGAGCTAGGGAGTTGCAGTCTCAGTCGCATGCACGGCTGTTGACTGTTTATAAACATTTATTTTTGGAAAGATATACCATTCTCGGATGATCGACAAGCATTTGTGTGTCGCGTTCAGGACGGCTAGAGTTGCGGTTGGTAAGAATTATCATAGCTTTTGTTCTAGATTCGAAACGGAATATCATCTACCGTCCCTGGTCCTGCAGACGACATCCAAGAAAGATCGGAGAGGGGTAATACTTTGATATGCCTATTATGGTGTACAATAATTAGATCGATAAGATTTTATTTCTCGTACAACAGAGCTGCCGGCTTGAAGTTCACTTGACCTTGCAACTGATAAGTTGTCTTGAGTTTCAGTATCAATTCAGTTAAACTCCAGCAAGTCAGGTCTATAGCCATTCCAGTCCAACACCACGCATGCTCTTGACAGGGACTCTGCTTACTCTTAGACACCGCCCCTGTTACTTCCAAAACTGAGTAAAGGCTTTGGTGGTTTCTCAGTCAAAATCGTAACTCTGACGATGATCGTCTTGGAGTGGTAGTGCTGTATCAGCTTCGGTTGCGTGCGAGACATTTAACTATAGGCCATTGTTGAATGTCTTTCAACTTTTATAGATCCACGGTAGGCGAAGATAACATGCTCAAGACCAGCTTCTCGTTGAGGGTTCTGAAACCCAGTTCTCGGTTCAAGTTCAACCCATCGCGCTTGGCATGGAAACACGATCGAGCACCGTCGTGGTGGATGTTAGGGAACGAGAAAGAGGATATTCGTTGCGTTAACTCAGCCAATAAAGGAGTATGAGTGTCGAGAGTCATTTGGTTTATGTGTAGAATGCCAAGGCTGGTGGCATGTTGGTCTGCTTGGTAACGAAAAACCTTACGCAAATCAGTGCAGGGCCCATTTTAAAAGTGGTGATAGCTTCACAAACTCATGTCTGGCATCGCGAAAGTCAATCTTACCCGAGCGCCCGTCGCAATTATTGGTAGGGGCGTCAAATTCAATCCGTCGTTACAGGTCAATGGTAACCGGCCTTCATCGTGTCGCGGCTGTTAGGAACGTGGCTGTCGCCAATACATAACGCTGAAGACGCAGACCGTGGATTGACGTTAGGCTTAATGGAAGTGTTGCGGTCAGGCTTCAGATTAAAACCCTTCTCAGGATAATACAGTATAGCGGTGCATGTGCGCATGCCGAAAGGTCGCGTGCACATACTTGACTGCTCTGATGGATTTCGTTGTGAGTTATCTTACCCTACAGCTGGAATCAATTGGATTGTTGCAGCAAGTCGCAGACCAAATTGAAGTCAAACTGGCAATTTCAATTCATTCGGCTAGTCGAATCAATTAACTCAACGTCCAGAAGCATGTTGGATGACAGCCTGTCCTTTGCAAACATTTGCGCTGCGTATAGAGCAAAGCTGAAGTTTTCTTCACAATCAAAGGAAAACGCCACAACGTCCCTGAACGCTCGCGACACTTCCGCCCATTGACAGGCGCTAGTACCTGAAGCTAACCAGCCACAATTCGGTCTCTTGTACAAAAATTGACATGCTCCTGAGCCGATGCATCAAAAGTCACGATAGCTTCAATAGTGAATCGATAGTGTAAAGGACCCTTTCGTTAGTTTGCTGCTTGACAGGAAACATTTGCCGCGATTGGTGATTACGACGCGCTATGGATGTTTTGGGGGTCGCGCATTCTTGCGTCGCTAGGCAGGGATGAAGTGCAGGGGTTGGTCTGTTTAGGGGTTGCTGGACTCGTGTCGTGAGCAGCTCGGAGTTTTAAATGCTCGATGCTCTTAAGCACATGACCGTCTTTTCTCCTGAACAAACATTCTAGCAAAGGATCAGAATCTCATTCGTAATGGAAGAACAGGTTGCGATGATCGATCCTGTAGGAATTGCTGAGCTTCAATTCAAGGGGGCGGAGAATCAGCCACCCAAATAAAAGCACGTTTCATGTGGCGTTTTTAGCTCCTTCTCAGCTGAAGCATCGCGAATGCCCCTCTTTTGCACGGAGCTCTCATCCAACGGCTCCTCCTTTTATCGGATCATTACAGCTCTCCTATTCCAGAGAAACTGTCGCTTGCATGGCTCAAACGAGTGGCGCTCTTGACCGTTTGATGAGAAAGTTTCTCAACAACAGGGCAAGGAGGGGAAGGTTTTGAACGCAGAAGGAAAACAATTGAGTCGAAGGGATAAAAAGCCGGGTTTTGGAGGGGGGCTCGTCATCTTGGCTGCGTCTTAATGACGTGAGACACTTCTTGGCAACAGTTCAATTGACAGCGACATGAACAACGATGAAAAGCACGATGGTAACGGTTTGAAGAGAAGCTTTTGTCGTGAATAATCTAGAACACGGAGATCTCGAAGGAAATTGCTTGGCGAGGATCCATTAAAGGGATCGACTACGGGAGTCAAGGTGCAGGGCTGCCCGTCAGTTGGTGGTGACGGATCTTCAGGTTTGGACTTCAGGACAGACGGTCCCCGCACTCGTGGAACCCTTCAGTGCTGTTCTCAGCGGTGAATGCTCCAGAAATAGAACAGACTCCCAAAAAATACAGTCTTGATGAAGATGAAGAGTATGACAATTGACGTTCTCCTGAAGATAACGTTAAACTTAAACTCAACTACCGTGGCCTGATTTTCCCCTTCCCAGGCTTCCTTTGAGTCCCCTTTTTTGCGTCGTCACAGATTGATTGCAAAGTGGATAACGAGGCGTCAGAATGGTACCCGCCATCAGCCAACCGTTGCGCAGCCCATTGGTGTGAAGCGCTACTGAGACAACTCCATTATGGCCCTTTAGGAGCTTGATTTAGGGAGTAGCGAAAGGATGCGATGCTAAAAAAAAAGTAGAGAAAAACCCCTGCTTAAAAAGAGAGTCAGGGGTCATCATTCGTGTTCTTTCGCCCTTCTCAGCTGAACCTGTATCTTCCTTTCCCTACATTCTTTTTTTGCAGTAGTATTTTTTTGTTGTACGAGTTTTGCAAAAATGACCGTCCCAAGGTCAAACAGAGCGGTCGTTTTGGCCGCGGTGGTCTTTATCACTATTTTTCTTGGTTTGGCGCATTTCCACCTGAAGACGCCCAGCGAGACAGTCACTTCCGGAATGTAAGTTTTCCGCCTCCTCTTTTGGGTCTTGCGAAACTCAATCTGACGTTTTCCCTGGAACAGCGACGAGCCTGCGCCTTTCATCCCCGAGAAGGAAGCTGCTGCTTCTGAACCGACTTTCGTCCCTTCTGTCGATGAAGGCATTGGCGCAGAGGAGCCTGCTGCCGCGAAGCCCGCTGCTGAGAAGCCTGCTGCTGAGGAGCCTGCTGAGACCGTTGTTGAGATCGTCGAGGTTGAGCCAACGCCTTCGCCTGCTGCCGAGGAAGAGCACGACCACGACCACGAGCATGCACACGAGCATCAAGTCCACCCCAACAAAGATCCCGCTGAGGCTCCCGCCGATGAAGAAGAGCTTGCCCAGGCCGCCGCTGCCGCCACAGCATCCGAAACTCCCACTCTGGCCGCCGAGCAAGACGCTGCTCCTACACCCGATGAGATCCCCGAAGCGCCCGCGATTCCCGAATTCTCCTCCGAACTCAACCTTAATGCCTTCACCCCCGACAAATGGATCAAGCCCGCCGTAAAGGTCAACGAGGCTGAATACTTCCCCTACGGCCACTGGCCCTCCAAGCTCCCCTCCGACAAGCCCATCTGGAACGAGCCCCTCGGCAAGAAGCTCTGCATTATTGATCTTGAGAGTCGTTCTTTCAATAAGCCTGGCCAGATCTGGTCGGACGAGATGACATGGAACAGGAGCAAGGAGGTCCACGGCCCGTCCGGTGGTACATTGAACCACTGGGTCTACGGTATGTCTCTCGCTAAATGACAGCTCTCGCTTAACTCGTATTGACCATTCAATAGCCAAGATCCACGGATACCAGTACTACCACATCACCATCAACGGCTACCCCGACCGTCGCGATTCCTGGAAGAAGCCATCCGTCCTCTCGCAAGTCCTCAAGAAGCATGACGTCTGCGTCTTCATTGATTCAGACGCTCTCTTCAACAAGCTCGACCTTCCCATGGAGTGGCTCATGAACTACTGGAGCATCGACCCCAAGAACAACTCCATGGCTCTGCCCTACGACCCCGACACTCAGCACAACCGCGACCGCAAGAACAACCTGTTCCTTAACACTGGTTTCATGATCATGCAGAACAAGAACAAGACCTACGAGATCTTCAAGGAGTGGGATGACTGCCCCAACGAAGGCGGTCGCTTCCCCGGCTGCACCGAGTTCCGCAACCGCAAGGGTTGGCAGCCGACCGACCAGGGCGGTTTCGGCACCTTCATCCGCTACGAGTATCCCAACGAGATTCTCTCTCTGCCCTGTGACGAAGCCAATGGTTTCCCTGAGAGCAACTCTGGCTGCAACGGCAAGTTCATCAAGCACGTGTGGATTGGCAAGGAAGATCGTCTTGTCCAAGCTGTCGGCGCCGTCTTCCCTGGCGTTCTCCTTGAGACTTTCCACAAGCAGTTCCTTAAGGAGTCTGAGAGCTTCAGGACTTCTGAGGATGAGCTCATTAAGCAAAATGGAAAGCCTTGGTAGTTCACTTGCTTTTATATAATAGCTGTTGGAGTTTTTGTCTTTTTTTACATGTGGGCGTTTTTTTTAATTCCCTGCTCACCAGCCCAATTGGCGGGTTGGGAGGAATGGTGTATAAATAGAAACGCAATTGGATATAGACCTAGGGGAATGGGGTTTGGATAAATCTGAATATGAAAATACAACTATTTTACTGTTAAAACGTATTGTCGATTCTTTTCGTGATCGGAGGTGCTTGTCTCTCGTGGTGGTACGTGGCGTTTTTCTCCCTTCAACGTATTGGAGGGCGACCCGCAATCCGAAGCACAGTCTTTGATGCCACTTGCACAAGCCACTCGGCTGTCTACTCCAATATGTTTCTCTTATTGTGTTCATAAAAAAGTCAAGCACGGCGAGGCTTAAGACATCTGGCAAGTCCAACTGGGTAGTTCGCATGAGAGCATGTGTCTTTTTTTCTTGCCTTGGTGTCTTGGAAGTCAAACACTCCCGTCCCCTTCGTGATCTGTCGGCGCTAAAACTTCCATTTGCACTTGTGGCATGCATACACGAACTATGATCGGGCGATAAACCGGACCGTCGATGAAGACAACAGATATGCGTGCTACACAAGATCAAGGCATGATTGACCGATGTTGACCGGCTGAAGGATAAAGGGCTAGATCGACCGACCGACACATGCACTGCTTTTGACCAAGATAATAGTGCGTCTCGTGGCTCAAGAGGTGATGTAGTATCAATTCTTTGACCTGGATGGATATCTTTGGCTTTGTGGGTCTAAAAACAAATCTCTATGGGTGCCTCTTAGTTGAGGTTAGTTTGCACTCTTCGGCGTCCTGTATATACTGGGCGCTGCATTATGAGCTATCGCCGATTTACCGTACAAAGGCTCATGTAGCTTGCCTAGATCGATCTGCCTTCCATCCATCATGTATGTCCCAGGTTTCCCGACCTCGGTGTCTCCCAAGACCATGGGTGGTTCATGCAAGCTGACTTGTACTGTTTAGCCACCGGGACTCTTCATGTCGTACATTGTTGGATCTTGATTGCCGTGGCTGAGTCTTGAGTTGGACAGTTTCAAAGGTGTAGGTTGAAGAGTTTATTCGAGCCCACTCAAAAATTCCAAACTCTGTCATATAACGGAAGCAACTTAAAGTGAATTCCTTCAAACTACAAGGTAGTGCGTATTTGCAAGATGGACTTTATGGGTATTCTGAGGACATGGATGTCATAGGCGTGTTTGGGTTCGTAGATACCCTTGTCATTTCGCGTTCCCCGTAAGCCACTCATATTATCGAAAAAGGAAGTAAATTAGAGGTCTGACAAAAAGGTCGGAGCTAGCTAATCGTTTTATAGAGTGAAAGCCTCCGTATAGTATCACAATGCGTCCTCCTGAATCCTACATAGTTGCACTACACATTTGTGTCTGAGACCTATTCATCAACCCTGAGTGACCATGCTGTGCGATGTCCAGCCGGAGTTTTCCAGCAAACGGAGCATTTTCAGGAGATCGGAACATGCTACTGGCAGCTATCCCAGCCTTTATCGACCATACATAATCAATGCCCCAACTTGTATGGAGTCAGAAGCTGGCATCCCGGATGACATTGAAATCCGCGAACTTGTGAGCTCCATCTAATCTTTCCGACTTGCTGGAACCCCAGTATACTTACTTCTTATCAGGCTCCGAAGAAGAAGAAGCAGGTATGGATCTGGACATGCTGTTGCTGTCTAGCGAGCGGGATGAGAGCTACAACACCGAATTGCCCGGGTTGTGGGCAACCGAGGTGCCCTTATTGCAGAGTCGAGAAGAAGACAGTCAGAGAGTAATAATAGCTTTAGAAAGTGCTTCAGGTTGTTGTTGTGGTGTCGAAACCTCGCTTTTCGTGATCATGGGCGATGTCATCTGCAAAGCGTGGGGTTACATACACGATGCAAGCCGATAGACCGGATGATTGATGTGCGTTGCATAAGAACGAATAACAACGAATCGTAGTGTAGGAAAAGATAGCAGGCTAGATCTACAAATCGACTTATGATTGTTCACACAACCGTCTGCCATGAGACTCAACAGGCAGGGCAGTACTGAGTCTTCGATCTTGATATGCTCGCCTGGCTTTATGGTCACTGAGACTATGTGTGGCCGGATTCTGTTTGGACTTGGTCTCTATCTTTCTACTGCCCATGCACTAAACACGATAATGAGTGTTTATCGTACATACTCGCTTATGCATCTCATTTATGTTGATCGGAGATTCATGTCCTAGATCTGCTTTTTCTTTCGGGACCATCGAGCCGTATGTCAATTTAACTGCACGAATCACATTCCCTAAAGCTTGCAACCCTTCGAAAACCAGGTAGTTGTTGGACTGCTTATGCAGAAAGAAATTCACCGAGGCTTTTCAGCTTCGTAGACAGTAACAAGCCAGTCTTGAAGTTCAGTTGGGGAGAGGGATCAAGGAAGTTGAGAAAGTGGAGATTGTTAAGTTCTTACGAAGTTATGATGAGCAACTGTTAACTCTGTTATCTAATTTACGAGGCTTCCATTGAATTGCTTCTTTAAACTCTATAAACGAATTCCAGGGGTATCTTCTACTATAATACACTTGAGGGTTGAGAAATGTCTCGGCGTTAGTCTCCAGTCATTTCATCTCAATCAAACGCCAACGGAAACAAGAAACGTGCTAGATTAGTATTACAAGGAATCCGAAGACGGCTTTTGACTCATAGGCCACCGTCTGGAGCCTTTCGTCCTTTCTCACTATCATCCCTACTCCCTTACTGTCTTCTTTTCCACATGGCAGTAGGGACATCTTGGGGTTCCACAGCCCGGGCAACTCGTCACCGAGACTCTCATCCCCGATGTTGGACAGCAGCAACAAGACCATATATAGACTTGGCGTTTCTTTTTAGGTGCCTTGCACAAAGTCAATATTCCGAGACCGATATCCAGAAGCGGCTAGATTGAGCTTACCCGTTGCCTTATCCCCATTTCATCTAGGTTGTTGATGTCTGCAACGCATGTGTCTGCGTGCTCATGCTCGTTGATGAGGGATGCTGTATCTAGGAGCAGTGGAGGCTGTTGGACTTGAAATGCTTCAGTTCTTGAAATGGTGAACAATGTATTCATGATTCGAGCGGCATGGCCACCGCTCACACGGGTTATTGATATAGGATGATAGAAACAGGAGAGTGATGCTTTAGCGAGTACATAAAGATATGTTTACTTCTATCGCGAAATCATTGATGAGGCTAAGAGAAAATAGGTATGGGAGTGTGTAAACAAAAGTGGGAGTGATAACCGCTGGTAATGAACTGGGAAGCTGCAAAGCCGACGACTCTGAGAAGGTAGTTGGAATAACGGGCTTTCAACACGGTAAGAGAGACGCATGTTTTCTGGCAAGAATTGCGATAGCACGTACTTTATATAGATTCCATGAGAGCTGGGTAAGGGAATCGCGGTCCCTCCCTGGAGATGGCACTGCCACTTACACTCAAGCCGATGGTTCACTCGGATTTTGAGCTTCCCGCTCATATCCATGAAAGCCCTTTAATTCATCAATCATATCGTCCGCTGTAACTGGAGGTGGCGTTTCAGGGAGGTGCCACGATTCCTTTATCCAAGTAACAAAGTCTGAGACACGTCTGATTGCAGGTCAACCCTGCACACTCACCAGCGGCACCGGAATGCGTTTCCTAGCCAGTCAATGCTGAAAGGCATGTGGGTGGCTGGGGTTACTTCAATGACGATCATTGCAAAAACCAAACACTTAATCCCAGACGCCAAAAAGCTAGACGCTTCACACTCTCTACCTTTTGAAGAGCCAAGTAAGTACCAAAGAATAAAGCTTTTAGATTCAAAGTGTTCCCTATATTTGTATACTAAGCTTTAAACACACTCATAATAATGAAGTCAACATGAATAAAAACATCATACACCTGCAGTCTACCGTACTTACAGCTATCAATTCGACATAGGTGGTGATGACACTACAGTCTAGGGATTCGGAACTTTACTTCTCCGCCTGCAGCCATCTGGACCTGGCGGTTTGGGGTCAAGGGTGGTGAACCGGGCGGAGTTCAGGTGTGGCGCGCTATTTATAGGAGAGGAAATTCCACCCCATGTACTGTACGGAAAAGATCTGATAAGTCACTTGATTGGGTACAACGTGTAGACTACCAGTGCAATAATTATCCGGGCTGGGCAACCGCCCTTACGCCTATGGTCAAGCAAACAAAGCTGGCAGCCCGTTCAGGCCGTCGGTATAGGTCGCCATGGCAAAAAGGTAAATTCTCGCTACTGAATTCTATAGCTGCTTAGTGCTGAGTTGTTGTTGAAGCCCTTGGAAGCTCATTAAACCCTATCACTTGGATCGGCCAATTGCAACCTATGTACCTGACTTGTACTTTATAATGAACAAGTCCGATAATGATTGGTAGTCCTTTGCGTTCAGTCGGTCGCCTCATTGCCGATCTCACGCGGGGAGGGAGCAAGGCAGCACCAACGGCTGACCATCTTTGTTTTGCGACTTTTCATGGCAGCTCAGCAACTTGGAGGAAGTCTTTAAAAGCAAGCGTAGTGTTTGCCCACGTGCATCAGGGCTTATGCAAGGAACAATATACTTATATGCGCATCAGTTTCCAATTTCCCAGTCCGTTCAACTTTCTGAATTGCAGCGTTTTGACATCTACCCTTATCACATTGATCGATGATGGACGATCAACGAGGTCTTATTTAGTAACGCAGAAATTTCATTGAGGCCGCATCAATTCGCCCTGCTTGGGCACACTCTTGTACTTTCACGACGCACGACTCTAGTCAACGCGCTTCCTTTCAACCGGTGAATCGACGACCCATGATGCCACAAGCCAATCGTTCACTCATACGCGATTGCAAAGTCTGGTTTGACAGTTGATGATGTTTGTGAATTGGCAGATGGGAGGTCATGGGAGCAACACTTGTGCAGCGGCTTGGAATTTCATAGAAGACCGCTGCCCAATATATATCATTGTCTCAAAAAGGGCTGATCAACTAGTCCCTCCACCGAATTGCAGAGCACCTAAATCGTGGCTCAGATAGAAGAAGGGCCTCATTTGCTGCAAGGCAAACGGTTGCCTTTTAAGAACGACTCCCCATAGGCGAACACTGTTCACCGAGCTTTGGAATGTGTCAGAATGTAGATGGCCTCAAACCGTCAGGATGGTTACCATGGTACTGGTAATGCGGCGGTTAAATTCTGGGGCAACACCCAGTTTCCGTATTTGTCCCGTGTTCCCTCTTCCCCCTTCGTTCATCACAAGGATAATACAAACTAGTATTGTTATCGGTCATTCTGTTGTTAGCAATCCGTACTATCTGACACACTATCTTAGACGTATAAGTATGGTTTCACGTTCTCCAAGACCCCATTTCCGTCACACTCGCAACCTGATCACGCAACATTTGTTTGATGCACAGACATTTGAGGCGGAAGTTTCGATGACATTACACAGATAAGTCACTCGTATTACGATGCTAACATATCTTACAAGGAAAGGTCTAAGTGTCGCGTTTCTCGATGGAAGAAGAGCCAGAAATTATTCATCATGCCAAAAGGAAACGCGGGAAAGGCCGACGTCGGAGAATACATCGCAGAACAGCCCAGCCACATGTCAGTGTAAGTGTCGGCTCTGTATATCTATGTACGCAGAACCATGCAACGCCTATCAGCACAAATGATGGCGTAGACCAGACCTCCATTGTTGAGGTCAGGCCGGAAAACCTCGTATTGCAGAATGATCCTTATCTCGATCTTGAAGAATCTGAGGATGAGGATCTTGTCGAGGTGTTCATGACGAATGACAGTAACAGACCCAGATCTCTTTATCAAGCTGAATCTGTGAAGACATTCTGTCGCTCAGAAGCTGTGCGAGAGCTCGTGTCGCATGGTTCAAGACTTCCGCCTAGGAGAATGTGCTTGGTCGATGACATGACAAATGTCGGCTCAGGGTCATCAAGGCTTGGTGACTACAGACCCCTGACAGCTTGGGAAATGTACCACAAGTTGGAGAAGAACGTCAGTCTATTCATCTTCCATCTTTTGTCTTCCGCTAACAATGACAGCGGTTCCATCTCACTATGCCCACCGGGTTATCTGCCAAACCCAATGTCGATCGCAGATTGATGTAATGTCCTTTCTAGAACGCAGTAAGGAGACTGGGCTAACGACGTAAAGCTTCACATCGGATCCGGATAAATACGCTATAGCAGCTATCATGGCAACAGCCCCCGGAAGACAAAACGTTCCTCTAATCGACTTCTTCTATCACTATGTATCTTTCCGTTCACAAATACGATTCGCGACCAAGGTAAATACTCCACACGGTGCAAGTGATATACTCATACAAACCAGTGCCGCACAGCCTCCTCGAGGATACGAGAACTTCTCCCAGCAGTTTCATCTGCCATTTTACTCATGGCAGTACACCGGGCAAGAGCCAAGAGACCATCGACGCAAGGTAGACGGAAGCCGATTCAGGAAGGTATCTAGCATGCATTTCATTCGCGGGAAACTGTCCGAACCAGTTTATGAAGTCGATTACCTTTGCGAAGGACAACTTTCAGTTCTTATTGCCGCCATCAATAGACGGATATGGACTGGGTATTGCTTCGTGGATACATATTATCAGCCTGAAAGTCGGAGACCAACCGTCAAAAGTTACTGCAAAGATGACTCGGACCCGGATGATTTGCAAACGGATCCTTTCATTAACGGGGAATGCGATGCCAATAACCCTATTCCAGATGCTGTAGAATACTTCTTCACTGCCCTACACTCCCAGTTAGGCGTGTTTCGAAACGAGTGGTCAAATACTGTGTTCCACATAAGCAAGAGGGTTGAAGAATATGTATTCCTCACCTCAAATCAGTCCCATCCGAACGTTACTAATATTTTTCTACTTACAGATTGCGAAATTTTCCTACTCATCTCTAGAGTCACACTCCTCACTATCCAAGGAGGCTCAGGAGTCTTCAATCTGGCTTCGTCTGACAAGGGATACACTGACTAAGTTAATCACATGTCTGGAGACTACAATACGCTGCTGGGATAATCGCTCGGCCAAGGGGCAACCCTCAACAGTCTATGAGGATCGGTGTCTTGAGTCTATTCTGGGTACGATCTCAGATCTCAAGGACCGTCTGTTCGAGCTTCAGAATGTGTTGAGGCGGTGCAATGAGCACGAACGCGCTGTAAGTACATTCGTTAATCCAATTACAGGGATCAAGGGCTAAAGCCTTTTGTTTAGTTGAACCTTGACAACATCGACGCACAGAAACAAATCTCTAAACTTCAGACAACATCGACCCTGAATAACCAAACTGCGACCAATATTCTGCTTCATGTAAGACGCTGTTTCTGTTAATCCAGCGGTACACGTAGCTGACCATAGCTTTCTTTGAAGATTATCTCCCCTATCACGGTGGCAGCAGCTATGCTATCCATGCAAGAAAAAGCAATACCTACCATTCTGGGCCCTAACAAGCTATCCTTCTTCGTGCTGGCACCGATCCTTATAATGGTTGCAGCTGCAATGGCTAGAATTATACACTCTTGGAATAGAATACTACCGGCTCTTACCAGATGGATGAAACGGCAGGAAGTGGAACGACAGCTTGTTCGGGATATTGAGCTTGTGTCAGTGTAACTGTTAAATTTAATGTCTTCACTCATTTCCTGTTGCCTCATCCCTGCTCCAACACACTCCTTCGGCATAATGATAGCCAACTGAACAAAGTTACACTTGTGCCGCATCATGGCTCCACTGCTTGCAGACCTTGATGGGAAACAGTGTTAGCATCGCATTTACCGGTCGCACCCGCGATGTTAACACTGTTTCCCATAATGTGCTGACTTAAGCCTCGACTACTCCTGCTCTGCAGGAGATCATTAGTTGACAGTTCATGTAAAACTTAGATGTGGGGTTATAATTAAGGGGCATGGTGGTAAGCTGCCTTGTCCAAAGTCGCTGTGCTCATTTAATCGCAGGTACGAAATAAGTTGCTTTAACCAGTGGGACAGTGTATCTAAGAAGTACAATCTCCTCCCTGTAAGTTTAGGTGCAGGATACTTCTGTCTTAGAACACCACTGGACTTCAAAAAGCTACAGGATTTCTTATAAAATAGCTATTCAAAAGCAGAAAAAAAGGCTATAGAGATTCTTTTATAGAGAAAATAACTTTTTAGATGTTTCTCTTTAAAATTGGTAGAATATTAAGTAAGTTAAATGTAGGTATCTTAGATATTAGTAGGAAACTCCTAAACATTCAAGGGTCAAATTGTAGGATAGTGTCTTGCAACAGAAGAGCGCCTCTTGCAGTAGTACAAGGATGACAGGGGTGATCTGAAGTAGTGCAGTGTGTTCAGGTAGTACAATGTATCAACCTGTTCATCTTAGTAGCTACCTCCAAGAGTTGTTATATAATTACCGGAAACTCTGAAATATCCTTTTTCTTTTTCTTTGTCTTTCTGCAATATCTCCATCCCCTAACAATTGCTTAGGGTTACAAGGATAAAGAAACCATATTCTGATATCAAGTGACAACCCAACCAATTCTTCTTATTTAAACAGCTGTGTCGCTTACACAAGTCCTTCCCCTAACCTATATACGCGAACCTTTATCGTAAGTCAACTGAGGACCAGGACTACTTTTGAATGAGCTATCTGCCTTCGTGGATAACTATCGATATACCCACTCCGAAATCGCGCCAAACATGGATTTCCCCGACGATATTACATTTCAGCAACACGTAGGCCGAGCCTGTCCTTTTTGAATTGCCAACAACGCAATATACTAACTTAATATCAGGCCCCCAAGAGAAAACGAACAGTTTGGATATGGACGTGCTGCACCTGCCAAGCAAGTGGGATGCGAGCTTCAGTGCCCAATCGCCCTGCATGTGGAGCTCCGAGGTGTCCATACTGTCATGTTGAAAAGAAAAAGGTTACGGAGTGAGCTTAGGTATGAAGCTCGCGGAGATAGGGGCTTCTGATAGGACATTGCTGGCTCTTTGTCGATGTATGAAATGGCATGAAACGAAGTGACATCGTATCGAGGATATAGAGCCAGCAGAGGTGGAAGTTTGAGATTTAATGCTTTTGTTTTGAATTCAACACTTCTACTCTTCAAGGTTTGTCCAATATGTGATCTTGTCTTCCAGTAATATCAACTCTCTTGTGCAAGGCAAACTTCCATTATGCTGGTGAAATCCCCTCCCAGGGTTTCCGCGGCGACGCCTCGGCGGTATTCGTAGGCTGCACTGCAAGTTACTTCCAGCAACAGGCATCTACTGATTCAAGTTCATAGGAACATCATGAACAATGGGTCTATGTTACGGTGGAGATTTACTTTTTTCTTTGCGTAGCACTGGCTGTTACTGTTCTCCCGACCGCATTGGAATCGCCTTTTTCCACCTGCTTTATTACACAGCGCTAATTCTTCCAAGTATCTTCCAACATCTCACAACAACAACAAACAATCACATCCCTCGCCGACGGATGAGTGAACCTCTCTCAACATGTCTCTACACGAGCTGAGCGTCCGAAATCCTTGGTTTGCCACTCATCCTCTGCTATGGACCGAACGACACCTGCAGCTTGTAAACTGCACATTTCAGCAACTCGATGCCCCTCCCGAAACCGGTAGGTATCAACAGGATACCGTGGATGACGTAGAGGATTTCGCGACCGAGTGGGATTGCGGTTTGAAAGGCTGTTATGTTCGCCAGCTTTTCGATCGCGAAGGAAGTCCTTTGGAACATTATAAATATATTATGCTGTTTTGTTCTTTTCTTCCAGCTTTGCTAACGGGCTATGCAGTGGCGCACCGGCTTTCGGTTACGCTCAGAGTGAGATACATCGACTGGATTGTGGCATTTACTTGACGCCAGCTCTGCCCCCATCAGAGACCAGCTCTGCACGGCTTATGGTGGGCTTTTATGAATACGCTTGGGCAACAGCTCGACGTCGAAGGAAGTGTTACCCTCGGAAGCATCCAGCGGGAAAAGAAGCTGCCCAGCGGCTATATGAGCGCAGATTACGAAAGTATACGCCCGAAACTTGGACTCGAGATCCGTATCTTGTTTGTATCATGTTGTCTCTAGCACAAGACGAATGGTATGGGGGTCGCCGCCAGAGCTATCCGGTATTCCCCTTTCTCCTCCCTATGAAAACGGCGATACTAATGTCTTTAGGTCTGCCTTGTTGTTTGCAGTGATGCCGATAAGGACAATGCTTATGTTTATCATGCCGAGTTCCCCGTGGATGTCATGGACGGATCAAAGACTCCTTCGTTACATATAGCTACTTGGCCTACGATCTATTATACTAAAATCTTGTTTGGGCCATACGGGACGTTTTTAGATCGACTTACTACAAATATTCTGGAGACCAAGGAGGTAAGACGTCAACTATGGAGTTGAGAGACAAACACAACCCCTGCGATGAAGTTACGGCACTGAGATGGGCTGTGAGAGAGTCAAGGCAGACGCTTCGCAGTCTTGAAGGAAGACTCTGATGTCAAAGCCGTAGGTGTACCATTCACAAGGGGACAAAAACATAAGTCGCTTTGGGGTTGTAGATGTTAAGCTTTTCCCTCAACATATCAAGGGCTCCTTCATGTTTCCATCACGTGGTCACTCTCTCTTCCTCGTCATCTTTCAGGCTTGGTGCACCGGGGCGCGTCCATTGAAGTGTCAACTCATTCATCTTCCAACCCCACAGATCCTTTTCCTCTTCATCAACAATAACAAACCCAGCTCTATCATAGAGAAACATGGACGTCTCCTGTGTTCTTGCGGTGTGAAGCGAAACCTTGTCAAATCCCATTTCTTCCACAAACTCCATCGCCCTACCTAAGAGCCTCTTCCCAACACCGAGACCACGGGCTCGCTCATCCACTATAAAACCTCGTATCTGCGCCATTCCGGGTTGTTTCATACTCTCAGCGTCCACAAGGATAGTGCCCACGATCTTCTGTGTAAACGTAGCAGGATCATCATCAGGAGTTGTGTTCTGGATTGCGACGAAGACCTGGTTGCGAGGGTCGGTGTTGAGTCTTTGGAGAAGATCGGCCCAGGCCGTGCCGACTGATGTTTCGAATGCTAAGCCCCAAGAATTTATGGGGTGGTAATAGGCTATGTGCATCTCGAGGCACCTGGCGAGCAAGCCGGGACGATAACCCGCTTCGATGGTGACACTTGACTCAGACGCGGCCATTACGTGGGTACGAGCCATGTGAGAGTAAATGAGAGTTGCGCCTCACCGTCAAGAGTGTTGGAGATGATTGTACCCAGTGAGTCAGACTGGAACATGTTCTCTTGGCGCGTCCTATCACAATCCGAACCGATCAGATGCGGGGTATGTGCAACATGAGAACCGCCCAATTGCATCTACCTGCCCGTGTGTATTCATAAGACAACTAATTTAACATTGAAGCCTTTACTCAATTATTAAGGATTAATTGAAGTTTCAGATATTGAACCTCTTATCAAATGACCGGCATCTGCTATTTAATCCCAGCGCACTTCCCCTCCGTATCATTCCCGGATATTCTTTTTCTCGACAAGACAGTAGGGACACCGAGGAGTACCACACGAGGGGCAGCTCGCCACCGTAGCTCGCATCCCACTCGCTTGACAGAAACAGCAAGTCCATATAAAGATCTGTTTCTTCTTCTTGGGTGCCTAATCCCAAGTCAGTCTCGAGATTCAATATTCACGGTTTTCGGACGATAGCTTACTCCGTTGTCAATTGACATATTGAGTTGAACAGTAAAGAAGCTCAATTCAGAATTTCCAAAACTCTTCATGTGGTCGTGGGCTTCATGAAGAATTCCTGCATGTAAGATATCTGGCAAAAGCATGGCGGATTGTGATGGAATGATGTTGGAACGGGTCGACAAGCATCTGGAGGGAAAGCATGCTGCACTGCTCCTTATAATGGTTTGAAGAGATGTCTTAGGAATGGCTAGAAGGCGACAGCAACGTGGAGGCGCGAAAGTTTCATGACCGACTCGTTTCTCTTTACTTTGACCAGGATATCCCATGTACCATTAATATCCCATGTACCATTATACTAAAACCCAGACCCCTAGGCGTGAGTGAGGCTTAGGGATCGATGTCCTTATTTTGGTATGTCGTATCATGCACATGATCGGACAGTGTGGTAACATTACATATCTGACAGGCCCAAGATACCAAGAGATCTTTGTTCATCGACCATTCATATTACATCTGTGCCATACCACCTACAGACGTTGTCTCGTTCGAGCAACTTAACCCAACCGTACCTTACACACCGCAGCTCGCAAATACCGCCCAGTGAATGACCCAAACTGCAGACTCAAAATGATCCAAATGTCGGAGCTCAGTATACTGTGTTTATAGTGTGACTTGGAGAGAGCAAAAGTATACCAAATGCCCCCCTTCTTACTACCCCTCATGTCTTACTATCCATGCCACTCTAGGCAGCTTCATTGCTTCCAGGGAACTGGCATGGGCGGCAATTGACAGCCCGATATGACCAAGCAATTCCGTACTACATTGTCTGCGATACACAGGGACCTGCGTTATATATCGTCATATATCATAACATTCAATTAGGTGCTTATCTGCTGACAGATTGAAAATAGCGTGAAGAATCCAGATAGCGCTTAGCAGAAGCCTCAATGTCTTGGTAGCCTATCCCTAAAGCTTCAGTAACCAATCGGACGACAGGTTTTTTTTTTCGGCGGTCTGAGATAACGGCGTGTCAACACCAACTGAAACAAAGTTCTTTGGATCTCTCGTAAAACGATTTAAACTTGTTAGTTAGCGTTGTTCCTGTTCGTGGGGTGAGGAATTTAGGGGGTCAAAATTGGTTGGTTAACTGACTCTGTGCTTACCTACCGTCTGGTTCTCGTGTGGACGCGCACCTCCGTGAATTATGTTGACATCCAACACATCCAAACAAGACATGCTTCTAAATTTACAGGGTATTCCCTACCAGTTGTTCTTTTGTTGTTCTGTTTCTGGAAAGTTCAACTAAGAGCGCCACATTTGGTTGGCCTCAGGTTTATGCAGTAGAAGGCAGACAAGTCATATGCGTACCACAGATGCATGGCACGACTGCGTAACATTGCATTTTAAGGTCTCGATCTGCCCTGACACTTCAGCCGCACTCGTTTAACAACATTTAAGAGAATAGGCCATTTTGGGGACTCCTTTTTAAATTACTGTGTACTGTCGACGATAATGACAATGTCACTAACGGACGTTTGTGGTTTAACCCACAGATGAACTCAACAAAGCAGCATACCTACATGACGTCACTGGCGGGGAACCTTATCGGGTGCGATTTGTGTTTGTTTGACGGATGTAAAGGCCTTTACACATGTTCGCAGTCCGATGGTGTGTGACGCAATACAAACAGCTTCGGTAGTACCAAACGACATCACGAGTTGAAGGCCTCGATACACCAAGCCGTCGCCGGACGTAGACCCCTTCTTTAGCTGGGATAGTCCTACTTGCTAGTCGGGGGGTCCTTTTATTTAGTCTACATAGAGATTAAATAATTGCCTCCCTGGAGGGCCGACAATTGATTGACCTCCAGTGAGCTTTTGAGGAGTTTGCGAGGCCTCCTCTAGTGAAAGGCGACCTAATCCGTTGACTACTGCGGCAGAAAAAAAGACACAACTGAACATTTCTCTGCGTAACATTGAAAACCTGAATTTTTCGTCCGTATGTAAGCTGCGGATCCAATTGAGCCGCACTTCAAGACATGGCCAATATCACATGAAACTGACACGGGTATCATGGTGTCAAAGGAAGGTTTAAACTGCTTCTGTAGATTGAATTCAGAGATCATTTATCGGGCTTTCGTCTTTCTCTTGCAACAAAATATTGGCATACCTATGGAATTGACCTCATCCAAAGCCAAGGGTGGTGCTGTGATCAATTTCACGAAATGTCACAGTACTGCGACTTGCTGACGTGTCTCTCCTCGACGATAGCTTCACATGACAAGGGACTGGATGAGTGAATCATCGTCGGCGAATAAACGGTTCTAATTGACCCCAATTAACCACTGGCCCGTCAGCTCATTAAAGTTGGAGGGCCTCATTTTGAGGAGGCAAAGCCGGCGCTTGTCTCACTCAATTCTTACATGACATGACTGTGTAGATACCTTTACCCAGTAATATTTCAACTTTTCAAAACGCGATATATTTCGGACACTGTACTGTACGTCTAATGAAGTATGTTGCTATAGAAATCTTCAACCATAACAACCAGCAAAAGCGCTTTCCATTCGCTGACCTACTTGAAGCCTCTACCCAGGTCAGTTGAGCTGAACTATTATATTTATAGCTCGAGCAGCCACTGAAGACAAGAGACACAAAGCATCTCTTAGAGAGATAATTATATTGATATTCTTAGGATATTTACAGGAGTGTAAGTTCTTTTCGATATGATCCAAGACGCTGTTCCGAATTATTTCAAGCTCCATTGACGTTAGATAGCTTGTTACTTTGACATGCGAGATAGCGTCTACAAGAGTTATAGCAACAAAACTTAACTTTTTAAGAGGGACTTTGCAATATGGTAAAGTCCAGCCTTGACATTTTAAGCTGTTCTTTCTAGATCACGCGACTAAACCTCACGTGGAGATCTATCCGATAGCTTCCATCCAGGAAATTGGCGCATTCAGGGTGCTCGGGGAGACCCGCAGCCTTCTTTAATAGTGAGGGCTTAGCCTGTAAACTATCGAAAGAAAGCCCAAAGCTGCGCGGATAGCTGACAGCGCAAATCCACTAGTCTGATTGGGAACACAAACTATTGACTTTCCTTAGACACTAATGCGATTTGTGCGAGATGCTAATTTCCGAAGGTCTGTTTCTAAAATCCAAGAAGAATAAAGGCATGCTTCTCAAATTTCCAACCACCCGTTGCTTTCTTCTTGAGTTACCTCTCCCAATTTCACTCGTTCTAGTCATTCATTCGAGCCATCATGCATTTGAGCAACCTTCGCTTGCTGGCCGTTGGCCTTGCTGGTCTTGATAGTGCAGTTGGAAGCCCTTGCAAACCTGTTTCCTCAGGTAAGTGATATACTCCCAGTTGGCCATACTTTGCTAATGATTTTGCCTAGCGTCTGACTCTTCAATTGTGACAACTGCAACAACATCCGGCTCATCCACTTTCACCTTGACTTCGGACAGCTCAGCCACCGTTACCACTACCACGACCGAGGCAGTGACTCCTATAGACACTACCACTGGAGTGACCACGGTTACTGAAGTAGACACTACTACTACTACCGAGGCGACCACTTTTGCTACATCAGTCGCAACCACTGAGGAAACTTCTGCCACTGTCGCAGATACCACAGTTGAGACTACGGCAACTTCAGACGTTGCCACTACTTCGGCCGAGATCACAGGGGCTCCTACCACCACCGAAGCTACAACTACTGCAGCACCCACTACCACTACCGCGCCCACCGTGCCAATGTTCCGTCTTGTCCCTGAAAGCGGAACTTACGCAAACCAAGCTATTGCATCAAACCGGTACCAGGGCACTAAACTCACCTTCAACAGCAGGTCAGGCTATCCCGAAGCATTCTTTACCGTCGATCCTACCACTGGCTACTTACTTCTTGACGGCAAGACACCTATTTGTGGTTTCACTCCTGGGGATGGCACCAGTGCACTCCAGGTCTGCAGTGACAATAGGCCACTGCAAGAGCAATTCATCACCTGCGAGGCACCTACCAGTCACCAGTTGGAGTGCACTGTGCCTGAGCTCTTTTGCAGCATGTTTACAGGAGGTTGTACTGTGACAGGGAACCTTTGGGGCACTACATACATTGGGGCCTCTGGTGGTAGTGGTATCGATACTTTGTTCCTTGGTCCTGGAAACAAACAAGGAGACACGGCTGTTCCCTTGTTGATTGTACATAGCTTAGATTAGATGAGCTAAGACAAGAGGTCTAACAACCAGTCCATATCCCTGATTCTTGCAAGAATGACTTTTATCTGAGACACTCTGATTTCAAGTAGCTTAATGCTTACTGTATAATTATCATATTTCAAGAGGTTGTTAGCAAAAGATCTGGAGCTTGAATTGATCGCTATGGTCCCGTTGTGATTCCCAATATACTATTAGTTACACTACAATAATTTCTAATATACATAGAGACTCGCAACCTGTACAAAAGGCGACTGGGCTTCACATAGCATTCTTCAAGTCTTACGCATACTGAGATTCGGAGTATTAGGAAGCCACGCGACAGTTTCTGTATTTCTCAGCAACTCTGTATGCAGAAAGGCAGAGGTTACGTTCAACCCAGCAGATTGAGGGCGGCGTATCAGCCCTGTTAATATGTGTCAAGCAAGTTCAGAGCTTGGTAACACTGAAGCCAAGAATATGTAGGTCTGTTCAGTCTGGTTGATCATTTCCATAATAAGTACTTAGCTTGCATATGAACCCGGAAACAGCCAATGAAACATGCGAGAGAGGAGAGAACAACTGTGCTGTCTCTGAAAAATACACCCATGTTTCCAGCTGTAGTCAAAGCACAACGAGATATCCAATCAAGACAGGTTATAGCCTAATAAGACCCAAGGATCTCCACGCTGTGTTGCCGCATTTAGGTAAATAACAGATGAATTGTCCTTAGGGCTAAGAACGACAAAATAAAGTAGCCAAAGTGACACATCTAATCTCTCATAAGGTGACCAAATTATTTCGTGCCTTATGCTCTTGGCGACCAATTCTTCTGGGACCCTGACGATTGTAACCGCCCAAATGGATTAACAATTGCAGAATTGCGGCAGCTGTCGTGGCAGGGCGATTGTGTCCAGTGGACCAGTGTAAAAAGCTTGTAGACAGCTCCAACTCTTCCGATCGGTTTCCGTCTTTTCTATCATTCGCTACCCAGAGTACAAACTGTCAACATGGCTTCCGAGGCCTTGGCCAAGTGCTCACTTAATACCACGGAATGTATCTTGGAGACTATCGCGAGCATCCTGAGCGAAATCCAGGAGCAAAACAACGAATACAACTGGGATCCTTTGACATTTGTTTTCACGGCCATTATCGGTATCATCGCTCTCCTAGTCGCGGGTCTAGCCGCATTTCAAGCTTTCTTGGCTGCTGGTCCTGGTCGCACCAAATCTGGAGCCTATGCTATCGGCCCATGGTCACAGCTCAATCGTCGTAAATTTGACTCAGCCGAGATGCGATTTCGGACCACATCGTTCACTCCGATTTTAACCATCGATTCACTCAACTTTGATGTTTTAACATCAAAGGAACCTTTCTCTCTGGATCAAAACACGGCAAGACTCAGGAAGGGACGGGATGACTACTTCCCAGCAACATGGCTTGCACTTCTAACGCACCTCTCGCTGGACAATACAAAGCTCTGGGACGAGTTGAAACTCACTGGAGCCGATTTCATCCCCTCGGAGTTTCCAGCCGTCCCAGCATATGGCTCCATCACATTTGTCACAACTCTGGCTATGATTTTCTCGGCACGATTCGGTCGCCTGACGATCGACCGGGAATCTGGCTTACCAAGTGTTCGCACTGATCGCTTCAATCTCATGTTTCGGCAGCATCCTTTGTTGGGCGTTGTTGGATTTTTCGAGATGTATGGAGAGAGGCTAGCCTCTCAGGAATATATTCCCACAAGGCCCACACAAGAAACAAAGACGTTATTTCGAGCCATGGACTGGAACAGGATGTACGAGCGGTTGCTTCAAGCCCACGGTTACATGAGAACGTCAGAGCCCAGTGACGATGTGAAGTTGCGTATCAGTGTGAGTACTGTGCTTATCATGGACCCATTTGAGGGTATTCCATTCATGAATGCATTTATTGCAAGGGTAAAGCAGGAATGTCCACATCGCAACCAGCAGCCACAACCAGTATGCCTCAACGTGGTTGAATATTTGAAGTGTTCCCATCCCGACTTTTTCATAAACGGGCCTCTGTATCTGTTGATGGCACCTATCCCAGAGTTGGAATTCCTTCCGAGTTTCTTTCCGCACAAGAAGGCAAGACTTCGCGACAAGCTTGACACTCTTCTGCTTCAAAGTCGATTCTGGGGCATGAACTCCGCGGCCTACTACGACCTTTTACCCAACCCAGCAGCTACTGAGACGCATAGTAAACTCCACCTGGCCAACGCTGCTACACTGTGGGCTAAGTCAGAAATAAAACCTGATATCGACAAGCTGAAGGTGAATACAAGGGCCTACAAGCTTTGCTTGGCCTACCTTGAACAGAGCCTTACCGAAAAGAATGAATACGGTGCCGAATCTTTGAACAAGCAGTTTGACCTTAGGGACCAGCTCGAGTCAATTGACCTATGGTTAAAGCATTTAGAGCCCCATTTCCTATGTAGAAGCCTCACACTGAGCGTCATCGGAGATGGGGTTCAACAAATGATCGACACAGTTGAACAACAGCCAATCCTCAAGGCCACACTTAGCACCAAATCCGCGACAGTACCATCTGACATTGATGGAGTCCTATTGCCGGCATTAAACCATAAGCTTGTCCATTTGATAGAGACAATGGGCAAGCCTAACAGCTTCAATCGTCTTTACCCAACTGCGTTGGTGCCAGATCGGTATCAACCACTCAAGACAGTGAAACATGACACCTCTGAAGGTTGCAGAAGAATCCAGGACCTTTGGGAAATGGAAGAATTGTCTGTTGGTGATGAGGGTCAGGAGAGTGAAGAAAGAATAGAAGGGGACCAAGAGCAAAGGGGTCGCGCGTGGAAGTTACCTTCTGGGACCTTTCACCCCCTGGACGACGTCCTTATCTACCGTGCGATTTTAATGACCCTGCTGTATTGTCTGAGCACCGACAGCAGCGACTTGATTGATGGAGAAGCATACAAGACAATTGTCCCAATTATGTAACAATTCCTCGAGAGGATTAAATTGGTATCATAAATACGCACAGAAAAAGACTCGCTCTTTGATATACAATGCTCTTGCACTCATCCAGAATCAGCCTTATTTCTTCGCCTTCGTCATAACCACCATCTCATGATCCGTCCCGTCCGCTACTGCCGTTGTCCCACTACTCACAGTGCCAGTAATAGTTGTCAGTCCTCCAACATCACTCAGTGTCGGCATCTCTTCTCCAACTTCTATTCGTGCCAAAGATCGGTCGATAAAAATTGGTTTCGCCCCTCCTTCCTTTTGCTTCCTCTTGCACATCATTCTCTGCGCCAATTGTCGCGTTGATGGCACGCAGGCTACTATGGTGCCTACATAAGTCTCGATTAATGCCCACAAGACGACCCCCAGTTGACCAGTTGCTGTAATGCATGTTAGTAATTGATATAATTCCCATCATGCTTTACTTGCCTGCTTCTGATGGATTCGAAAGTAGCTGTGCCGTCAAAATTGTTCGTACCAAACTGACAGCTGTGAGACTCATCATTCTGTTAGTTTCAGAAAATGCACCATGATTGAGGAGTCTTACAAAACCCCTAGTCCAAACATGGAGATGACGCTAATCTTCTTGTTGAGTTTGAGTCCGATATTGTAGAGCTGTGTCATGGGCAAGACGAGCATCCAGACATCAATCACTAAATTGACTGAACAGCTAATCAAGACAACTCTGATACTCGGTATGTAGTCCTCCGGATCGATATTGTTCAAGTTCTTTACATTTAGTAAATTGCCCACACCTCCTCCAACGGTAAAGTTTAGAACGGAGATGACAATTGTTGATATTATGTTGAAGGCGATTGTCACCCAAACCGCAATTCGGAATCGGCTATCTGGAAATACGCGGAGGTAGAAGAAGAGGATCGAGTTTTTTGCTGCAGCCAAGCCGCAAAGGTATAGCGAATGCACAATAACTATCTCCTGCATCAAGTTAACACAGATCCTAGGTTACATCTGATGAAATTACCTTGATAGCCTTTCTCATATTGGTTTGGCTGAACAAAGGGAGAGCAAGTCCGATGCCATGTTGTATTGCTGGTAAGTAGAAGCCATGAGCCACGCGGACAAAATACGAGATATTGATGACCAAAGCTTACCGAGGAGTATAAAGACAGTCAGGGGTATCAAGAAGATCTGCTTTCTATTAGCACGATAGCAACAACAAGAGAAAGTGTCGCACAAATGCGATGACTGCCCAGGTATCATCTGGTCCCCAGGGGATCTTGGTGATAAACTTGGAGGCTACCCTTAGGGCAACAAAAAGCATTGCCAGCGTGGTGAATACAATAATGGCAATTCGATATTCTTGACGGTTATCCTGTAGAGACATATTGCAGGCTTTTACGCCAAACTCCATCAGAGCTGCGCAGTATTAGCCAAGTCGCATTATAGCACCGAACTGCTACCTCTCAACTCTTGAACATTGCAGCTGTTGGTGACACAGTCCATCACCTCGGTCGGGAATGAAGAGTGGTCATCACACATCGCCTTTATGTTGGTATTCGTGCCATTTGATGAGTCGAGCATTTGCAAAAGACATGGTATCTTCAACTTGTTAGCCAAGCGATCAGATGAGGCATGTGGACTTACTGCACATGATGGGATATCTGCTACAGACAAAGCCGTCGTGACTCCAACCAAACAGAGCAAAAGTAAGAGAATCATTTTGAGGCTCTCGAAGGTCGAAGAGAAATGAGAATGAGACGGAAATGGGAACCAAATCAGTTTTAAAAACCGTCACCGGAGTATTTAAGACATGTTCTACTACATTCCTGGCCTAGCACGCCCAGGTCTCGACAGATCGAGCCCGTCTCGAGGCTGTTAGCGAGGAATGTCATGTCACCGGTTCATTCCAATGGGAAGTTAATCACACGGTTTAGGCTTGATGTGGGAGTGACTGTGCAGGTACCTTGCTACGCTATGATGGAAACAGGGGGAGAGATCTGGTGTGGCGTACGCCACTTGGATCCTTCAGACATTAGTGATTACACCAATACCAAAACATGGGGATTCTGGATTCTTCATGATGGGTTGAAGACGCTTGGATGACGATTTATGCTTTCACATGTTGCTGTAATTTGAGATATATTTCCGACATAGGACGGCGAGCTTCTCTGGAGGTGCAGCGAGGTCGTGAGACTGTAGGCTTCAATTCCGTCAACCATTGTCAGCGCTTTCAGCTGAAACAGCATTCAAACTTAAATTCCTCAAGGTTGTGACGTAAAATCCTACAGATTTAATTATGGGCAGGGTGTCTTTTTCAGCTTTGGGTAAGGGGAGTTGTATACGGATAATAATGTGAATGATCATAATCGGTAGGAAGAACGAAAGCCCGAGGTAGCAGTGGCAGAAAGTATGTGCTTATCGATAAGCAGTACTTCTTGTCGCGTACTAATCTGGTGGAAAGAAAGGTCTCTTATCAGCACGTCAACTGATAAGATAAGATGATACAGAGTACCTCTGGAGTTGCAAAAGTGTAGAAAAGCCTATTGTTATTTGAAATGCAGCTTATGAATACGATTGAGCTGGTCAGTATTGCTTAAAGAGTCTGGGACTCGTAAGTCTTTGGTTGTTCATAAGATAGTGGTGAAGGTGCAGAAGAGGGCGTCTTTCGAAACTGGCCACAAGGCTTCGATGCTGGTAAAATTCTGGCACAAGCCATTTGAGATTCTATCAAGTTTAAAGAAACAATTGATAGCCAATTGTTACCCAGTCTACTTCCGCTTCTCGAATGCATGATCAAGTATTGATAGACCTTCTTACTACCATTGCATTGTGTTCCAGCCTCATGATGGAGCTTTCCTTACCCTGGAGGAAGCTCCGACTCCATATCAAGAATCTTGCCCACCAACTGTCAGTTCAGGAAAATGGCTTCGTAGGTAATCAGTCTGACGTCCAGCGAAGGGAATACGATAAACCCTTAATCTTTCCTCGACGAATCTAAAAGAATAGATGCGAAAGCTTTACGATGTGAGGTCGATAATAGGCCGAGGTGTTGACTATCTCTGTAAGGCACAGCAAACGGTTTTCTTGGCGCGTGCCGCCATTGGAGCTTACACGAGGGCCGGATATGAGTCCGGGCAATAATGCGGAGAATACTATTTACCTGTAGACTGGTAAACTGCTCTGATTGAAGCAATCCCGAGATGAAGAGCCCTATGAAAGCGGGGATGAAAGCTTTAGGAAGGACAATCGCCAGCTTACTATAACAGCTTACTACAAGGGTTTTATTACATGCACGAATTGACTCTTGGCTACTAAAACGCATCGTGATAGGCATTGCGGCGTAGATTCCAACGTCGAGCGCAATCGTCAATTGCATCTGATAACAAGAAATCCGCGCAAGCGGGGGCGATCTTCGAAAAGCTTGGGTCGTATTCCTACACAAAAACCCAAGCCGATATTAGCCAAGTAGGAGGTTAAGATCGCCCTCAACTGCGACAGTAACATCCGGAACAAGATGAACCGCCCACATCCCGACCTGGATCTTAATAGAATGCAGATAATTTTCCGCCTCCTCTTTCGGTGGCATGTCGGATTATATTATAGTAAAACAGTTAATGTTGGATATAGCTTGATCTCCACGAAGGATTAAAAACGTCCCAAGCGATTGGTATGAGGAACGAGATCCTTGACCAGATCTAGAAAGTGTGATGAGCAGTGCCGTTTGCCTACAGGAGGATTCATGTACGTCAAGACACGCGGAGTTCCACTGGAAGGGAAAGTAATCCTTCTGCATGTCAGGGGTGATGTTGGTTAGAGATTTTGGACCCCTGCAGTAGTAGGATGCAAACGGATGAACTGGCCCTTTTTGATCCTGTGGTCCGAGAAACTTTGATGGGTCCAGTGAGCAAATTTGGGGTGACAGCGGTCCCGGGGAATGGGTTGGCTGTTTCATGTGTTTCCATCAGGAAGGATGACAGTTTTAACGGACGGCGTATCACGTATCAGATCTGGTTTCGTGTGGAGTAGGATTGATACCGAGAGAATCGTTACGCGAAGATAATCCTGCGGCCGCATCCAACGGCTTTGAGGCTTAGCTCAAACTTTATGCTCCACGTGCTAAGCTACAGCATTCACATGGTATCACAGTGAGATGGAAAGATGTATGCTTCCTATGCCAGTCTATTTTCAGTGGCCTCTAGTTATGCAAATGCCTGCCGTAAAATCATCGACTCTTATATCATCCACTAACTAAATATCTTCCCCGTATATATATCTATATCTTAAATGATGAGCTTGGTGAGGAGCTTACCCTGGTTGACACCAGTGAAGAGCTTCATCCAGGTCTCAGGCTGCTTCTCAATGGGAGCTTCAATAACGGTCTCGGCAGCCTCAAGCTTGATGCGGCCGTCGGCAGTGGCGCCAATAAGCTCGCCAAGGATGGCGGGGACCTTGTCCATGTAGTCGAGCATGATGAAGCCGCGGATGTTGATACGCGAAGAAATAAGCTCGAACCAGTTCTTAAGAGCCATGGGCTCATCAGAGTTATAGCTGCTAACGGCGCCACAAACGGCGATGTGACCGTGGCGCTTAACGCGGGTCAGCATAGCGTCGAGGACGAAGCCGCCGACGTTGTCAAAGTAGACATCGACCTCGTCAGGGGTAACGCGCTTAAGATCCTCGAGGAAGGTAGGGCTCTTGTAGTTGATGCACTCGTGGGCACCGATGCTCTTCACCCACTCGCACTTCTCATCGGAACCGGCAATACCGATAACGCGCTTGGCCTTGAGGATCTTGGAAGCGATCTGGACAGCCATGGAGCCGGTGGCGCCGGCAGCGGCAGAAATAACGATGGTGTGCTCGGGCTTAGCCTCGCCAGCGTAGTACAGACCAGTGTAAGCGGCAAGACCAGAGGCGCCAAAGGCACCGAGGAAGTGAGTGGTAGGGAGACCATTGGGGAGGGGAGCGAGAGGCTGGGAGTTCTCGGCTTCTAGGATGGCATACTCGCTCCAGATGCCGAGATGGAAATCCATGCAGAGATCGCCGACCTTGAACTTGTCGGACTTAGACTCGACGACCTCAGCGATGATGCCGGATCGCATAGGCGAGCCGACGGGGACGGTAGGGACATAGAAGCGCTCAGGGGCGACAGTGCTCTGCATAAAGTTCCTCAGGCCAGTGTCGTTGGAGAAGTACTGGATCTTGACGAGGATCTGGCCATCCTCAAGGTCGGGAAGGGTGACAGTCTGCAGCTTCCAGGTGGCGTCAGGGCCTTCAAGGACAGGCTCCCCTGTGGGCTTGTTGGCCAGGATCCATTGCTTGGTAGTGCGCTGAGCAGACATGATGACAGAGTGATGATGGTTTGTGATAGTGATACGAGGCGAGGCAGTAGTAGTACCGAAAAGTTTAGTTGGAAAAGATGGGTTAATGTTTCGCGGAAGCTCGAAGCGAGAAGAGCTGGACGAGATATGGTTGGTGGAGAGTGGGGGAAGGATCTAAACCAAGAAATTCTTTGCTTTTTTCCCAGTTGGGACTTTGGTTGATAGAGACTAATCCTTTATAAAGGTAGAGAGACGAGCTTACCGTAATTACAATTTATTATTAATTTCTGTTCTAGCCCACTCCTCATGTGGACTAGTCATCTCTTGTGTCCTCTTTCTGTTGGCTCGTGCTGGTCCCATCTCCGACGAGTGTTTGAGGTCAAGGAACAAGGGTCTTTGGGGGGGACCCCATTTATGCCCCCTTGCCTGCCAAATAGAAGAGAGACCTGTTGGTTGTTGGTTCGTTCCCCTTTCATGCGCACATGGCAAAACGGGAGGATTTTGTAAGGACACCGCAAACCTGGTCAAGCCAAGACATGTAAGCCCCTGAAAAAGTGGCGGGTGAAAGGTTGTATTAATGGAAGGTCGAAAGAAGCACGTCAGACGTTGTTTCGAGAGCTAGCATCGTGCAGTTTAAGATCTCGATAATTCCGAAACTCAATTCAACGCTGCTACCAATTTGACTCTTGACTTCCGACACTAAAGACGGTTGCTGAAGATACAGTCGTTTCACTACTGAGAACCGTTGAGAACTAAAAGAGCTCTTTAATTTTTAGCGTCGCCGTCATCATGAGTCGCGAGTCGCGAGTCGGCGAACTCTGCTTTTTATGCAGGATTTGTAGGTGCATCAACCACTGTAAAATGTTCTCTTCAGTGAGTACAGAAGGCACAGCCGACGCTAACGACCTTCTGTGGTTAGCCGGAGTCCCCTCTTTTTCCAACGTTAGTCCAAATGGAGTTTCTTGGGCTGAGCCTGCAACGCTCTCAACTGAAATCTTCCAACACCATGTGGGCTCGACTGGAGACTCTGGTCCTTAACCCTGTTCGCCAAGTGGTCTAAGAGTCTTTTAGCCACGGGCACCAACAACCGTCCGTCGTCTCTAGCTCGCAGTAACTCGCAATCTCAACCGCCCAAATCTTGCGCTTCGGGAAGACCGTTACGTTTCCCTATGCCCTCCGCAATGTCTGTTCTCAAGCACTACCTTTTTCGTTCAGCCTTTTCAGGTCTGTAAGGCTGCATTAGGATAGCTAATCGTTAGACTGGTACAGCAAGTGCCCTTGTTATCGACAGCACAGCTACTAGAACAATGCCCACCAGGGATTACCCGTATGCTCGATGCCACTAGTCAGCCCCGGCACATTTTACGGCGTGCCCATTTACAATGTAATGTTATGCTGCAGTTGCCGAGTCAAGAAAGTCAGAGGTCGAAAAGCAAACAGAGCGTCTCTTTACCAGTGGAGTTGTGTTCTGCTTCGTCTATTGGGCTCCATTACAATGGCCTGTTTGCCATGCGTCTCGCGTGTTCCTTTTTCTCGCCTCTGCAACCTTGCTTTTTCTTGGTACCAGTGCCCAGGCATTGGTGCTCAGACACACACAGCTGAACTGTGGTTGCTTTTTTCGTTATTTCTCATATTTTTTCTTGACTCTCGAAGGATTCCAATCCTTGACTTCTTGGCACTTTGGGGTTTTACTTGACTCACGTGTGGCAATTTGGCAAATGCTCGTTATATCCGTATTCTCTACCACTCACAAGGGTTAACCGTGCCAAGTTTGTTCCACCCTGGATCCGTAAGACTTTTGTTCCCTGCCCGGGAGATCCCTGCTTGGTCTCAGAATCCGCGCCCGCGGTGCCAAAGGGTTCTCGGGTACGGATACTCGAATGATCCCTCCCAAGAACAGTCCGTGGCAAAGAGATTACTGGGTCCAAGTTACGCAGTCATACGTTCTTTTTGGCAGTTGCTGACCTTAGTTCGGTCTAAATGACCGTTGTTGCAGAGAAATAGTGGTCAAACTAATGCAGGCTCCTGTCTTCTTTCCCCTCTTCAATCCTGACATTCTACATGCGCCGCAGCCGTTCGCTTCCGCAAGCTAAGAAAGGAACAATCAATGATCGACAGGACATTTTACTGTTCCTTGTCCCAGAATACCACCCTTCCTTTTTTCCCTTCGCACTTGGAATTGATATAAGGAACACTGGGGTAACCCTTAGCTCCTCCTCGTCATTTTCTCCCCATGCTTGCTTGATTGATGTTGGTTGTGATATTTTAACCCTTCCCCGGTTGTCTTTTGTTTCGATTTGAGTGTTTTGTACTGCTTGTCTTCGCAATATCGCCCACCATGTCTGCTGCTGCTGCGGCGGAACCAGTGGACTCGTCGGCGCAGGTCTTCTTGCCCATATTGGGCTTCGTCGTGGCCGAACTCGCCATCAACTGCATCGTCGTTCTTTTGGTCCTCTTTGTTGTCGGGCTGCGGGTCGTCGGACGACTTATGGGACCTGGTCTTGGATGGGATGATTTCTTCGTTATCTTTTCAACGGTTGGTGATCATCTCTTGAAGTCTAATGGCAACAGTAACTAATAATCTTTCAGCCGCTGGGTGTAGCAATGCTGTGCTGTCAAGGCCTCTTCGCGCCTGTTGGAAATGGATACCACCTCACAGAACACCCTGAACTTCTCGGCAACGTACCTTTTATTCTGAAGTTGACATTCTGCATGCAAATCCTCTACGTTACGCTTCTCGCCGCTGTCAAAGCAAGCATGCTTGCCTTCTTCATCCGCGTCTTTCCTACCACCTTTATGCAAAGAGCTTCCAAGATTTCTCTCGCCTTCGTCGGATTGTGGTGGATTGCCTACCTCGGCGCTTGCATTTTCCTTTGTTCACCAGTTCAGGCTCAATGGGAGGCGCCTCTTACTTGCAAAGGTCAATACATGCCCATGATTAAGTCCTTGATTGCTACCAACGCTGTTGGCGATTTGATCATTATGGCTTTGCCCATGCAGAGTGTTTGGGGCTTGAAGACAAGACGTGCCGAGAAGATCGGTATCACCTCTTGTTTTGCTCTTGGTCTTGCGTAAGTCTTGCTTCCTATAAAGACCCAAAGTATACCAACTAACTTGTCCAGCTGCGTTGTTTGCGCCGTCTTCCGACTCATCTACATCTCGACCGTCGATCTCAACGGCGACATCACCGGAACCATGCCCACGACTATCTTCCTCTTCATCCTCGAACCCAACCTGGCCATCCTCTGTGTCAGTATTCCTATGCTGCGCCCTTTCTACGCCAAGTACAAGAAGCGAATGGGCGGCTCCCGCCTCGACGAATACTCCAACTCCCGAAGCACCGGATTTCGTGACCAGAGCCGAACCGGCGCCAGCAGCGCAGCCCCCCCTGAGGTCGTCCGCGACCCCAACCTGTCAAGTTGGGAGATGGACGACTACCGCCCCCAAGATAAGCTCCAGCACGGATACAGCGTCTCGGGATTCCCTGATGAGTCAGGGTCGGAGAAGAACTTGACTGTTGGATCGTCTGAGGATCGCAACAAGGCGATTAACGTCGAGACTCGATGGACGGTGACACACTCTCGAAAGCAATAGTGTCGGGTAAAATGGTAGCATATTGTCGACTTAGCCGGGGCATTACCTCAAATCATCTTAAAATAATATCTTCTTCTAGTCAATACCAAGCATAACTTTCGCTCACAATATTATTGTTTCCCATGAATGAATGTGAATGGCTTCATAATGTACACCTTGAACCAGCATATCACGACCTCGATAATTTTAGTCTGCAGCCACTTCAGTACGTTTACTTGATAGTCCAATCATAACGATCCAACAAAGTACCTGCATGTCAGCCAATTGTCATCCCCTTGAGCCTCACTGATGGTCAAAGAGCTATACCCGCCGGATATCGTAAGCCCTACATCTGAAAAGGTCATATTCGTATTCTAGACCTCTCACCATCGAATCCTTCGTCAAAGCACATGACTCCATCTCCATGCTCTTATCCACAGATCTTCAACACTTACCTGCAGCAAAGAGTCATGTCGATCATCAAAATAACCTCATTTCCAGCCCAATCTGATACATCAACTTTTTACCCGTATCTTCCAAAAGCAAATAATCTGCCCATTTCTCGGCTAAAGTTAGTGATCGACCATTTCCCCTTTTTTTTCTCAGCCGCTTTACGCTCAGGCATAGCGTCTTGGTTCCCGAGTCCCCGGTGCATTAGTTTTTTTCTCGCCAGTGTAAGCGAGCCGAAAAGGCCACTAGGAAGCTCAGGAGCGCACGATGGTAATAATTGCATGGGAATTACCACAGATGTTGTATCGTAAGTGGACAAATGGTTTCCACGCATCAAACGTGCCGCGTGGGCTGTATTACCGGCTGTCAGGGCGTCGGAAGAATTTGTCGTCAACAGCCTAATAGACAAAATAACCTCACCACCCCATGCCCGCTTAGACCAGCCTTTATTCTGACTGCCTGAGTCTTAGAACATCATCTATTACCCACTTGCAAGGTTATCATGAGGTATCAAACAAACTCCATATTTAATAACTAACTATTGAGTAAAACATCAACCATTTTGAGGCGATCCTCGTTTCATTTCCTGTCCAGCGGGCCGAAAAGCCTTACTGCCTAAACAGTACCTGTCTGCAGCCAAGGAACGATATCTCGGTAAGATATCTGTGGTGTCCAGCTTGCCCTGATCCATGTATTGATAATGCCCGGCTAATGCGTCTCCTTGAATCACGACAGCTGCATAACATGTTAGTCATGAAAACAAATTCTATTCCAGGGGCTACTTACGACGACGGAGTTTCTTGGGGAGGTCGAGTACGAGCATGTCTTCATCGCCTCTGTCGTTGGGCCAGTTCTCTGGGTCTGTGTTGAGGACGTCGTCGCTGTAGAAGCACATGAAGTTTATCCTGATACGGTCTTCGTACATGATCCAGGATTTAGAGAATTTGTATAAGTCTAGTTGGTTCTTTTCGATGTTCTCGAATAGGGACATGTGCATTTGCGCGGCTATGGCCCAGTTCTCGTAGCTATCGCCCCAGACTTCATACTTGAGTTTAGCAGCGGGTGTTTGATACAGTGCAGTGTCATCGGGCACTCTAAGCCAACTGTGGTTGGCCCACGAGGGAGGATCGTTCTTGATATCCCACTCGAACTTCGTTGGTCCATCCCAAGACGGATGTTGAGAAGGCCTCCAATAGTCCGGTCTGCTGGAAATGTTGACATTGAGTGATTGGAAGCGCTCGGGGAAGTATGGATGCACAGCGCCCATTCGCATATGGAAGAAGCCTAGGGGAGGGTTGTTGATGATGTTACCCGAGACCACAAAGTCATTCGGGTTTTCGATCTTCCGTGTGACGAGATTAGGAATAGCGTTGTCGTCGATCCAAACCTGAGACCAGTAATTAGCACTTAGCGAAGCAAGGCATTTGACTCTGAACGTACCACATCATCATCAATCTTGACGTAGTACTTCCCCCTCTCCAGCAATTTCCAGATATGCTTATATGTATACGTCGAAGTAATCTCTTGAGGATGGACTTTCTTATATCGTGGATTCGAAGCTAATATCTCTTCGAGATATCGCAAGTTATCGGTCTGGTCAGTGTTGACAACCCAAAGGACTTCATCAAGCCATCCTCCGTTGTCTACCATGTTGCGCTCGATGTAGCACTTCATGATCTCGACTCGACTTTGTCGGCCGTAGAAGACGAGGCCGCTAACTGTGATATTATCAGGCTTGACGAGCGATGATCGTGTCGGCGAAGATATGGGTCGTTGGATGTTTGTAAATGCTGGGAATTGATATGTATTAAAGAGAAGGCTGATAATGTAAAACAGGACGCAAATTGCCAGCACGACGCGGGTATGTTTACTGTCTCGGAGCCGCCCAAGAAATGTCATCTTGAACCACGAGCGAGAATAAGGACGGAGCATGAGTAGTTCCAGCTGACTTTGTCCTTAATATCTGGTCAAGACAGTCAGTATGCAACACACGCAATGTCATGTTTGTTAACCATGCATACTCACTGTCTTAATCCAGCAGCAATCACCTGAAAGAGGTTTATCTGTGCAAAAACCACAGCCAACATGAAACTCCCAGGTGGGCATTGTACCTTATTATTCCTATCGTTGGCTAACTAGCTGAGGTCTAGAACCTCTGCAGTCTAGACCAGCAGCTTAGGCTTCCAGGTAGCTTGGAACTATCAGCCACCAGATCTAGTAATTTAGATGGTTCGAGGTTTTTAACGCCATGTCAGGCCTATTCACCGCAATTGAATGCTTGAAGGTGCGCCACCGGATGGTTTATACGCTGTTTGGCGCCACTACTCGGGGTCTGCTAGTGACACATCTGGTGATAAGATGCCCGCAATGCGTACATAATAAAACAACACTTTTGTTTGGCGCCACCAACAGAATGCATTGTTGGAAGAGCTTATATCGCCATTCCTGATCGCCATTTATGATGTTCAATATACAGAGAAACGGCATTTTCATTTTAGGGGCTGTAAGGCTCAAAAGCCATGTTGGAATGCAAACACAGCAATGGTGTGTCTTGAATCCGGGCAGGCCACCATTCGGCACGTTCTTCCGGAACCTTGAGACGTTCCCGGTGTATTTGTCTGTCCTATGCCAAGCCACATTACAGGAACGATCAAAAAAGTTTTAGCTATAAGTTAGAGTTTGGGGTTACGGGTAACGATGACGGAAATGGTAGGACAGAGGCGTCCTTAGCGGTGCAAAGGATGTGTTCGGAAGCCGTTTGGCCGTGTACTGGCATACATAAACGTGGACTAGATTAATCTAGATTTACGATGGCGAACCAGCTCTAATGCTAAAGCTATCGATAATGTAAAATACTATTTGAGCTCTAGATCAAGTCGATACCCCATCCTTTCACCATTCGCAGCGAATTGTTGACCACCTTATCATCACATTTCGGTTTATCTTGAGTCTACCCTAGGTCTGTTACCGCCTCACCAGAATGAAGCTAGCGCGGACAGAGAGTACAGCCAGTAAGCGAGTGTATCAAGCGCATTCTATCATGGCAAAAAGAAGTTCCTCTCCGTAGCGCGCAAAGAGAAAAAAAGATGGACTTGGTCAAAATCCTCGATTGTCAGTCGACGCAGGCCTGATTCGAACAGACGCCTCCGAAGAGAATAGATTTCTAGTCTATCGCATTAGACCACTCTGCCACTGCGCCTTTTTGCTGATTTGATTGAGATGGACGACGTTATTACGTGATCAGTACTCTTGATGCCCTATCGGGGTAGTCTGCCTTGCTGCAGATGATTTTTCCACTTTGCTGCCTGCGCCCGATGACTGTGTCAGCACCTCATCAATGAGGCCTCGCCACCGAGTTGTGTGCCACGAGCAGAAAATAAGTAGCCACGACCAGGAAATAAGCAGCCACCAAGAAATTCTCCCACTTTTTGCATTCATATCTCCTTTCAATATCGGAGCGCCTGAATAATACACCTACGATGGCGACTCAAGACATGCTGCAAGAGCAGCTTTCCGGTCTCCGAATCTCCGCCACAACCTCATGGCACCGCCTACCAACTCACGTCCAAGATGTCCAACTCACAGGCAGACTCATCATTGTCGGCGACGTACACGGCCATCTTCCCGAACTCAAAAACCTACTAGAAAAGGTCTCCTATGACAAAAGTAAGGGCGATCAACTCATTTTTGTCGGCGACTTGATCAACAAAGGTCCCGACAGCCCTGGTGTCGTGCAACTGGCCATGGATCTTGATGCACTCGCTATAAGAGGAAATAACGAGGATCGTGTTCTTGCGGCTTATAGCGCTGCGAAGAGAGGTGAAGATGCGGACATTATTGAGAGATGGAACCGATTCAATGCGGAGGCTGAGAAGGAGAAGAGCGAGGGTGATCAAACTGTGAGAGATGATCTCAAGGCGTTGTCGAGAGAGGATTTGAAACCTTACATGGCGGCAAGCGACTTTGGAACCGCGGCTGGTCTTTCTGACGAGCAGATTAAATGGCTCGCTTTACAACCGTTGATTCTACGCATCAAGCTACCAAGGGAAGCTGCCACGGCACCTTGGAATGCTGGAACACTCATTGTTGCGCACGGTGGTATTGTTCCTCAAATTCCTCTCGAAGAACAAGACCCATGGGCAGTAATGAACATGCGTGGTCTCGTCTACCCTGATTCTGACGCAGATACTCCTGAAGCCATCAAAGCCGACATGATCAAGGGCGGAAAGAGTCGCGTCCGTCGCTACGCGGCTTTCCAAGACGCATCAGACGAAGAAATCAAGACTCAATTAGCCAAGATGGCAGACGTCGTCAAGAACGGCGACGGGTTTACCGGACAACATAAAGATGGTCTTATCGGCTTTCCTCTTGAAAGCCGTGAAGGAGATTGGTGGATCGATGCTTGGAATCGATGGCAGAATACTATTCAGGATGTTGAGAACAGGAGTATTGTTGTTTATGGACATGATGCTCGTGTTGGAATACAGGTTGGCGCTGAGGACCCTGCTGTCGCGAGATATACGTTTGGACTGGATTCTGGATGTGTTTATGGAAAGAAGTTGACGGCTTTGGTTATTGATAGGAAGGATGGTGGATTGAAGCATGAGATTGTTCAGGTTGATGCTGTTAAGAAGGCTGAGGATAAGGTAGAGGGATCAGCTTGAGAGCATGCATCGGGAAGAATTCTACATTGCGATGATTGCTGGGCAATTGTCTTTTCGTACAGGAATTGGTATGAATCATCAAGTACGATTAGAATTGTTGTTTGCATGGAAGCTTTGGAGTTAGCGGAAATAAACTACTCCGATTTCGTCCCGACCCAGGTCATTTTCACGCCCTACAGCGCGTGTCACATTCAATCGGCACTAGCTCTCTTCACTCTTCATCGCTGTACTCACCCACTGCCAATACAGCCGGAGGATTTCGATTGTAAAAAAAGGGGAATTATGCAGGTTTTAGAGATGACACCGAAAAGTTATGTTCCTTTTATTGATTAAAACCCGACGTTGCGATTTGGTAGCCCGGGAACTCGTACCAAGTCAAGCCCGGGGACGCTTTCTATCTTCATGATTGAAACCGCGCCCTACAGCAATGGGACCACGTTAATCAGTTCTTGAAGTTAAAACAGATAAGAATATGAATTATGAGCTTTTATTATAAATACCGGGGCCCATGTGCTCATTGATACTCGACATGCTGTCTCCGTGCCTTGTTTGATCCCAGTATACGCTCATCACAATGCTTCAATCAAGCGGTCACCACAGCCCTACTGTCATAAGTCTTCAATCCATACGCCCTTATCATGACATAGAATCGTATTTGTCATCATGAATGACATCGACTTGTGCTACCTGCCGATGCTTCGCAGCCCTCCCTTATAAGACTCATCCTCGCAGAATGATGAGTCAAATGAGAGCTTCACGCAAGGGAGAAACAGACACATGAGCGGTGAAACACAACTTATAATTCCCCTCCAAAGAATTGCCCAGAAAGAAGGATTCGGGCAATCAATTGTCTTTCGATCGGCCAACTGCACCCCGCTGAAATGGGTCCCTGATCGGCATGAGTCTAGACTCCAAGGTGGGGAATTGCTAGTCTTACTCCGACTCCGGAAAGTCCGTCACTCTCGGAGTTGTGAGTCTTTGGAAGGCGTCTGACCAAAAAAAGTTGCCAATTGCAACTCCTCTCCTCATCAACAACATCGCCATCGCCATTGAAACGATATGGCTTCCAACGCACCGAGGGACGACCTCGATGGTGACAGTAAGCCTTCCCTTCCTTAGCGACAATTCGAATCCCGCTAATGTGTAAGCAGTCTTGACATTCTCGGAACTCGATTTTGCAAGACTCGGACTTGCGAACAAACAGACTCAGGATGAATTTACACCACATTTCGATACTTTGGCGGAAGGATACCCGTTTCCGATACAGAATAATCCCTTTCCAGTGGAACAAAGCTTCTTCACCGACGACTTCAACCTAGATCTTTCAGCACACCCACACAACGAATTCTGGCTCGACCCAGCGCTAGATCTCCAACAATGGCAAACACCGCCCTCAATGCAAACAGATACAAGTCGCGATATCTCACCACTAGCCACCGCCGACGAGCGCGTCAGCACGCCAGCCTTGAACACCAGCTTCGCAGGTCTTCCACCGCTCGAACCCCAACATCCCACCCTCCCGCGCAAACGAAGCACATACTTCCGCAGTCCAGCAAGTCAGCCGATTTCAATACCCCACACGAACCTTCAGCGCGATAGAACACAAGATCCGATGCAGAGATGGCAGGATTCGCCACCGGAAGCCGAGCCAGCCTCTTTATCCGCTATAGCCGACGCCCTCTCAAAAACAACACTACGCAAACGCTCTTCTGCTGGAAGTTTGGGGAAAAGTCGGGTTGGGAGTCGCGCGGGGTCTATAGGTAGTGCGACGAGTGTTTCTGATGTTTCTGTTGGATCACCTGCGCGACGGAGGACGGGACGAGTTTCCAAGTCGAAGCGGGGTTCTGCGAAGAGCAAGATAACAGAGAAGAGACGATTTCCGTGTACGTTTTGTTGCGATAGTTTTAAGAGCAAGTATGATTGGGCTCGGCATGAGAAGTCGCTTCATTTGGATCTACAAGGATGGCGATGTACGCCTTTTGGAGGAACGGTTGTATCGCCAGATACTGGACAGAGTCATTGTGCTTATTGCAGTCAACCTGATCCGACTGCAGAACACCTCGAAACACATAATCACGCCGGCTGCCAAAACGACGAAAAACCACATATCTTCCGCCGAAAGGACCACCTTGTTCAGCATTTACGATTGGTCCACCACGTCAAGACCTTACCTGTTATCGATTCCTGGAAAGTTGAAGGACCGCCTATAAAATCTCGCTGTGGGATTTGTAGTATTCGAATGGAAACTTGGCAGGAGCGCGTGGAACATCTAGCGAAGCATTTTCGGAAAGGTGATACGATGGAAGATTGGAAAGGCGAGCACGATTTCGAACCACACGTCAAGGCAAGAGTTACAAACGCCCTTGCGCCATACATGATCGCAGCAGAAGAGCGAGCGCCCGTACCTTTCTCCGCTACGGATCCCAGCTCAAAGGATCATTTATTGCAGATTGTCAAGAACGCAAGGGATGAAGCCGAGGTAGCGAAACGAGTCTTTGAGGAGTTGCCACCTCAACAAACGGAATCTACAGCAAAGGATGTCAACTCGCTATCTTTTCCGGAATTCCTGGCATATCATTTAGGAAAGTATGCGCAGCAGCAGATCAGTGTGGGAATTATGCCGACGGATGAGATGTTTCAGACGGAGGCGAGGAGGATTGTTTACGATACCCACGATCCGTGGGATCAGACATTGGCGGATAACAAGGACTGGTTATCGTGTTTTAGGAATTGTCATCTTGGAGGTCCTTCTGGCTCGGGATGATGGCCCGTATTAGATTGAGGAGGTTGGATCGCTGGGAGTCTTATGATTAGCAAGCCATCACAACAAGCCACTCGGCATGGTTTCCAATTTATAAAAGAATGGCGCAATTCCACCAAATCCAAGATGTCATGGCTTGTGTGTCTGATGTGTCAATTATCACCGAGCACGTTCTCTTGTCGTATCCACAACCGGTAGCCATCCCGAGAGCATTTCACTCGCTCCGAGAAATCGGACCCGAGTTTTCACTCCGAAGGTATCCAAGCCGAAGCCAACTCAAATTTTCCTAATAATAGCCCCAGAAAACCACACCTTATTTCCAAAGTGGAAACTCCGCAGGACCCATCGTCTCCATCGGCGACCTTAAACAGGTAGACCGAACCTCAAAAACTCCGTAGTTCCACAATAAAAGTCTGATCACACCGACTGCAAAAGATAAGCTTAAAACACAGAGGTGAGGAGGTATATAAGTTAGATTGGTCTTTGGGAGGGGAGGGGAGGTTTGTAGTAATATCATATTCACTGTAATCGTAATGGTGAAAATCCCTTTGTATGCGACCGCTGGTGTCGCAACTTCCTGTGTTGCGTTCCTTTTCGGGTATGTTCTCATGTCTAGGTGTTGAAGAATTGATGTTAATTTGTGATAGAATGGATACAGGAAGCATCGGCCCTATAACGACCATGTCCTCTTTCAAACACACCTTTGGCGATTTCTCAGCTACGATTCACGGTGTTATTGTCTCAACTATCCTCATTCCTGGAGCATTGACAGCACTTGTCGCTGGAGCCCTTGCGCATCGTTTTGGACATGTGAGACTCATTGCAATTGGCTCCGTCATCTTCGGTATCGGCGCGGCTATTGAGTGTGGTGCGCCGTATCTTGGTGTCTTCATCTTTGGACGCCTTATCAAGGGTATGGGTGAGGGTTTGTTCCTGAGTAATGTTTATGTGCAAGTCTCAGAGATGTCGCCTTCGAGGGTGAGAGGCATCATGACGGCGCTGCCGCAATTTCTTATCACTACTGGTATCGTCACTGGATACTTCACCTGCTATGGAACCTCAAGACTGGGCGATTCGTCTGTTACATGGCGCTTACCACTCGCCATCGTCGCATTCCTCGGAGTCTTGTTGTCGATGGTAGCGGTCATCGTACCTCCTTCTCCACGATGGCTTCTCTCCAAGGGACGGATCGATGAAGCAAAAGTTGTATGTAAACAACTCGGTATTGATGAAGCCGAAGAAAAAGAGCTTCTCGCTCAAAACGGAGATACTCCACTAGACGGCGAAACAACGCTCTGGCAGGATATCCAGCACACCTTCAAAGATTTCCGCTGTGCCTTCTCCGCACCTTACCGCAATCGCACAGCTTTTGCTTGCTTCCTGATGGGCATGCAACAGTTCAGTGGCATAGACGGTGTGCTCTACTACGCCCCCATCCTCTTCACACAAGCCGGTCTCAGTGGCGAAAAAGCATCCTTCCTAGCATCCGGTGTCTCGGCCGTTGTTATTCTCGCAGCTACGCTTCCCGCTACAATCTTTGCTGATCGTTGGGGACGGCGCATACAGAGTATACTCGGCGGTGTGCTTATCGTTGGTTTGATGGTTATCATGGGATCGCTTTACGCTGCGAGACAAGTCCATCCCGAGTATGGTCCTGGTCGATGGGTTGTCATCGTTTGTATCTATCTGTTTGCTATCGCATTCAGTTTTACCTGGGCAATTGGGTTTAGGACTTGGGTTGTCGAAAGTATGCCTAGACGCACGAGGAGTAGTGCTTCCAGTCTCGCTCAGAGTTCGAATTGGGTAGGTGAAGCTGCGGCAACATCGTACAAAGCGATTTACTGACAAAATATCTAGACCGCCAATTACATTGTCGCTTTGGTGACACCGGTGTTGCTGGATAAGTCATCGTTTGGCGCATACTATTTGTTTGCTGGATGTAGTTTGGCGACAACTGTTATGGTGATTCTGTTCATGGGTGAGACGAAGGGGTATAGTTTGGAAGAAATTGAGAAAAGACATGGTGGTACGAAAGAGAAGAGCTTTCCGCTCAATCTGTAGATTGGGGGTTAAAAAACAACATAGAAATCGCTTGTGTAAATGTCAACATAATTACGTCAATGACCCCCAACTGAAATGGCTTGTGTGCTCGTGAAGATGCGAGAGGTTTTTGAGATAGTGGGCATTGATAGGGCGAAAGGGTTGACGAGAGGACCGACAAAAGGAATTTGGCGGACTTGACGACTGCAGTACATATAGCTTAAAGAGCACAAGGTTTTTCAATAAGCGGGTTTAGCTCAGTTGGGAGAGCGTCAGACTGAAGTCAAACTTCAATCATCTACCGATATCTGAAGGTCATGTGTTCGATCCACATAAACCGCATGTTTCTTTTTTGCCGTTTTCCACTATGGCCATCCATCTCTTGTATACACTAGAACAAATGTCAATTGACTGACAAGACACTATGCGAAAATTTGCTAAATCAGGTTTTTACTTTTACCCTTTGTGACATGGTCCTTCCTCATAAAAATTCGGAAGGTCAAACGACCTTGTCATTAGCTCAATGCTACGGGATTCGGTTGTGGTGATCTTGGCGTTGTGATGCATACCTTCCATGCGTACCAATCACGCAAGACCACTCAATTGATCAACCTCAAAAGCTTCCATGTTTGTCAGTGACGATGTCGAATACGATCACAACCAATTTTGTCTTTACCCCGATGCCCATGAGCTAGGTACTTTTGTCCAAGCTGGGAAATTATTAAATGAGAGAAACGACCCCAGCTTGATGGCTTGTCTGCGACATGCAGAGTCGAAGTCGCCATGGCCCCCTTCAAGCGATTATGCGGGCTTCTCGCCTTGGTTGTCGCATTCGTAAATGCGCAGAGGGACGACCTCGGCTTGGAAAATGGCTACATCAACATCAAGACTGAGAACTTCAAAGCGCGCATCGTTCGAGACGGTCAGGTTCTCGCGTCATTGGCCTCGGTTGACGATTCATTCGACTTCCTCCCATTTGACCGAATTGACGTTCGCGCACAAAATGGGCAATACCACTGGGGGGACATTACGTATCGGTATCGTGAAGAGGGCGACACGACGTGGAAAAGCGGTGATTCTGCGCAAAAGCGCAAGCCTGTCAAGAATGTCACGACTGATGCGCTTGCGGGTGCAAGTCTTGCACCAACCCTTCCGGATAGTCCTCTCAACATCACTCGTGAATGGCTCGACGTAGACGGTGATCTAGGCCTTCGCTTCACCATCGCCAATGGAGGAAACAAAACGGTCGAAATTGGCAGCCTTGGATTCCCAGCCGAGTTCAACAGCATCTTCACCAACAGAACAGCTGAGGGCATGGCAGCGCATTGCTCCCTTTCAGACCCCTACATCGGCCAAGACGCCGGCCATATCCGAGTAGCACCGGTCAAGGGTACCGGAAAGGGTCTTATGGTCACACCTCTGAATGGAACCAAGACACCACTAGAGGCATACCAAAATCTGGAAGAGCCTTGGTTCGAGTCAACCGGCTATGGTAGCCAAACGTTTGAAGGAATGTATGAGTGGCAGGTGTTGACCAAAGCTTGGGCGGAGAAGGAGTGGAAAGACGTCAAACCTTGGAATGAACCGAGTTCGAAGGTGCTCAAGCCTGCCAAGTCACTGGAATTTGGTGTTCGCTTTTCTTTGGCTGAGTCCATTCGAGACTTTGATGAGGCTATTCGAAAGACTGGGACTCCTGTCGCGGTCGGAATTCCGGGGTACACTCTTCCACGCGACCTTCCTGCGCAACTTATCCTCAAGAGCGAAAGCGAAGTCCAATCCATCAACGTTTCGCCCGAAGGAGCTTTTGAAGTGAAGAAAGACGGCGATGGAAAGTATACACTGAACCCTTCCTCCTCGGCCTGGGGTCGTGTCCGGGTATCAATCACCTACGAAGACGAAAAGGTGCAGACTGTGCATTACTACATCACCAAGGCCACGAACGAAACACTTGATGACCTCGGAAATTTCTTAACCACCAAAGCCTGGTTTAACGACTCGTCAGATCCCTTCAAGCGATCTCCCTCCGTCATGACCTACGACTACGAAAAGGGCGCCATCGTCGAACAAGACCCGAGAGTTTGGATCGCAGGGCTGAGCGACGAAGGCGGTACAGGTGCTTATGTCGCTGCTTTTCTCAAACAAGTCCTGCAGCCGAATGCTGAAGAGGTTGCGAAGCTTGATGACATGGTAATGGAGACTATTTGGGGAAGGCTTCAAGCTCAAGACTATGGTGTGCGCAAGTCGCTCTTCTACTTTGAGCCTGATGAGGTGGATTACCCTTACAGCAAGGATATCGACTGGACCACCTGGACGTCTTGGGATAAGAAATCAGCTGCGAGCTTTGAGCGAGCCTATAACTATGTTCACGTCACAGTGGCCTATTGGTCTATGTACCGCATTGCGCGGGCGTATCCAGACTTGACTTCTAAGCCATGGACATGGTACTTGGACCAAGCCCAGAATACCATTCTTCGCATGACGCAAAAGGATGTATCGTATCGCGATGTCGGGCTCATGGGCGAGACTGTGTTTGGTGAGGTCCTAGCTGATTTGAAGCGCGAGGGCAATGATACCGCTGCTGATGCGGTGGAGAGTGCCATGAAGGAGCGCGCTGAACTTTGGCATTCCCAAGAGATTCCGTTTGGGAGTGAGATGGCTTGGGACTCGACTGGACAGGAAGGTGTCTATTACTGGACCAGGTAAGTAAACTCAAAACTCCGGCGGGACTCGACTGACCTTCTAGATACTTTGGCTTTGATGATTCGGTGCAGAAGACGATTGATAGTGTGCTGGGTTATATGCCCAATGTGCCTCACTGGGGCTGGAACGGGAATGCTCGCCGATACTGGGATTTCGTGTGAGTCATTCGAAGCTATGGGATCTATCGCATACTGACTGTGACAAGATACGGAGGCAAGCTCAAACGCATCGAACGGCAGATCCATCACTACGGCTCCGGCCTGAACTCCCAAGTCCTCCTCTCCACCTTCCGTGACAATCCGTCAGACACATACCTCCTCCGAACCGGCTACGCCGGCTCCTTCGCACCATTAACTAACATCAACCAAGACGGGTTTCCCAGCGCTGCCTTCCACTCGTTTCCTGATACGCTCAAGTGGGATGGTATAACCGGTGATTACGGCGGTGGTTTGATCGGTACTGTTCTCAACTCGGGTACGTATGTCGCTGATGACGAGGAACTTGGTATGGTTGCGTACGGAGGGATCTTGTCGAAGGATGGAAGTGTGTATACGGTGAAGCCGAGAGATGCTGTGAGAAAGAGGATGTTTATCGGACCACTGAAGGTGTTGGTTACGGTTGACGTGGGAGTGATCACCGAGTTCACGTTCGATAATGAAGAGGGGATAGTTGAGGTTACTTTGTCGCAGATGAAAGACGCACCAAAGGCGACTCAAGCTGTCGTGTGGGTTGAGTCGACGAGTTCTGAGAAGTGGAGTGTCAAGGCAGAGGGGGCGAAAGAAGGTCGGGGAGGTTGGATTGTGCGAACTTCTGGCACAGATTCTGTCACTGTCTCTTTGGCTCGAGTTTAGTAGTTGCATATTCATTGGCTCCTCCGTTATTCTATACCTATTGGCATTGACTCTGGATTCCATCACCGTTTGGTGTTTGTTGGATTGCTCTGGTTGGTGACAACAGCTATTGTGCAAGCGGCGTTGCCAGTGTATTTATTTGTGAAAGCCTTTGCGTTTCTTCGATTGTTTGTGGGGTGCTTTATTTTCGCCCGTATTGTGCTTTTCAATAGCCACTACGCCATTCAACAATTGTCAGCTGTTTGCACTGGCAGAACGGTAATCTCTGAGCAGTTTGCCAGCTAGCGAGCATTGATTCACAGCCAGCGCAGATTCTCAAGTATTTAAAGGCCATCCGCGCTCAAGAATTCTTCTCTCATCTTCCCTTCCTTATCAAAGAACTCAGTCCCCAGATTCACATCACACCAACACGTCACGATGAATGTTATGGATGCTCTCTTGACGGCTGTCAGTTACGGAAACACTCCTCTTTTCATCCAACTTCTGAACCAGCCCGAGAACCGAAGCAAGCTTCCTAGCACCATGCTTGGACATGACTGCCTGAACAGCGCAATTCTGCACGGCCACGGGGAGATCGTCAAAATATTGATCTCGCTTCCCCTCTCAGAATTCGATTGGACTCGTACGTTGTCCCTAGGACCTGCCTTCGCATTCTCGAGATGATATGCTAATAAGTACTGATAGAAGTTCCCTTGGCGGACCATGGAGCCCTTACCTACCTGAGCAGGGCTGCCACCTTCGACCAATTTGAGATTTTCAAGACCATCGTCGAGTCCGGCAAGGCCAACATCACCCAGCGTGATCAGAAAGGCCACTCCGCCTTTCACTACGCCTGCGCCGCGGGTTCTCTACCCATTGTTGAATTTCTCCTCCAGCAAGAGGGCGTCAATCCAAACGAGCGCAGCAACGTGGGCCGAACACCCCTCCTTCTTGCCGCCATGGAGGGCAGCGAGCCAGTCACCCACCGACTCATGGGTATCAATGGAGTTGATCCCGATGCCCGTGACCAGGAAGGCAAGACTCCCTTGTATTGGGCTCTTGTCTACGGCCACAACGCGGTCGCGAAGGTTTTGGTGGATTCTGGACGTGTCAACCGCGGTATCATGGCTAGGGCGTTGGAGGATCGACGAGCTGCCCAGCAGAGTGAACCAACTTTCACCTGGCACGTCCTTCAGTGAGGAATGAGCTATCAAATGTTGAGCATCTCTACCGCCGTTGCAAGGACTTGAGAGATTGATTGGATGAAGGAGAGACAAGAAGCATGGGGTTTCCTTAGGAATATGAAGATGGTAGTTCCCAGTACTTAGTCTCCTGGCCTTATGCCTTCTGCAGCAAATCATTCTGGCATGCTGAAGAGCCAAACATGGACCACGTGTTGATGAACAAAGTCTCATTCCATTCACGCATGTTACTTCTCGTCTTCTCATCTGTAGTCAAGCTGTCAATCTCTATGATCAGTCTAGTTTGCGTTCTCTCGCACTCTACAACATTTTGAAACCAAGACACCCAGTGGCATGTCTGCTAGCTTACTCCGTGGCTCAGCAGCTAATTCTTGTGGTATCCTGACGGGTGTTTCTTTTTCCATGCGCTTCTCTGCTTTTCTTGTTTGCATCGGCGTTAGCTCGCCAAATTGTTTAACAGTGGCCGACACTTCACATCTTACTAAACAAGCAGTGATTCACTGCTAAGCTTCCTCTCCAGTACTCAAAGGCCTCTTTGCCGCCCGTCGCTTCTTCTTTTGACTCTTCATCTTTCTTTACTCATCCAAGAACTGCGTTTTCGAATTCATACCGCTGCAACACCATCATCATGGATGCTTTCGCTCTCTCCTTGGAGCCTCCTATGTGCAAGGCTATTCGTGAAGGGAACCTTGCCCAATTCATCTATCTGCTCCGCGATCCTCTCCGAGCTCCTTTCAACCAAACAGATCAGTGGGGGTGCTCTGGATATACTTACATGACCTGTGCGATCCAGTACGGACAAGTACATGTCGTCAGAATCATGATCAGGCTTCCCTCTTCCGAGTTGAACTACGATCGTAGGTCATTGTTCCCTTTTTGACATTATACTTATTCTGACGGTTGGATAGGCTATCGGGCGTATCTGAACAGGGCTATCGTCCTAGGCAAGCCTGCTATTTTCAGGATCATCGCGGAAGCTGAAAGAGTCGACCTCACCGAGCAGAACGAGAAAGGCTGCACCCTCCTGCACCACGCGAGTAACGCCGGGTGTTACCAGATTGTCGACTATCTTCTCAACCAAGGCCTCAATCCCGATGAGCGAGACAACGTTGGTCGCACACCCCTTTCCTATGCCGCTAAGGATGGCAGCGAATACGTCACCCGCCGACTTCTGGGGATTGAAGCCGTCAATCCAGACTCTAAAGACAACGAAGGCAAGACTCCCTTCTACTGGGCTATCTACAACAACCATGGGGCGGTTGCCAGGATCTTGAGCGACACCGGACGTGTTGACATAAGTGTTGAGGGCCGGGCGAAGCGCGATGGACAGGTTCGCCCAACATTCACCATGTCAGTCCTATGAGATATAGGTAATCAAGAGCGCATGAAGGAACCATGAGAGGCATAATTATGCTGAGATATCCTGCCGATAAGGCGTGATCATTAACCAAGGCTTAGAGGATAAAAATAAATGAGCATAAATGCATGTCTAAGCTTGCATAAGGTGACTAAATCTTTTCGTCTCTTTTGCTCCTAGTGACCAATTCTTCTAAGTTCTGACAGCCTGGCGCCGCCGGTCCATCATACAAAGACTGTGCAACACTTCAACTAATACTCTACAAAGATGCAGAAGATTGTGGTCCGGAATTATCAAGGCCGAGATAATGCTCATGAATCCAAACACCCACGCGTAGTCAGTCACGTAGCATTGAGGCGCTCCATGACAAGGAAGTATTGGAGACCTGGAGGGAAGGGCTGTCTAAAGTAGAAGGCCTAATGGAGAGTATCGTTCAAGTTGCTCAATATCTGTAGATGTTGATCTAAATAAATTTGACCTGCGCGCGCTCTGCGACAAATAGTTTCCCTTCTCTGTGCTGTCAAGATTACGATGAACGCGTCGATACGTGACGCGTAAAGCTATCACGTGGCCATGACATCACAGCAATGATATCAAAGGTGTCGCAAACTTACTCCCGGCATTCCCAGCTCGTTAATTCATCGGAAAACATCGTTGACACCATTGGAATATCTCGCATTTTACTCAAACACAGCCAAAATGAGGACAAGAAACGGAACCGAGACTCACGAGGACAATTCCACCTAGCCTCGACCCCGGGGCCACAAGCGCCAATCCAGCAAGACAGACTCGTCTGCGCCAGAGCCGAAGCCCAAACAATCCAAGAAAACACAGGAATCCAATGCAGAAGCCGAGCCCTCAACTCCGACGGAAGAGAAGAAGCCAACACTTACCGACAAGGCTCTCGAGTTCGATTTTGATCGCTCACAACTCCGAGATCCCCGACGTACGCCAGGACGCGTCTGGAGACCCCGTTACGAAAAACGCGAATGGAGTGAAGAATGGCTCTCGAAGTTGCCATTCCAAACCACAGAGAGGAAAAGAACGATCCCCTGTACTGCTTCTACGATCTGCACCAGTGTTATAAGAAAGGCCCCGATGGATCCCCCACCTACGATAGCGCAGGATTCCAGTTGGACTACAAAAAGATTGAAAAGTGGATGAAGCCTGTGGGGTACAACAAGAAGTCCATGATGAACAGCATGGATCGCGCGCTAAAGAAGGGCGACGAAGAGAAAGAGGCTGCGTATGAGGCATTCTTCGTGGATGGCAAAGGTCCTGAATGTGGTCATCACGCGGTTATGGATCTCATCAAGGACAAGATTTCGAAGGACCTAGATGTCCCATTCCATCAAATTGATGTGAAGCAGATCAAGAAGTGGGGAGAGAAAGGGTTTGAGAAGGTCAAGGCGGATGAATGGTGGGTTGAGCCGAATGAGGTCGAGAAGGCTCATTTTTCGAAGATGCAGGGAGGTTCTAAATTGAGGAAGGATCTGTAAAGATTCCTCTGGTCATTGAGCTTATTTGTTAGCGTTAATGTGCCAGCTTTGATGTTAGTTTCGTTCAAATGGTCTGTCATTTCTCATTTGTCCTGCAAAGATTATGCGACGAGAAGGAGCTTTACCCAAACCATTACAGTGATATGTTGCGATCTATTACGAGGAAGAAGATGACTCACAACTTCATTCACAGGCGATTTGCAAAAGAACTTGATAGGAACGTGGGATGCACCATTCTCAAAGGATCATGCACCTTCGCTTCCGACCCAACTGCAACCAAGACTAGTTAGCGCTGACCAGAACCTCCCCGGCGTGCTGTCAAAAGAACCTTGCAATACGCCCCTTGCATGTCATACTCCACCTAAAGGGCGCACCAGCCTTAATTGAGATGACACCCCGACTTGTTCATAAATAAGCTGGTCAACGAACCTGGCCAACAATTCTCTACTGGAGAAGCCAAGACTGATTCAGCTATCGACTGTAACTACTGTCTCAAAATGGCGACTCAAACAGAAACACTATTGGTAGAACCCATGCCGGTACCTCCAACTACCGAATTCGAGTCCGACACCTCCGATAGGCCCTTCTCAAAACTCCAGAAAATAGCAGTAACGTTCCAACTTTCAGGCGTAAACTTCGCATGCAGCGCAACAAACGGGCTGATCGTCGTCGGTCTCCCTCAAATGACCTCCGATCTTCATCTCCCGCCCTCCCTCGCATTCTGGCCCTCGTCCGTGCAAGGTCTAGCAACAGCATCTACCCTCCTCCTCGCAGGAGCCCTAGCCGACGTCCTCGGCGCACGATCCGTAGAGCTAGTCGGATGCATCCTTAGCGGGGCTATCATGCTCGCTTGTGGCTTTATACAGGCTGGTGAGGAGCTTGTCGCGCTGCGTGCCCTGCAGGGCGTGGCTTTGGCGCTGCATCTAGCAAGTTCGGTTGCGTTGGTTACCAAGACCCTTGCGCGTGGGAGAGGACGCAATTTAGCTTTTGCATGTCTGGGGTTGAGTCAACCTTTGGGGTTCTCTTTTGGACTTGTGCTTGGTGGTGTGCTTGTTGAGACTGTTGGGTGGAGGGCGGGATGGTATCTCTACGGGGGTATTGTTCTGTTTTTGTCTGCAGTTGGATTTTGGTCTTTGCCAAAGTCTGAACCTCTTGGGACGTTTAAAGATGTCATGAATAGCATGGTGACAAAAGTTGACTGGTTGGGCACTCTTCTCGCTTCAGCGTTCATGGCTCTTCTCTGCTATTTCCTTGCGTAAGTCACCCTCATCTTCGATCGCAAGTATGCTAATTAGACCACAGCATCATCAGCACCGACGTCTATCGCATCAAGGAAGCAAGCAGCATCGTCATCCTATGTCTCAGCTTAGTCGCTCTGCCTCTATTCGTAGTGTGGATGTACATCCAGGTTAAAAAGGGGAAACCGGCGTTGATACCCAATTCGTTCTGGCGCAACCACGCCTTCACTAGCATCTGCGTGACGATCGCCCTGTCAAACGCTGTCATCAACTCCCTAGAGCTGTTCTCTAGTCTATTGTTAGTTATGCCATGAATGTCACAAAATGTCACTGCTAACAAAGAACTAGTTTTCAAGAAATTCAACACTTGTCTGCCCTGAATGCGGCGATCCGGATTCTGCCGAGTGTTGTTGTTGGTGTGGCTTTGAACTTCACTACTGGTCTTGTCGTACACAGGATTCCTGCCATTTGGCTTATTGTTATTACATCTATTTTGACTGCCATCTCACCGCTTCTCATGGCTGTCACCAATCCGAGCTGGACATACTGGACAACCGCTTTCTTTGCTCAAGTCCTCATGCCTGTGTCGATCGATGTATTATTCACGGTTGGTTTAATCGTCGTCACTGAGACATTCCCAGAAGATAAGCAAGCTATCGCTGGATCGGTATTTAACGCGGCATCCCAATTCGGGAATGCTATGGGTCTGGCCATCATGCAGGTTGTGTCTACCCTGGTAACAAAGAACCATTCAGGGCTGGAGGAGACTAAAGCATTGCTGGAAGGATATAAGGCCAGTTTCTGGACCATGTTTGCTTTTATGCTTCTTTGTGCTTCGATTGGTGGCGTTGGGCTTCGAAAGGCGGGTAAGGTTGGGTTGAAGCGAGAGTAGAGGATGCAGCCAAGCCATTAGACTGCATCGGATCCTAACGGCATTCTGCATTTCATTTCACGTCAAGGGAAAGGATATTTGTTACCCGAAAATTTATTTATATCTAAAAGCCCCTTGCATAGCTGAACTATTGAATGTCAAAGTTTTCTAGCTCCGGTAGTTACGGGAATGCGAATCATATTGCGCCAAGAACAATACCATTCTCCCTGCCTCTCACAGTGAGAGTCTTAAATGATACTAACTGTAATTACCGGCCCTTTTAATTCTCCTTGTCGTGCTGAAAAAGATTGATGGCTGCCGGAATTTCCGATCGGAAGTACCGTCCGCGGAATTAGTTAGTAATGGGCTTGGGCTTAGGTCCAGGCTTTGGCTTAGGCGCCGGTAAGGGTCTTGGACGGGGGTTCGGCACGTCAACGGTGTCATTCTCACGTGGAATGTTGGACGCTACAGAGAATGTCATTTTAGTAAGGGTCTTTGTTCGGAGTGTGAGTGTTAGTATGGTTGCTAGTGCTTCCGAGACCGAGGTTATCAGACTGACCAGACGGTAGGATCGCTGCCATATATATTCGCCTCCAACTTGTGAATCACTAGCTAAAAGTAAAAGCTTACTCACTGATGCTGTAAGCGCACAACGCTGACTAGCCTGCCGAGCGACGCCATGTTTCACCCGTAGCCCCGGCATTGATTCGCAATACGGTATGATGCATTCTAGACTCACATTCTTCAGCGGCATTCCCAACGTGTTTACGTTGCAGTGCATCCAGAATTTAACTTTTCGGCCCTACAGGCAGATAGTCTGTGCAGTGTAACTTCAATGGGATCTACTCCCGTGAAGATGCATCCTGGTAAACAGATCGCCAATCTGCCCCAAAGCTCAGCTCTTGATCATAGCGCTAAACTGAAGGGTTGACTGTTGATCGGCACGAGTCATTCACCTTCAAACCACGTTGCGCAAGCCATCCGTGCGAATGAAGATCCCTCTCCAAAATGAGACCTGCGAGACATTTCGTTCGAGGTTAGTCGCCACGCAAATAAGGGCGTTATCTCCCACTACCGAGATGGTACGGAACAAGCCGCCCCGGCTCTTACATCACCCTCTCAAACATCTACCAAATTAGTTAGATTCCTGCCTTCCCCCCTTTCCATGCCTTGGTAGCGCAAAAGCTTGTTCCGCCCTAGCTAAGTGGTTACCACGTACCCGTCAAAAAGGACTGTGGTTCCGCTTCCCCAGACTTTTCTTCATCCCTTGTCTTGTTTAACTTATTTAAATCCTTCGTTCGTGCCCTCTTCTGGGATGATCCTCACTTGTATCCTTGACGCAGATCGCCATGTACAATGAAACTTCACCAGCTACCGCTGAAGCCCGGCGGCTCAAGAAGCGGGAGCTTGATCGGAAAGCACAACGGTTAGCACGTGAGCGGACCAAGAGTAGGATTGCGCAGCTTGAGAGTATGGTGGATAATTTGCGACAAAGCGATTCAAATTCACAAATAGCTTCGTTGATGGATGAATTGGGGAGGATCACGAAAGAGAGGGACAATTTACTGCAAGTCCTTGACTCGTTAGGGTCCACCATTCGTCGTCATCTTGGTGACGCGAGTACCACCAACGAACCATCACCAGACACCAAGTCAGAAGCATCATCAAGTGCTACCACAAAGCTCCCTGTACCAACAGCATCGAGCAATTCCACAGCCCCAATTAACCTCACGAGAGCAGATTCAGAAACGAGTAGCTCTGCGATACTAGAACTCCCCATGGACGCACCCCCAACCGACCCCTTCGCCTACACAGCCTGGACATACCCCGTCAGCAACGATCCCTACCCAACATCAATGGCCTTCGACAACACCATCCTCCCGCCCTCAGGTCACGGCTTCATGCCCATTACCCCCCTCCTCCCCGCCCCCGCGGAAGAAAACGACGTCATCGTCCCGAAAGCCCCCGTTCTGTGCCACTGCTCCAGCCCCACGAGCTGCGCCTCGACCTACCACGGCGTTAAACCCAACATATGGCGTGCCATCAACGAAACGTTACAAAAACCTACCAAGCTATCTGCCGAGGAGATGGCGGTTGAGGAATATGGTGCTGAGGATATGCCGATAAGGGCTATTGTTGAGGGGTGGGAAAGTCTTGAGAGGGCGGGGAAGATGACGGCTACGTGGCGCAAGTTACGGGTTGCGGATGAGTTGTGCTTTGCGAATTGTGGGAATACTGAACGGCTTGCTGCTATGAGGATATGTCATATGCTTATTACGTATCATGGCGATCCAACCTTAGCACGGCGGGCGACGTTACCGAGATGGTATTTAAATAGGTAAGACCAAGCTGGAAAGAGTTCATGACACGTAACTGACAGACAGTAGACCATCACAAGCTCTACCTCACTCCTACGGCATCGACTTCTTTGTCTGGTAAGTACACCCTTACTCCTATCAAACATTACCTAACACCCTCCAGGCCCGGCTTACGAGAACGTCTCATCTTCTCCCAACACCAATACTGCACCAACACATTCTGGGAAATGCTCCAGTCAAATTTCAAAATCCTCTGGTCAGATTCCTTCCAAGACACATTCTACCACAGCCCACAAACAGGGAAATACCACATATCTCCCATCTTTGACCAGCGTATAAGAGATATCAACGCGTGGACGATGTCGCAAGATTTTTTTACACATTTTCCTGAGCTTGGGGAGGATATACCGACTTATATGGGTGTACCGGCGGGAATTGGTGGGACAGTTATGGTTCCGAGTCGACGGCGGAGAGAGGATGATGAGGATGTTAAGAGGTTTAAGGGGCAGAGAGCGGCTATTTGTTGACAACGTTGTAATATAGTAATAGAAAGACAAACATTATTCCCAAGTCTGACCTCTTGGTCAAGTGAGTGGTTTCAGATGAAAACCATGCGTAAGAGTCAATCATCGATCTTTATGTTAAAGCAAAGACTAAGCTTTATGAGACATTCTCATCACTTTCGTAAAATTAGATTGCGCAATCCTGCATCTGGCATATGGATTATACGTTCTTCAAGACCTGCAATCACCACTCAGGCAAAGTGTTCGAGCGAACGAATCATGGGCATCAAATAGTTCAACGACGACGACAAAGCAGCCAACCGCGGCGAGCTTCCTAAGGTTTCTAATGTCCGCAAGGGGAATTCTGATGAAGAGATCGCCTTCACCTACACTCATCACCCTCCAGAGTAAAGCACGGCATCCGTGCTCTTTACAGCGGGGATATAAACGCTGGTAGATATCTCAACATCCTACAGATATTTCAAGTCTACTCACTTCGTGAACTTCAACACCCAAGGCTCCACAGAACAGTTCAATCTACGCTCAGCCCAAGTGTAAATCTGTCAGACTACCCGACCGAAGAACTGCATGGGCAGATACACGCTAGCACGTCGACCCTCCTGATCTAATCACTGGATCGTATATTTCATGAATGACAAGGAGATGACTTGGTAAGCTCAATGCTTATGTGCAAAACGGTACAAAATGGTACATTAGTTGAAAGGAAATAGTTGAACGATAAACAGAGTGATTTTATTACGTATTCTATATGTTATAGTCTTGATATTATCATAAATGCCTTTCATTCCCCATCTCTATATTCTATTTTGTCGCGTGAGGCTCAAAGTATGCGCCAAGTCTATAGTCTGTTAGCAACTCAACTCTGCCACTGTATCTTCAAGAAATGAATAAGACTCACCCAATAATAATGTAACAGGCAAACATTAGAGCTCCTTTCAACCCAATAGCTCTAATAGCAGTACCCGCACGACTCAGAATCAACAGGTTAATCAACAACCCCGATCCAACAAGCGTAGTCGTCTCAAAAACGTTGAACGCCATCTCCAAGTTCCGTCCTAGCATCCACGCTATCAGAACCGTCAAGGGCGCTACGCAGAGAGCGATTTGGATAGCTGAACCGACAGCCACGGAAATTGCTAGCTCAAGCTTGTTTCGCATCGCTACTGTGACGACGGTGACGTATTCTGCGATATTGCCAACGATAGGTAGAATGATGAGACCGATTAGTGCTTCTGATAGGCCTCCTTCGTGCGTGACGTCGTCGATTGTCTTGACGAGAAATTCGGCGTTCATGGACATGAGAGCTGATGAGACTACCAGAACTGTAACAGCGGCTATCGTACCGCTGGTGCTGGAAACATGAGGCGCGTGGTCAGGAATCTCAGGCAGTTCCGGCAGAACTCGACGGTGTACGCTGTTAACCGAAAGATCTCTCCCCTCAGACCCTTGAAATTCCGTACGTGAACGCGAGCGTGAGTGCCCTCTTGATCGATGAGACAAACTTGTTCGTGGTACCGCTTCCCTCTTCACAAGTTCCTCTTCTGCCGCTCCTCTGCTGTCAAGAGTAGTACTTCTAGCCCGCGTGGGAACATCCCGATCAGAAAAGCGAATAAGTCGAGAGTTTGAGTGTTGGTTTCGTCGGTGTTGGTGATGATCTGTGTGGAGTGTTTGAAGAGGAATTGAAGGCACTTCGACATTCTTGGGTCTCATTTCATAGGCGAAGTAGACGATGTAAATGACGAGGACTACCAAGGATGAAGCGCGACTCATACTTAGTGCTGCTTCACTTACTTTTCCTTTTTTGTGGAAAGTATAGTCGAATGCGGTCTGTCAAGTCAGCGAGGCTCATATGAGTTGAGATAGAGGAACTCACAGGAATGAGAATCACAAAGACGGACACAAAGAGAAGAGCGGCCAAAAGCTCGGATTCTTCCATGCTGCTATGAGCTTCAATGTTGGACATGCTGCTCGCAACAAGAGCAGAGCCAAGAATCAGTAACAGATTCACAAGCACACTTCCAAGAATCGAGGCTTGAACGATGCGAATATGGTTGTTCACCAAAGCAACCCTGCAAAAGTCAGTTTTCATCTCATCGTCTCATTCTCATCTCACTTACACCCTATAATCTCATTAGCAACTCATCTGATCTCACTTCATCTCACTTAAACTCACAAAATAATAAGCTCAACAAGATTCCCGAGCGTAATATTCAAAAGCGCACCAATCGTATCTCCCGCCTCAGCAGCAATCCTCTCCGTCGCCTCGGTCAACATAACAGAAAGCGGCACAATAGCAACTGCATTCGTCATGAAAATTACCAACGGGTTAATATGAAGCATATGCGCCGCAAGACCAATCGGTACGAAAACAAGCAACCAATTCAATCGGGACGCAACAACTGTGGAGCGGATCTGGCCGAAAAATGAGACGTTTTCGTTGGGAAAGTCAAAGCCTGACCGCTCATTTGGCGGTGATTGCGTTTCTAGATCATTTGTGCTGGGAATGTTGAGCTGTTGATAGCGGACTCTTGATGATGCGCGGAGTGCTCGCTTCATGGTGTCTTTTTACGAGCTTGCTTGATCAGTTTGCTGTTCTAATGTCGGTGATACAGGGGCTGTTTTTGTTGCGCACCTCGTATGCTAAAGTCGGGGCCATGGTGACCGCCATTCAGCGGGTCGTCTTCATCTTCGCTCGCAGAGCAGTCATTGTATCTGGACGTCGGGTCCGTGGCTAGGGAGGGACTCATTGAGGCGGAATAATAGTATGTTTGTGAAAAGAAAGCAAAGTAGAGGAAGGCTGTGCAAATGGACAGGGTGGACAAAATTTAAAAAGGAGGTCTCAGCGTCCACGTTATGATAGGAGTCGCTTAGAAAAGTGAAGCTAATTAATCATTTTAGAGATCCAGCATTGATGATTTACCCCTGATTGTCACTGTGCCTAAAGAGAACGGGCTAGGTACTACGTAGGGCGGTAATCATATTTTAATCTCCATTGCTGGTGCTTGTGCGGCTCTCCCTTGTTTTATTGAAAACATTAGGTCCCCTCAGTGGATTACTTAGCGTCGTTATCACTTCCCCCCTACTCTACAGAAACTCACTACAACTCACCATTTATGCCATTTAACCGTAATAGATGCAATAGCAATCAAGAAAATAAAACATGTCTCGTGCATGCCTTCTTTATCCCTTCCAAAATGTTTCTAGCCAGGTCGAGAATTCTGATGGTCCAACCCCTGTTCTTATCGGGAGATGACTATGCCCCGCAGCGCCACCAAGGATGGAATGCGACAGGGTCCAGAACCTAGCTCAAGCATTGACGAGTCAAGGTAAATCGCAATCAAACGAGAGGTTGATTGGGGGATGAGACTGCGAAAGTCTCAACGTGAAGCGATAAGTGTAGCAGGTGGTATTCTGCATGGACAGTACAGCAGATACGCGGTTAGGCATTAGGCATTAAATATTGTAGCGGTCGAGGCGCTGTAAAGACCCGGAATTAAGCATTCTTGCCAAGAGAATGGTGACGCATCATCTTCACCGCTTGCTCCTTTTGCTTCAAACATCCCCACAGCGACTTATCTTATCTTATCGTTATCGCAAGGTTGACGCGTTCTGCCGATCAACAAGTGGGCTATCAATTGTTACTCTGGCCCGAGGTAGGAGCAAATTACATATGAGTTATAAACCTCAATAATATCTAATATTTCTACTTATTTATTGGAAGATAGCTAAACCTTCTTACTATTTAAGTTTATCTCAAAAGGCCATTTCTCGAAATCATATACCTAAAAGAGCACGTTCAGTGTAATTTTTGCATGTTCTGGAATCAGCACAACGAATGGAATTGTTCAACTTCCACTCAATAAGTAGCTAGGGCAACTTAACAGAACTATGTTCAGATAATTAAGCGATTATTAAAAACTGTAAGTTGCTAGTAAATCCTATCATAGAATAAAGCCTTAGTAATCTAAAATAAACTACAATTGCTTTATTATATCTATCTTATAGGGTAGGTATTTTATTAGTTATGATTGGCTTAGTGTGATTAGTAATTCTTAATCAATCGGACGGCCTCCCACGTGATCAGACTGCATCCAATCAAAGCGCCGTATTTGCTGACTTGTCGGCGTTCCGAAGACTCCTCTTGCTGAATGCCAAGAAAAGGTTCATTCTTACTTCATCTTAGCACTTTTCTGACATTTTTGACATTCGAGATTCAAGTTCCGGCTGGTCCTAGATCTTTTGTATTGCCACCACAAGTATCTCAAATGCCTACATTACGACTGCAGGATTCCGCTATCTCTCCTCATGGATAATATCCCAGCTGTGTCCCTCTCAGCATCATTTTCGCCGTGCGAAATATGTAGATATGGCGACAGACTAAATATCGATTTCCGTGGCGTTGAAATCAAAAGCCTCGAGAAAAGTGCTCAGGCAGGCTGCTCGGCTTGCCAGATCAGGTATCTGGGTGTACTTGCAGTGAGGGGTCACGAAAGGATAGAAAGGTCGGACCTGGAACTGATCATAGGCTTCGATGGCCCAGCTATAGACATGTCTCCGCCGGGAAGATGGTGGGATTTGACGGCCTACATCTACAGAAATCCTGGAAACAATCAGCCATTCTGTCCGGCTATTGGTGTGGCTCGGGAAACCGAGGACCGGGGAGACAGTTTTACACCCAGGATAACGGAGTGGTTACGAAATTGTCGGGAGAATCACCCAGAGTGTGCGGATAACCACAATGTTCTGCTTCCAAGTCGGGTGCTGGATGTCGGTGATATTAGCTCAGACTGCATAAAACTCAAAGAGGTTTCTGGTCAGGAAGGTTCCTATACTGCCTTGAGTCACTGCTGGGGCGGCGGAATCGCAATGCGAATGGTTATGGCAAACCTTGACAGATACAAGGAAGGAATTCGATATAGTGACCTCCCTTTGACTTTTCAACATGCCGTCACTGTCACAAGAGGCCTTGGAATAAAGTACCTTTGGATCGATGCTTTATGTATTATCCAAGACGACCAAGACGACTGGCAACAAGAATCCGGTAACATGGCCGCCATCTATCGAGATGCATACTTTGTGATAGGTGCCGACATGTCAAAAGATTCAAACGGGGGGTTCTTAGATGTCTCGGAAACCGATTTCCACGAGGAAAAGAAACTAATAGCGGTCGACAATGAGTCAAACCCTATACTCGTCCGGGAAGAATACCGGCGGGGCGGCGAATGGGACCAACCGTTGGCTTTTGAACCGTTGCGGAGAAGGGCATGGACATTACAAGAACAAATACTGGCTACAAGGATGGTCCATTTCACGTCACAAGAGGTGGTGTGGGAATGCAGATACGGGTTGATCTGTCAGTGTATGCATCTTGACCGTGCCGGCGGAAACTCGCTCGAACTCCGGGGCTACTTTGCGTATCCCTTTCCTAGAAAGTTCAAGGCATGGTACCAGGTGGTGAACGAGGTGATGCAGAGACATATCACCAAGCCTGAAGACATACTGCCTTGTCTCTCAGGCCTAGCCCGACTTTTACATGGGGATGAAGCTGGACGTTATCTCGCAGGTCTTTGGTCTAACGACTTGCCAGCAGGACTTTTGTGGATTGTCAATCATCCTGGAAAGAGACCAAATCCATACCGCGGACCGTCGTGGTCTTGGACATCAGTCGACCAGAGATATAGTCCATATCCTTCGATTGATAGCTTCCGTCCTGAAAACGAAGATCCCACGTTAAAAACCGCATACGCCAAGGTTCTCGGGGCCGAGTGCACTCCAAGTGGTAAAGATCCTCTCGGCACGATTTCCAGTGCCTTCCTCAAAATTTCGGGCCCATTGATAAAGTTGACTGACGAAATTATTGGGGAGAGGAGGTATGATATTGAAGTTGGAGTCAAGACGGACCTCTATTGTTTGATTGTGGGAGAGCTTTGGAGAGCACAAGCAGAGGTTCCGACTCGTGGGCTGATCCTTAGGCAGCGGCTGGATATCTCGGTATCTACCTTTGAGAGAGTCGGTTGCCTGAAACTGGAGAAAGGAACAGAAGCCGAGGTGATGAGAGATGTAGAAGATAATATTATTACTATAGTTTAAGAGAATGTCGCGTATGATACTGAGATCGTCGGGTCTACAGCCTTTTTTGAAAGGGACAATCTTTGACAGCCCAGGATATTGCACACTCCACATTTAGTGCAGATCTTGACAGTCCTTTGACCGATGAATGAACAAGAGTAAGAATATGTAATGGCATGCATGATAGTTGTGGCACGTGGACACGTTCCCACAAAGATGCAATGGCCAAATTCGTTTTCATGTCAAGGCATGATTAACCATGCATGAGCTCCCACAGCCACATACGCAGTAACAATCACAAATGTAACGTCCTATCGGTGTACCAACTAACCGGGCGTTCAAGGCGCTTACTTCGCCAATGTGCAATTGAGGTACACCGGTGTGTCTGACCGGCATAATTGGCGTTCAAAATATTGATTGCCTTTTATAGGCAACCATTGCACTTTCAGACAATAAGAGCCTCAATATAAGGTACACAGGTACCAGTGCGTTAGCTATAATACAAGCTCTCGTAAGCATTTCCTTTTCGTACAAATTTAGGTTCATGCTCATCTTCTCACCACAATGCCCGCCTCTACCTTCCACAGCCCGCCAACGCCGCCAACACTCATGGTGAATGGCAGCCCAGCTAAGGACAAAACGGAACCAGCTGTGGAGTACTTCAAATATACCGGAAACGGTATCGTGCCAATTTCGACTACCATTGATGGTCTAGGAAGACTGCTACGAACTTATTGGGTCACGGATGGTATAGATGATAAGTTCTTGACTGACAGACTATTGCGGCATATCTTAACCACACATCGGATAAAAGACGAGTTGAAAAACCCTGAGTACAAGCTCAGAGATAGTCAAGTAGATGAATATGTCGAAAAAATACATCCCTCCTCGGAAACCAGTTTGGCTGCACCATACATCAAGATCTTTGCGCTCTTGGTATTATTGGACCGCGTTCGTGACATCGAACATTTCATCAACGAACAAGTCAACGATAAAGTGCTTCCCATCGAAATCAGAGATGAACACGTCTACCCTCTGAGTCAGCCGGAACGGCCCCTTCGGTGTTTTGATACCTGGAAGATCAACGAGCAGGAGCATTTTGAACAATCCCAGTGGATGGTCGACACACCATACTTTCACTCAACCAAGGACCAACCTTTAACCGAGCTCACTCTACAGCGACGCACCCGCAAGCCTTGGCGCCAGGTTAGAAGAAAGGATGCTGAGAGGTCGGATGGCGCCTATGGAAGAGTGATCCAGGTCGAAATTCACCCCACAGCGCATTCCTATCAACAGGTCTTAAGAGGAGTACGTATTCTATGCTTCAGACAATGAAAGTATACCTGTGCTAACAAAAAGATTCAAGATCAACCTGGACTGTACAACGTTTGCAATCAAGACACTTCATAAAATCCCTGCCAACACGGAGCAGGCATACATGAAAGAGTGGGAGATGTTGAAGCATTTCAGCGGACTCAACCACCCTCACTTAGTGACTGCCTTGAGCGCGTTCAAGCAGGAGGAGGAACTGAGCTTCATATTCCCCTATGCTCCATCCAACTTTGGAGAGTACAAAGACACCGCACATCCTCCTCAGGGTTGGAGTGGAGCTATCTGGGTTGCAGCCCAACTCGCCGGGCTGATTGGTGCAATTGATACCATGCATAACCCTAGGCATTTGCACCTGGGTCCTGAGAGGAAGTATGGTCGACATGGAGACATCAAGTGCGACAATGTCCTCTGTTTTCGTAAATCAGGGACTGAGAATGAGGTAATCCTTGTTATCTCGGACTTTGGCTTGTCAGCATACAATAGCGACAAGAGTCGATCCAACATCCCTAACAGAAATGTCCCAGCTGTTCCCGGGTATCGCCCACCTGAGTGTGATATCAAAGGCGGGACTGTATCAAGAGCCTTCGATGTCTGGACTATTGGATGCTTGTTCCTCGAACTTGTCACCTGGTTCCTAGGTGGACCTCAATACATTGAGGAGTTCAGAATACACAGGACCACGGAGTTCATCAATGGCGCAATGAATGATATCTTCTTCACATTCAGCGACCTAGATTTTGAGGTTACCGATGGGACCAAAGCCGTACTAGTAAAGCCAGAGGTGACTACAGTAAGTACAAGATTCGGCTAGCACGAGGATTTGATCAACTAATCTCTATAGTGGGTTCACCGTCTTCGTCAACATCCAAACTGCTCTCAGTTCATACATGATGTCCTTCATATCGTTGAACAAGAGATGCTAGTGGTGCTATCGACAGACAAGACAAGATCGCCCTCTGAACGTCTTCGCAAGTCGTTCTCTGACATTTCCGATGGGTGCAAGTCTGAAGAGAAGTATACGCGAGGAAAGCCATGGACAGATGAACAGCTACAGGCAGCCAAAAACGACATTGATCGGGGGATTGTAGCAGTTCGGGCAATCCCCAGTAAGAATGCGAAGGCTCTTATGAGCATGAACGAGACCACAATGTCGACCTACCATGGGCAAACGGAGACATCACCTGGTCCGAAACAGCTCAGTGAGATGGAATAGAATGCAAAAGATGCGATTGTACAGCTATTGTACTTCAGATCAGAAGGGGCAGGATGACTCGGGAAGGGAAATTGTTTATGAATTCGAGCTAAGGCACTAAATTGTTGAAAGATAATTGCGATTGTGATATTTCTGTTGTTAAATGCCTTCTGAGAGTTCAAAACGCTATATTTCCAACGGTCAAATATTCTATGGGATTTTCATTCCTCTCTTAGGGTTCTAACACCGTATATGACAATGGAATCTATCATGAAGCATGTCTCAAGGCATTCTTTAATAGTGCTCAGCCATAGTCACGACTTGCTTCAACTTTTGAGTTTCATCCTTCTAGTGTTAGAGAAATTCACAAGTCGTTTTGTAAATTACACACCGCGGTCAAGGGTCTCGGAATTTCACATTGAAATCGGCCTCGCTTCCACTAGAAAATCAGCAAAGTCACATGTCCGTCGGCTGAAAGAACACTCGTACAATCACAGTTACAGTTCCTCGACCAAAAATATCAACCAGGAACTTTTCCAACGCATTTTGCTCCGTGTATGTAGCACGAACAATGAGGGGCGCCATAGTAAGAGAAGCAGTAATGAAAACCGGTTTGAACTGATTAAGAATACACAGTGGCGGGGATGAGCGCAGTTTTGTCTGCTCTTATGTATGTGTGGATAAGTGACCTGACACAAAAGTGATTCGTCGTACTTGGTTAGCCTCACTCGTTTTCGCTGCGTTTTAACTGGTGGTTGTCGTGTCATGGTGACACTCTGTAATTGACGGTGTGTGATGCATGTGATGCATAGCCCCCAGAGCCTGATTACGCACCAACCAAATCATCGAGGGTGAAACAGAGGCCGCCACCCCAACACTGCCTCCTTGCGTTGGCTACCTTTCTTAAGGGCCGCATATCCAGCTTTCAACCCTCGGCGGTGAGCCTTCTTGCTCCTTGAACTCAGCATCATCGTCTTGAGTGCATGAATATGGATTGGGCTAATGATAATGCGACATGCTGTCGAAATGGAACCAGCAGAGTCTTCAAGTACGAGGAGAGACCTACCAGCGTGATACGAGTGTTTCCAGGCTCAACAGTTTGTGTTTTCCTATGCAATTTCCCCCCGATTCCTGACAGTTGGTCTAGACACCTCTAGTATGGACGATGAACAGTGATGAAGATTGGAACACCTGGTTCGAAACTGTAAGTACTTATGTCTCCTTTGGGTCCAGAGACTCACCAACTTCAGGAGCACCCGAAGCTCGACGGATCCCAATCTGGACTCGTTCTTGTGTATGTGAGATTCCCTCTTGATCAGCCAGCACTCCTACTGACGAGTCTACCCAGCTTGGCAAGAAGAAGTGGCGAGCTAAAGCTCGATCCAGTGAAAAGAATGGAATCAAACGATTGGATCAAAGGGATTCATCAAGTTACACGCGGCACTGATCACACAAGTTCATTACGTGGGACCGGAGGTCAGCGGACATTACGAAACTTACCATTCTCAGAAAACATGTTCAGGACAATTGCCAAAGAATTTCATATACACGAATCGATTATCAGAGTTGTTAGTCGTGCAGATGTTCCTGATTTTGCTGGTATGAAGCTGGAGATGGGACAACAGAGTGGCACAAGTTTCCCTGCACACGGTTTGTTCATGACGTGACGAATTTGGATACGTTTCCTGACAGATGCAGTATATAACATCCGCACTTCAAATGCTTGGGATAAAGATCTTGCTGCATCAACTACATATTTCCCACATTGTGGTCTCACATTCTCAATTATGTTTGGCTGCACACTTTCGGTCGAAGCGGAGGTATTAACAAGGCTAGGAAGAACTAGTTACGAGATGTCCCACCCGTTATTAGTGTCCAGTGTCGTCGTTGAAATCGAAAGGAAACGGCACCTCCCTATTGTCGAAGACGCAATCGACCAAGTTGAAACCCGGATCCTGGAACTGGATAAAGATCCCGAATCATTAGAGGGTGTGGAAAGGAATGAAAAGATAGCCCTCAAGAAAGTAAAAAGATCGGCCTGGCTGGACATGCTATATCTTCGCAACCAACTCCTAAGCTGGAGTAGCTGCTTGAAAGCATTAGACAAAGAGGCCAGTCGCCTTAACCGTCCAGCCTTTCGGAAACCATATGCGCACGTTCCCTATCAGTATGGGGGAACTGAGGTGTTTAGCGCTGGAGATGATAGCTCTTCTGAAAGCAGTTCAGACTTTGAAGACCAATTCAATACCTGGCTAACAATAGACGATGCTCACTGTCGCACAGCTGAGCAACAGGACTCGGCGGAGCTTGCTATCACAGAGCTCGAGCCATACTCCTTTGAGAGCCATAGGCTTACGATGAATTCGAGCTTTTACATAAGACGCACTGGGATGAAGATCCGAGGACGGCTTCAAGAGATTATGAAAGACTATAACGAGAAGATTCAAGAGTGCACATCTGGTATTGAAGGAATGGTTATGTCGACCCAGTGGGTAAGATATTTTGGTCTTCTCACGAGGTTTAGCTAATCGGTCGAAGGCTCAAGGCGAGACAAATGTGGAAATAGCGTTGGCAACAAGCCAGGACTCCCGCCATATGAGGTCAATCGCACTTGTCACCATGATATTCCTGCCAGGGACGTTTTTTGCAGTAAGTTGCCCTGCAAGACATGTTGGTTTAATTGCTGATATAATTTACAGAGCATATTCTCAATGGGATTCTTCGACTTCAAGGGTTCTAGTGGTTCAGTCATTGTATCCCAGCTTTTCTGGCTCTACGTCGTTCTAGCCGTAAGTTTCACAGGCCTCACGGTCGGAGCGTGGTATTATCTCGGAGTCTATCGGTACAAGAAGCACCGGAGTCTAGCATCGGGATGGAATAGAAAGTATTGTTCTAATCTGAAGGTAGTTGATCTGCTGCTATCGCGAAAGACAGAATGAACTCAGAAGAAGCATACCTTTAGCTCATCTGATCAACTCAGTGGGTTTGATAGAAGACAATACCCCCCCAGGAGCCTAAATCTTAGCCACGTATTATTTGAATTCCTTATAAATCTGATCAACATATGAAACCGTGGTGTTGTCATTTTGGGATTTACTACGACAGGAGTGAATGCTTCATATCATGGATATAAGAGGCTAAGGAAAACAAAATAATGATAGGTAGGACATATGAGATGCATCAATTTAGAATCCAGAGCAAGTGACGTAAAGCAAGCTACATCTAAGAAAACAAGATAACTCCCAACTCGATATTCCCATTAATTTCAGAACCATTCTTCCACATCTATTCCAGTTACGCATTCATGTGGAGCCTTATTTCATCCATGCATATATCCATTCTACTCTAAATAGGCGTACAGAATAGTGCTACTGCTTGGCAAGCTGATTGTTGTGTGTAGGAAGATACTTGATCTTTGACCTTCCTTGTTTGCAGCGTTCATACAACGCGTTCTGTACATGGGATTAGGTGAAGCCATCGAGTGGGCTTCTGATGGTCTTACTATGTTGAATTGCTCATTGGTCTCAATTTCGTAGACGTTGTGTCGCATATCGACGGTGAATTGTGCATTAGGGCCAAGGATTTCTTCCAACTCTCTGAGAAGTCGCTGGGGAGAGGCATGGTGAGTGTGGAACTCTGTTCGGACGGACGGCCCTGATGACATGGGATAGATACTTTGAAGAATCAGACAAATAGTCAGTTGAAAGTGCAAGTTGATGGGATGTGGCGAGTTTTGATGACTAGGTAACGTTAGCAGGGGACAAGGAGGTCAGCTACTACAAATACTGCAGTCATATTGCGGATACGGTGGCTAGGATGGTAAGAAAATGCCTGGCAGTCAGTCCGTGCGAGGGGGCCAAATTCATTGTCGCCCGGTAGTTACACAAGACCACCATTATGTTATCTCTGACCGCAGTGGCTTTTGCACTTTTGAGAGTTACGTTGGATCACCATGGCGAACCACACGTGTTTGCCTCACACAACATCCCCCTCGGCCAATGAGCCTTTCCCCGCCAAGCCTCAGCGCTGCAGGTGGGCGGCCTCGAATTTTAGAGACGCCGGCGTCTTGGGGGTTTGCATCATCATATCTCCCGTTGAAGCGTCTGGCGTCTAGACTTTGATCAAATGACCGTTTGTGCAGATGGTCTCACTATGGCTGCCCAATGGCCAACAGAATCAGAGCCTTGGAAAACGGAAATGGAATCAGGCTCTGGTGGCTAAACGGCAACGTTGCGACCGGTGTAGCCGAGTCAAACTGTCACACAATATTGGACAAGCCCGGCTGAAAATATTGCCTTGGCTGCTTGAAAGTAGGCTATCGGATGGATGAAATGGCGCGCTCGACACGGAAAGGGTTGAGAACACAAGCGCGTGACTACCTCGAGGCGTTCATTTTATTGCATGTCTTGCATATTCCGTTCAGACTCGGCGGCTATTGAATGTGACAGATGAACCTTCTTATCGCATCTGAGTATGGCTTAACGCTCCGAGTCATTCGTGTCTGCAAAGGCGCTTCGCCACATGGTTGGATTAGAACGCCGAGGGGCGGATCATAACACCCTCTCCTACAGAGCCAGCCTCCACCAACAGCACTGAACTGAGACACATCTTGCGCATGGGGGCTACCAAGGCACTTTCTGCCTTTTAATCAGTATGTGGTGAGTCCATTGATTCAAAAGCTCCGAGAAATGGACAATAGTTGAGAAGACAAATCAACTCAAACCTTCGTACCAGAGTCTGCCTATGGGTTGGGTAAAAGAATTTTGCGTGAAAGAGTTTGAGTTACCCACATCTTTCCAGAATGACTCAGGTATGTACGCTCCTTCTGGACGTTCTCCATCGTATGACTCAATTGCCTTCAGCTGACACCGATATTTTAGTCACGCCAATCGTTAACAAGCAAGTCGTCGGAGAATCTTGAGGCCATAGATCCAGGAACGAGTCAGCTACCGCGTAAGTCAGTGGCCTTCAGCCACGACACGTACGAAAGTACTGATGCTGAGAATCCACTGGACAATGGTCTGCCAAGTCGGCATTTTTTACCAGCCAATGGACAGACTGCAGCCCCATTCATGGGGTCTCAAGGCCAGACCTTGGACAGAAGTCGAAGCAATGATGCTCCTGTGGTCTCAGAGCAAGATACTCTGGGATGGGCAATCAGAGCTGGGACTCTTCAGCCTGCAGACAAGAACCTATGGTCATTCCTGCCCAGGGACAAGCTATTGAAGATTTTCACTGAGGAACGAATCATACAAGCTCTCGAAACCGAGGGTGGCTTTTCTTCCGAGCGCCAAAAAGCCATCGCCCAAGATGTCATAAACCCCCAGGACTTTGATCATGATCAACAACTGCATCTTTGCTCTCGGTTGGAAATCCTGGCGATTCTTGCTTTGGTAGATAAGGTCCCAGCCATTGAGAACTTTATCGAAGAAGGTCTTTTCGATTACGATCTCCCTTTTCGATATGTTCCAAAACCTGATTCTAACAGACCCCGGGTGATGGAAACATGCGATCTCGAGAGGGAATCTAGGGAAATCCCACTCTTCTATCACTGGTCAGATAAGGACGCCGAGCTCTTTGAAGGTCAACAGTGGAAAGTCCATGTTCCAGTTTTTGATGGTATGCCAAAGACAAATGGGAAGCCCTCACACTATACTCTAGACCAGAAGGCGATTGCTCCATATATCTCTAAAGGGCAAGCTGGAAGAGGGGGGTTCAGTGCCGTTGACAAGGTGGAAATTCATGCTAAACATGTTCCTACAGTAAGTTGAGAGATCCATACATCTCTACCTACTCTTGCTAAATCTTGCCAGCGCCAAAATGCAGTACTTGCCATTAAGAAATTGGATACCTCGAAGCAGGACGAATTTGACAGAGAAGTTGCAGCACTCAATCGGTTTGCCGAGAAAGATGCTCCCCATTTAATACAGCTTCTTTGGACGTTTTCCCTTGGGCCAACGTATCACCTGGTATTTCCCTGCGCCGAAGGAAATTTGTTGGAGCTATGGAAGAGCGACGAGTTTGAGTCTCCCCTTGCGGAAAAGTACGACCACGATGCTGCTCTGTGGTTTTCGAGACAATGCCTAGGTATTGTTGAAGGACTCCATATGATTCATCAGTGTAGCAGCGATCACGATCCCCTTGAGCCCCAGAACGGCCGACATGGAGACTTGAAGCCCGAGAACATCTTATGGTTTAGGGACTCAAGAACAGATGAACCCGGCTATAGCCTTGGTACACTGAAGATATCTGATTTCGGCATGACTGGATTCCACAGGACACAAACCAGGTCTCATATCAACGTAAATGGGATCGGATGTTCACGGACCTACAGAGCACCTGAGTGTGAAGTACGTCGTGAGGTGTCCCAGAGCTACGACATTTGGTGCCTAGCATGTGTTCTTCTGGAGTTCACCACATGGTACCTCAAGGGCTGGGACGGAGTGTACAACTTCTCTAAGCGCCGGACAGAGGAAGACAGGAATCTCCCAGTAAAAGAGGACACTTTCTTCAATCACATTCATGAGGGGAGAAGAACCAGTGCACAAGCTAAGGAATCCGTTGCAAAGGTAAGGTGATCTTTACTCCCCTAACATCTCATGGCTAATTGGACCCAGGAGGCCCAGACTTTGTACGAACATGAAAGGACGTCGGACTTCATAATCGACTTTGTAGACTTTTTGGAAACCAGTCTTCTTCGGATGCATCCCGAATTCCGCACGAAGTCTGGTGACGCTGTTGCGCAGTTTCGACAATTCTTCGACCGGTCCTCTAGATCACCCGAGTACTGCTTGGATCTAACAAAAAAGCACCCCATACGGACTGATTCAGACCTTTCACGCCTAGAACCTGTCGCAATACCAGGGCTAGGATCGGGCTTATTGAGCCATGAGCTACCACGAATAGCTGAAGCAAACACTATAGGCAATGAGACGCCTTCAGAGAGAAATAGGCCGGGATTTGAGCCAAGTCTTAATATGCCAGATGGGGCAGGTCCCTCCAGTAAGCCAAACCTTCTATCTTTCATTGGAAGGCCTTCAGGTCAAAATCCAGCGGATGCGTTAGGACGATGGGATAACGTGAAGATAAACTTCTGTAAGTTTATTTGTTGTGGGAAGTAATTCTGATCAATGATATAAATCATGTGTCTTAATAAGTATTGTAATACTCAGCCTTAATTGAAAATAGATTAGACAGTACCAGATGAGGATATTTTTCACAATGTGATCTTCTGCAATATCTGGCTTATTGTTACATAGCTTGGGTAGGTTATCGAGAAAGTAGATTTGAAGCTGTACCCATTCCTACTGAGCTAGATAGTTCGCCGCTACTCCCATCCATCGTCAAGAACGGTCAGAATCTGATACCCCTTCTTCAAAACATCTGTATCAATAATAACAACCGCAATAAAAGTACAATCCTCAGCATCGCTATCATTATCACTGACAGTGTGATGGCATCCAGGAAACTCCCGAAAGCTCTCTCCAACACCATACACCTTAGGTGGGTTCCCGTTCATTCCGCTGAGCAGACGGCCTTGAGTGACTGTTGCAACGACGGTGGCTCCGGAGTGGGTGTGAGGGGGAGTCCAGCCGTTCGGCCCGTAGTGGACTTCAAGGCCGACGATGGATTTTCCAGGGGCATTGGTGATTTCGTGGTCGTAGAGGATCTTGACGCTCTCTCGAGGTCGGTTGCTTGATATGTTAGTGGGTTTAGAGTAGTCTTGGGAGTTTCTTACCGCTTCTCTTCAGCGTTGGATGTCATTGTGTTTGGTAGAGTGTATGGTCGATGACAGATGTGCTGAGAGTCGATGGGAGTGAGTGACAAATTGGCTTTGGCATCAACAACTTATATAATGACTGGATTACCATAAAAGATGCAATCGGGTCAATTGGACAATGGCCAATACGCGAGTGACGGGGACTCATCGGGCTCACCGACCGGAACGGGTATCCGGGTATTCGGGTACCCGTATAACCCAAAGAACGGCAATCAAGAATCTCACCAACCTCAAATCATTGACAAATAGTTCCCGGACACATATAATTACCCATTTTCCAAGACCATTGCTCTATCGAAGGTTTACATGTCATCAGCAACACTGCTTAACATCAATCTTCACCTAACACAACATTACAACCATGAAAGCCGTTCAAATCCTCGGAGACGTCTCATCTCCCAAAATCGCCATCACACACTCCATACCCAAGACCAATCCGACAAACTCCGACATACTCATCCAGGTTCATGCAGCTGGTATTACTGGCGATGAAGTAACCTGGCCAGAAGTCTATCAAACACCCACTCGCATCCCAGGACATGACATATCCGGAACCATCGATTCTTTCGGTCCAGACTACGATGGCCCACTGAGTATCGGACAACCTGTCTTTGCCTTGATAGCTGCGGATCGTGGCGAGGGACAGGCTGAGTATGTTCTCTGCAAAGCCGAGGAGGTTGCTCCGAAACCGACATCTTTGTCACATGCGGAGGCAGCGGTTCTGCCAATTCCGGCTCTTACTGCTTGGGAGGCTATCTCAGAGCACTCAACTGTTACGTCGGAGATGAGGGTTTTGGTGACTGGTGCTTCGGGCTCCGTTGGGCGGCTGTATGTACAGCTTGTCAAACAACTCTCCGGTGCCCATGTCATCGCACTGGCTTCAAAGCGCAACCACAAACTCTTGGAGAGTCTGGGTGCAGACGAAGTCATCGACTATTCATCTCCCAGATGGGAGACATCTATCAAGAACATTGACCTTGTCTTTGACACAGTCGGCGGAGAAGTCCTATCTAAAACATGGGAAACTGTCAAACCCAATGGGACTATCATTACAGTCGGAGATCCAGCGCCAGCTTGGGCCTTCAATGATGAAGAAGCTCCTGAGTCGTTGAGATACCCGGGCGTCAAGTACAAACACTTTATCGTTTCACCTAACACGGGTAGACTTGCTCAAGTGGGGAACATGGTTGATGAGGGCTTGTTGAGGCCATTGGCTGTGAAGACCTTTCCTTTTGAGCAAGGATTTGAAGCTTGGGATCATGCTAGGCAGCGAGGAAGGGATTATAAAGTTGTTATTGAGTTTTAGATTAGTGAGAGGGGTTTCCGTAGGCCGGAATAGATACATCTTAGAATGAACGTCAGTTTCTCGGTGTTCAACTAATTCCTTCTTCACCCATCCAATCGTAATTAAGATCTGAGCCCATATTGATCCATCCACAAATATCTTCGAAAGATCCCAGAGACGCAAGAATATCCCCATCTGTTGACACATCTGCAGACTGTGAACTACCTTCTCTACTACTTCCAGTCAAACTCGGCACTTCGCTAGACCTAGAAACGCTCGCTTTCTCCAGGCCCAGCACATGACGAGCGATAGTCTGTATCTCCTTCACATTCTTCGCCGTTCTCGCCCATACCTCCCCCAGAGCCTTTAAGCAACCGATAGTAAGTCTGATCTGATCTCTCGCTATCGCCAATTCTTTGTCGTGGAGGAGATATTTGCATGCTGAGAGAAGAGAGAGTGTGCCTTCGCTAACCATGCATGTTGTGAATGGTGTGTGATGAAATGGACGAACGGGAAGGGCTAAGAGCTGGATTTGTGCGTCGATAGACTTGAGAACTCGTTTTGTATGTACATTGATGAGATCTGCTTTGGGTGTTTCCGTGGGTGCTTGTCTGGCGCAGCTCGATACGTTCTCGATGGGGTTGAACCTCAGGTCAGATAATGGACGATGCATACCAATTGTTGCGCTGTTAATGTTAGCACCCTTTACGTGCAAGCTTGGGAAGAAACCTTACACGTGAACTAGTAGTTGAGCTTGGAACATCAACTCGTCGATACTTCCATCGTCTCTCATAACCTTTTTACTCTTGGGTAAAAGCAGAAGCCAGGCATCGATGACTGAATCTGCAGATTGTATCATTCGCTCTGAATCCTGTCTAGTTGCTCTCTTGGGAGTGACGGAGATGGCTAGTGCTGCAGCACGTACTGCATCGATGAGATATGCAAATGATGAGAACTGTATATCTTCATCTCCAAATTCGCGAGTTTCGAAATCTTCGAGTGTGCGAGGCTCTGGGATGATCTTCGGGACCATTAGCTCGGTGGTCATTTTGATGAATGATGTACTCACGCCTGACTCATACTCATCCCCCTCACACGGAAGATCAACAGTCGCTTCAACATGGAACGCCTTCAAATTCATCGTCCCCAGTGTTCCAGCATAGTACGCATCAACGATATACAACATCCACCACGTCCGTCTCCAAGACTCCATCAAAACAACATCCCCTTCATATGAAAAAGCAAACTCTCTTTTGTGCATACCCAGCTCAACTGCCACACTGGTAGCAGTGTCAATCTCCTCCTTCGCCCGTGTAATATGGCTGCTCCAGAACAAAGCGATAGAGTATAGCAATCGGCATTGGACTTGGATTGGGTCGGATGGAGGAAGCTCAGAGATACGAGACTCGATTTCTGTTTGGAGAGGGTCGGACCACTCGTGGGCTTCGTAGAGGTTGCCGATGAGGCGCATTACTGGTGTTATTGCAACGAAGTTGGATGATGATGACGGGTTGTCGCAGAGTTTAACTAGATGGTGTTGGGGTATAGCGAAGGGATGCAAAGCGTGGAAATTCTTGTAGTAAGAAGCAAGCAAAAGATCATCTGCCAAATTGTTCTGCGGCTGGGAAGTCTCCGATGAACTAGATGCTCCTATTTCCTGGTTCATCTCGTCGTCTGGTAATCCGATATCCATAAGGTCAACATCGATTTCCGGAATAGTCGCATCCGTCAAGCTCTGCGACCTCTCACTGCTCTGTCGACTATTACTCTTCCTAGCACTTCTCTTTCTTTCCGCAAGCGCCGCACGATCAAGACCGCCTCTGCGCGAGACAGTATATTGACATTCCTTCTGCGACATCAAGCATCTCGTACAGTGTGGCTGCTTTGCATCGCATTTGACATGCTTGGACCGGCATTGGAGACACGCTAGTGAAGAGCGTGTCTGTACTCGGGTTGGTGCGGTTTCGCTCATGGTGAGTTATCGTTTTGGCATAGTTTGAAGGGTTCTTGAGAATGGGCGAATTGGTCCCGGTAGTCAATCGGGGTAAGCGGGTATCCGTGTATCCGGACTTTCGGACAATCAGCTTGTGTCAGCTCGGGGAATCGGATATAACACGGGTTCAAGGCGGCATCATCTGGCGCTACACGGGTAGCTCCCAACAGTCAATTCTTCTAGCACCCTAACGCTATCTAGAATCTCTGGCCCAGGCTCAGATAATGGGTCTCCTCAAATTCCTCACATTCAAACATCCACCGAATTCCCTTCTTCTCTCTAATCTCTTCCTTTCTATCTTGTATGTAAACACATATCCCATTCGTGCGCCCTAGGCTACCACATGGACATCTACTAAGGCGGCATTCTATATGTGCGTAGAATTTAGTCACTGAGGTAAACACCAGTCCAGGTGTTTCCCCGAATCTTCTTGTTATCCGTTCGATATCGGTGTTGCCGTGCGGTGGAACGTCCAGCTCCAAGCAACAATGTCTTGATGCTTCCCCAGGTCTCGTAAAGATGGCTTGAAATATCATGTCGTATAAGACACCCATGCGTAAACCCTCAGGGAACAAGATAGCTTTGTAATCCTGTCGCTCGTCGTTGATCTGCTCTCGATACCCGATTGTGGTTATGGGTGGTTGCGCAACGAGCATTCTGCGCCAACTTGCACCGCGACGCACAAATGCCTTGTGAATCTTGCGGCCATTCTTCATGTGAGTGATGCTCATCTCCGGTACGTTCAAGGTATAGTAGAAGCGTTGGCCTTGGTAACGGTGATATGCGTTGTCGGGCTTGAATATTGGTTTGAAGTGTTTTAGCAGAAGGGGGTTGAAGACCCGTTTTTGCTTTGACGGGCAGGGTTGGAAGTAGAATGTAGGTGAATTTGAGATTATATCATGCCAGCGCTTCGATACGCGCTGAGCGTTGAGTAATGTTTGTATGTCCATGTGTGTGCATATGCAATAGATGAGCTCGCCGATTCCTAGTACCTGGTCGCGGTCAGCCCCAGATTCTGCCTTTCGGGTGCGTTTGGTGTGCTTTCGTCCCATGTTGACTTTTTAAGAATAGATAATACAAAAAACTAACGAAGAGGCTACAAGTTTGAGGGAAAGCCTCTATACATAACATAGCCATGTTTTGTTGGTAGGTGACACAATGACTCACGCCGGAATCCCTGCCTGTTGGAAGAAAGAGGATCGAGAATCTAGACCACAGCCGCCAAGCTCAATATGGAGACAATTTCCAATGAAGGTATATCAGGCGAGCTGTGCCTCCCGTCGAACCAACAAGTTAACATGACCCTCCGTATATCATCCACTTGTCGTATGACGACCGACCTGTGAGTCAGACCAGACCAACAAGATTACATGTCAACACCATTCAAAGACAGCCTAAACAGCATGGAATTCTTAATCTCATCCTTTCGAGCCATGAGTTCTTCCACATCCCAATTCGCCCAAACAAACTTTCCCTTCAAGAACTCTGCTTCCTTCGAAGCAAGCCACACCATAAAATGACCAGGCAAATCCACTAAACACAATTAGCTTCCAGTTCACAAGTCGCGATATAAAACACACCTGTATCGAAAGCAACCGTGATATCAGGATTGATTCCCGTGGCGATAATACCAGGTTGGAAATTAACAACATGAAGACCCGGATTCTCAAAAGCGACGTAGTCAAACATCTTGATGGCCGCTGCCTTGGCAGCCCCGTAGGCAAAGTCACCTGTGATAGAATCATTTGGTTGCCAGTGACCTATCCCGGAGCTTGTGTTGAAAAGCTTTGCTCCTGGTGCTGCGAGTAGAAGAAATGCTTGGATGGAATTGAATGCGCCCATGATGTTGATCATCAGACTTCGAAGGAGTTCATCCTCCGGATATCCAGCTACAGTGCCGTACACTGGAAGAATACCCGCGTTGGCAACAAAGATATCAATCTTTCCAACCTTATCGACAAAGTTGTTTAACGCCTTGTCGATGGATTCGCGGTCAGTAGTGTCTGCAACTTCGTATAGGACAACAGTTGATGGATTGGCTTCTTGGATTGCCGCTGCTGCTGTCTCCAAACGTTCAAGGGTTCTCCCAATGATAGACACGGACTTTGCGTTTGCTTGAGCAAAGGCTATGCCGATTGCTTGCCCTATTCCGTGACCACCGCCTGTTATGACGATGTTTTGGCCTGAGACTGAGAGTTCGGGTCTTGTTGGGGAGATCATGGGGTATGGCTTGTCGTGCCAGGTCTTTGTGAAGGAGACCATGTTTGGGAAAGGAATTTGTGGCATCGTGAACTTTGATGAGATATTGAGTAAATACTAAGATCTGATGAGGTTATTGAACGAAAGGTCATTGATCAGAGACATCTCTGCTGATTTATATGTAGGAACGTAGCTCTACTCGCTTTTGCAAGCTTATTTATTTATGTCTTCCATGGAACTCTTCCGTGGAAGCTATCGACGCCGTATTCTCTGGAATGCGTTGCCTCTTAGATAAATTATCTTCATTCTTGGGGTTATTCAGCCAACTTCCGCGGAAGATCAACAAACTTTGTAAATACCAGTAATTGATAAGCCGCCGCAAACTGTCGTCAAGTAACGTTATATAAACTTCGAATTCATAAACAGAAAGGGCACTATTACTCGGGACTGGTAGAGTAGGCAGTCGACTGTGATTACGTCCGTAAACCTTCCGTATACAGCGCTGCGACGGGCCTACACTGCCTCAAGCAGCGACCCTATAACACAAACCTATCTACGAAATTCCAAGTATAACCTTAAGTGCATGCGATCAATCTATGTAACGTGCCCAGTTAACAGCTTTACGTCGAGCGCATATAGACCACTCCTCACCTCCGACCACCGATGTACGCTTTCCCAAATCATCACGCATTTACACCAATGGTTGTAAAGCCCAAAACAGTAAACAGTAAGGTAAAAAGTACTCTATGTGTCGCCGGTCAGTCTCTTGAAACAAACATGTCTCGGTAAACGTTTCTGGTAGTATCCAAAAACACCACGGTGTGAGACGTGTTTTAGGCGGTCTCAGGTAGAAAGCCTCAAGTTGACAGGTCATAGGAGTACAGCTTCATCGCAAAAGTCCACCAACCAAAATAAGCGAAGATCGCGCTTAAGAATCCCAAAGCCAGGGTGTTACAGCCACATGCACGACCCTGCCCTACTCACCTTGCGGAAACACAGACGATCGTTCACGTAATCGAGACAGGTGTAAATGTTTAGATATTGTATGCATTTATTTATAGACAACCCCTTCTAAACGCTATACACAAGAAGAAATATAAGTGAAAACAAAAAAAGGTGATGCCCAACACCATGACGTTAGCACAAGCAAGCCCTTTTTCCCTTCCCGCCTTATAATAAACATGAAGAATTGAGAAGCATTGGAATAGGGAAGAATAATTCATTCCACATTAAAGTTTTCAACCACCGCATCCGAATCATCACACTTTTTTTTACATGAAGAAGATGTCGAGAGAAAATTCAAGATATTATTATCGTTGATCCGACCATCCATCCGGGGATAGTGTCGATCTTTGATGCTTGTAGTGATGTATAAAATGCAATTGTGGCGAACACAAAGCAAATGAAGTCCCCAAAAACGCCTGATAATGCAAGAGAGGTATAAAAATGCTGGAGAAAGTCTATGATGAGAGAGACTTGTACCGCCAGAGCCGTTGGCGTTCCTTAACCCACCACTGCGCTATTGGTATGGCTTCCTCAACCCACTTCGATGCCTCATCGCCGAGGGCGGAGCCAGCTGCTGTGACAAGCTCTTCTGGCGTCCAAGCCGTCACGGGCTTCAATTCCATGGGGTCATTGACGGCGTCGGTAACCCTGTATTCGATGGTCTTGCTGAGGGGGATGACAAGACGCCAGTTGACATCAGCAGATGTGACACCAAGCATACCAGCACCAGAGTTGACGACAGAGAATGCCCAAGCGCGTCGGTCGCCGTCACTCTTCTTGTAGGGTCGGATGAGGGACTGGCCCTCGTAATCTTGAACAAGATCGGAGGCGAGGTGAGTGTCCTTCTCGTTGAGGGAGCCACTGTTGATGAGAAGGTCGAGGATAGTGGGGAGGATGGAGATGGTGGTGGTGTTGGCGTCGTACTGGACTCGGGGGAGGTGAGGGTGTCGGAAGGTGAGACCAACTCGGTAGTTGGAGATGAACTGGTTCTCGTAGGTACCCTCCTTGCCGGCGTCGTCCTTGAAGGAGTGACCGTGATCACCAGCGAAGACAACCAGGGTCTCGTTGGAGATGCCCTGCTCGTCGAGGAGGTTCATCAAGCTAGCCATCCAGCCATCGTGGTAGCGGACAGTGTTCATGTACTTGTTGAAGTTGTCGTGCATCTTGTTCATGCCGGTGTGAGAGAGGTAATCGTAGGTGGGATAACCCTCGGGCAGACCCCAAGCGTGATGGGTGGTGCTGGTGAAGTGACTCAACCACATGCGCTGGTTGTTCTTGGTGGTGTTACCGATGAACTCCTTGAGGTAGGGCATAAGGATGGGCTCGGGGTAGGCGAAGTAGTTGATCTTGTGGTAGAGGACATCGGACTTGTTGTATCGCCAGTCATTCTCGAGCTGCTTCTTGGTGATGATGTGCTCAAAGCCAAGCTTGCGGTCAAACTTCTCCTGGCGATCATACTCCTCAATCTCGGCCTCGAAGAGAGCAGTCTTCCACTGCAGATCACGGAAATCGTCGGAGTCGGAAGAGACGTTCTTCTTGACCTTGTTCAGCATGCTCAGGACCTGAGGAATGCAAGGCTGGTAGCTGTCGGTATCGGCTTCGGCGAACTTCTCGACGGGCATGGGGTAGGCACCGCAGTGGTTGGCGCAGTAGCTCTTGGTGGACATGGTAGCCGCGGTGTAGGCGCTAGCGACGTTGATGCCACCAAAGCCCTCCTCGGCCTGGTCGTGCCATGTATAATTGGGGGCAGCGTAGGGCTTGCCGTTCTTGTCGGTGAAACCTTGCTTGAGGCCAGTGATCTTCTCGATGTGAGGCATCATCCATGACAATCGCTCGTTGGCTTCCTCCTTCTCCTTGTCGCTCTTATTGAGGTCCATGATCAAGCTGTGGGTGTGGGAACCCTGCTGCAGAGGCCAGAAGTCTTGTCGCAGACTCTCCATGAGGATGAAGACGACGTGCTTGATCTTGACGTTGCCATTGCCAAGCGCCTCCTTCAGAGTGGGAAGAATATCGGTATCGAGGTTGGTGATCTTGAGGGGATCGGCGACGGGGTTGTAGTAAGGATCGGTCTCGACAGCAGTGACCGAGGGACACTTGTTATCGGTAATGAGACCCTTGGGATCACCGAGCGAACCGTGGTAGCCGTTCTTAAAGCGCTTGGGGTCGAATCGGAAGAAGCCACGGGGCAAGCTGACGTTCTCCTCGGGCAACCAGTTGGGAGTGTGCTTTCGGTACTTCTCGCCGAGAGGGCTCATGTTCTTGCCAGAAAGAGGGGCCCAACCCTTGTAGTAATCGCCCTCGGGCTGCTTCCAAGCCTTCTTGTTGATGAGCTTGGGGAAGGGGAAGTCATTGTCGATGAGCGCACGTTGACCAGCGCAGAAGTCGGGTTCGGGTGCGAAAACGTCGAGCATCGACACGGGCAGAGTCATCGACAGAAGATCGTAGGGCTTGGCAGGTCGGAGAATGAGGGTGATGCCGAGGAAAAGCACGACAGCAATCTTCCACAGCCACGAGAAGTAAGGAATGCGATTGAAGAAGCGCGCAATCTTGCCCTTGGCGGTGTTCGACTCGCCCTTGCGGAAGTTATCATTGGATCGGTAATCCTCGTCCATCGAGTATGTATCGGTCGTCGATTCGAGATCGTTCTCGGCATTCTTGAGGGCAGAGTACTTGCCGCGCTGCATACCGGGGATTCGCATGCGAAGGCTTCGGAAATAAGCGTACACTAAGGGGAGGATGGAAGATTAGCTATCGGACATTGACCACTGACATGGGGCGACCACGAACCTGAGAGAATGTTATCGCCGATCGCGCCCAAGAAGGCACCGAAAGCACGGTAAACGAAGCCATGGATAGGCATAGCGATAATGAGCAGACCGATTCCGCAAGCAATGACGGCCTCGCTGCCACTGAAAAGCACCTTAAGACCCTCCTTGCTGGTAGCGTAAGCGGTCGCATCGCGCCAATCGAGCTCTCCTCCGGTCTTGACGAAGAATCCAAGCTGTGAAGATGAACCGCCATGGGAGATGAGTCTGCGACGAATAATGTTAGTTTGTTTTGCTGGCGCATTGCGCGAGGCAAAGGGCGGTAAGAACATACGTAGCGATAGTACCGAAGAAGCAAGTGATCCATGCCCACGGTGTCCTAGACTGGACGAGAAGCAGACGTCCGATACATAGCGTCAAGATGTCGAAGAGGAAGAACGTCGGCAGGTACAGGAAGAAATCGGAGGCGGGGACGGTGAAGAAATGCGTATAGAGATGTAGCAGCTTGCTGGCGAGGATCGACGTGAAGAACACGCCGAACACGTACGATACCGAGAAGAGAAAACACATTTTTGCCGGCGGGGGGAGAGAGAGAAGGACTCAAAAGTCCTGATCGTTCATGCGCGTGCGAGGTTGGAAGAAAAGCGAAGGGCGCCCAGAGATACCAATATGTTGAAAGAACTGGTAGAAAACTGGGGGGAGGGTGACGACGCGAGGCAAAGCAAAACCTTATAGGGTTGAAGGCCGCTCGCTCAAGGTGTTGAAGAAAGAACGCAAGAAAAGGAGGGAAGGCGCGACCGACAACACAAATAATTACTCTGATGAAGAGGAGAAGGAAGAAAAAGTGTCGGGATGGATGAGGAGGAGGGGGGGAACCGAGGGAAAATTAAGAAAATGAAAATAGCAGATGGAAGTGCTAGTGCTGTGCCTGGATCGTCTTCCAGCTGCTCTACTGCTGTAACTATTAACTTTTAGGTGGTCCTGAGGCGCTGGATGGTCTCGCGACACTTTTGCACCTAAATCTGGCACCTGGAGTCTGGACTCGGCTGGACTCTTGGGCCCTTGGCACCTTCCTTTCCAATGAACAGGAGAATGTGGGGTAATTGCGAGGGCCAAATAAGAAAGGGGTCGCGTGTAGCCAGGGGTCAAGTAGGCCCGTGTAGCGCTTCTTAGCTCCGCTCCGTACTGTGCAATACGCAAAATTATTAGGGGCTCGTTTACAGCGGACCCGACAGGAGGACCCTTTGTCCCTACCTCTAGGCGACTCTTGACTCTTCTGCAACGTGGCTAGTACAGTGTCGCTACCTGTCAGAGACGGGATTAAGAGGAGGGTGCACGGCAGTGTAGTGCAGTTGGCGGAATGATTACACCGATCTCATTGCCTCCCATTTTAGCCAAGGATTGCGTTCACCCAGCCATTTCTATTGTCGCGTGATCTATCGCCGTTTCAATCCAGAGCCAATTTTTACTGACTCTTGTAGCTTCGGCGATTCTGACTCTTTGCTACGCCACGTCTAAAGACCGGTTCGGTGGCGCATCAACTATCGACCGAGGTGGGGAAATGGTCTTTTGGGGCAATTACCGAGTGACAGATATCAGCTGTGAACTATTCACACGGTGGATTTTTTGGTGCACCGCCACTGTAGTGCATCTGCAAGCTGGCTAAAGCGGGGAGGCTGAGTGAAAGATGTTGTTTGCTGGGTGTGTTCCAATTCTGGTTGATGGGATCATGATCACTGTTGGCTGCCGCGTTTACAGTAAACAATTATACCTCATACTGCAGTAAGCATAGAGATCCTCCATCCTTTGGCTTTTCTTTTTCTTTTCCCGTCATAACCTGCGACTCGTGGCTTGCGGGATCGGCCGTTGCAACAACCAATAATCATCACATCAGCAGCATTGTCGAGTTTCACCTCTTGTCCGTCCGCCGCAGCCAACCAACAACAGTTCCATCCTTCAGCCCAGATCCTCACCCCCTGTAATATAACTGGCCATACCGTATACTGCCTGCCCGCTGTCCCAGGGCTGACTCGATGGGAGCTCAATGTCACGTTAATAGCGGAGACGACCTTCTAGCGTCCTTCTTCCGTGCTGCCATACAGAGAGGACCGTGGCGAAGCGCCTTTCCAACGGCGGCAGTTCATCTGCAAACACTGCATTGACAAGCGGGTCCATCTCCTTTTTTCGGTCAACCTCACCATTCCAAGAGAAGGCATTGTGAGGGTCCGGCACAAGTAGCCGGAATATCATGGCCATATATCCCAGCGTCATTTCCGTGAATACGAGATAGTGCAATCGATAATCAATTTAGCTCTCGTAAAGGTTCTAATAGCTTCACTTTTGTCAAACGACGGTCTGGCCTCGACCGCAGTAATTATTGAGATACGCGATCATGGGCCTCCTCTTCCTTGTCATAGTCGACGATCCTTTATCTAAAAGTGGACATGCCAACCTCCTGTCCTGGCAGTCAAGAAAAGGACAGTCTTGTAGAGTAGTAGCCAAGAAGTCTGTTCCTTGAATTGGCAAGAAGGGCACGCGACACTTTTTGGCACAAAGGTCCTAAGGACCAACAAAACAATGGGGGGTCGGGTTTACCGAAGACGTATCCGTCGATAGCGTGGCTGGGCGGTTGAGGTTTTCTGTCTACGAGTCCCGTGATCGACATTGGCACTTTGTTCAAGCTTTTCATCGCGCCGTGCACGGTGAAGGGCCAATTTCTCCAACCCACTATTGTTGTTTTTCTTGGCTAAGGTACCGGGTAGCTTCCGTGTCAATTGAATCGTGATCAATTGAAACCGAAATGTTGGTGTTTACGCGTCAACGGATAGATATTTCTTGAATGAGAAAGTGAAAATGCAGGTTTCTTCAGGCTAATTCCTTGATGCTGTGCTCTGGGCTTGGCTGGTAACATCCGCTTACTGCATGCACTGCCCTTAAAATCCCAAAAGCTTAGCCCGTACCATGTACACTCCGTACGATGACGAATCACCATGGTAGGGCTAAGATCAATAAGCCGCATGAAGGCACGGTTTAAAGCATGTTTTAATCGTAAACAGTTATCGCCGATCTCCAGGAATAATTATCGGCTTATATTTACCCATTCCCAATGTCCATTGAGGATGTCATTGTAGCATTCGTCGCAGTGGAGGGGTAGAGGTTGGTAACAGTGGCTTACCCGTTAACTTCGTGGCAGTGAATCAGTAGCCCCAGATTCTCAAATGCACAATGACCTCACACTTGAAAGCCACGCATGCCGATGAGACATGTCGCAATTGAGCTTGCGACAGTCGATCATCTTGGAAATAATTTTCTGGGTTTAAAAAGGCGCATATAAAGCCACATTGTTTCGTTACATGGATGTTATAATGGGTGGGCTTTGTTTGTTACCCTGTGGCACGAAATGCCCAAATTGGTGACAAGTTAACAGGCAACCACCACGATCAAGTATGACGACAGGGTAAGCGGCGACACCAGGAACTGCAAATAAGCACAAGCTTAGCTTGGAGGTCTATGTCTGACACAAATAGCCATGGACCGAACTTTGTCGCCTTCAGAAAGCGATTGCGAGAAGACGGTGCTATTGACGTGAAAACAACAAACAAGACAAAAATTAGTGTGTGCCCCTCATTTATTGTGTTGATGAGACACAGTCTATGGTAGTCCTGCTCGATATGGTCTCATTAAACCTCGCCTCACGCCGAGCTTATTGATCTATTTCAACCTATTCTCATCCACCTCGTAAACAGACATGTGTACCTCGCCTTTTAGTAAGTGTAGATTAACTTCATCATGGAGGTGCCTTAACCGAATGCTGGTCCGACGATGTCACTACAGAACCAGAAGACAATCTCTCGGGGTCGCCTTCATTCCTATCCCCTCGATTGACGACATATAAATACCCAGCAAACGCGAAAGCAGTGCATATCAGAGTTAAAATCACCCAGATCCACGCTTGCGACGGCGTTGTAAGGTATTTAGCCTCAGTAAAGAATGGCATCGCGAAAATGGCCTAGGACTGGTCAGTAAACTAGCATCGCAAGATCGAAGAGTGCTTACAGCAAAGGTAGCTCCAGGTAAGAAGATCAGAGTCATGATAGCGATCTAGGCCCGTTAGCTTGGAGGGACGTAGAAACATTATTGTTAAGTGTCTTACGGTCTTCATCGCAATGCTGTCTCGTTTCATACTCTGGGATAGAAGATGAGACGCGATCGAGAGCTCGTGAGTTACTCTATTCTCTTGCTGTGAAGCGTTGAGGATAGCTTGCAATGTTCTATCGTTTACGGCTTGAATTTGATTGAACAACTAATAGCGATCGATCAGCAAATGACAATCCTCTATTGGAGTCAGCTTACCAGAGCTAGAATATTCTGAACTTTCTTCTCCATCTCATCAGAGAAGGTCGAGATGGCGGTTAATAGAGACGCGAGCTGCTCTATCCTTTGCGCTTCTCGATCCACTGTTGGCGAAGAACCTCGGTCATCTGGTTTATCTCCATCGGGTGCGGGCGTATATGTCATATCTTGTCTGTGTGTGCGAAGGTCTGAGAGAATGAGACCTATCCTGTTCAACTCCGTTTTGTAACGATGCAGATGTGCCGCCATGGTATGTAACGCCACATTGAGACCTTTACTGGTATCGATGAAGCCTTGCGTTTCTTTTGCAATTTCCTCTTGAAGTTTCTTCTCCTGCGCTTTAGTTAGCTACGTTTCTCCCGCGGGGTCAAGACTTACGTGTCTGATCAACTCAGAGTTGAAGTACAGTAGCGTACTGTTCCACCATCGCAATGAATGAGCAATGAACAGCAGCAAAACGAAGCAAGGACTTCTTTGCAGATCATCCTTGGATCTTCGTCTTAACGACTCCTCAAGTTGCCGCAAACAAGGCTCACCCTTAGCCCTACACCTCGGTTCCAAAAGGCTGAAACACACAACACGCAACTTCCCAGTCTCATTGTCGCGCTGAACATGCAGTCCGATAGTCGATGGCCTAACATCCCGTCCTACACCATCCAAATGGAGATAATTGAACGGGTCCATTTGGTTGCTTCCAGCAGTTGACTTTGCATGTTCATTTGCACTCAGCTTGCAAGTGCTGGAGATTCGGACGGGAATCTGACACCAATAGTCCCATACATGGGGAGATTGTCGATGGAATACAGTGCCGCAGATCTCAAAGGGTCTTGAGATGGCGCTTATGAATGATAGGGGGACCTGATAAGTGGATGTCAGATGTCGCAATGCTCGAGGGCTTATGCGAAGTTGCATGTATTGCTTTGTGGGAAGCTTCTTTTGTTCTGCAGGGTCATTGAGATATCTAGGTATGAAACTGGAAGTCAAAACAATCAGTTAGGGTCTACATATAAGGAAGGTTGATTAGCACGTACAAGAACTCGAAGCAAGTGTTGCTGTCATCTTCGGTGGCTTCAAGGTTGGTCACCCTTTTCTCATTCAACAAAACATTATCAACGTCTTGAGCCTGGTTAGTATTAGACTGCCGAAGGTCAAAAATGAGGAGAACTTACCAAGCGTGTCAGAGCTATTTTGAAAAGCTCTGATACGCCTCAGTTGCGTTTTGTGCCATAGATCGGCCTTCGCGAAATCTTCGAGTAGCCGTTCAGTATCGTCGTCAAAGTCACTACTTATGTCAGCCATCACTCTTAGTTCTGCAGATAAATTGCTTACAGATCAATATCCAAGCAATCCGGGTCAGCAGTCCAGAACCTATTCTCAACAATATCAGGCTGACTGCTCATTTGTTCCGAACTGGCTCCCAAGTCTTCAGCCATATTAGGATGACGGTTGCCTTCGGGCGGGTGTATGGTAGGATCGCGCGGCTTAATAAACCTTTTCGAGGCTTTATTCCTGCCTTTCGCAATGATTTCATCATTAGGCGCATTTTCAGCGTCTAACGCGCTTGTTGGGGGCGAAGGAGCAGCTGAAATACGCTCCGCCCCCATCAACCAGGGGTTTGCACAATCAGGCTGTGAGATGATTGGCATCCAAGAGGTGAGATAATTAAGCGCCTGTAAGCGAGACCTCCAATGCAAGATGAAGACGAGAGAATGTAACTGTAAAATTGGATAAACCACTGTCCGCGCCGCAACATCTGTGCTTTTCAGGTCGGTTGCATTAACAGGTTGTCGTCGCAGGCTGTGTTGACCTGAGGAAAGCCACCCCCAATGAGACAGCGACCAGGCTGCGATGTTTTATCTCTGGAGGCCTACTCTCAGCCTAAACTCCAGGTCATATAAATATGGATGCTTGTTGAGGTCTACTGCCTAAAGCCAACTTCTCTGCATCAAAGGGCAAACATGTCTCAATACTACAAGAAATCGCAAGTTTCCCGACCCTCTCGTGTTTCTAGCAACAGAACCACCAATAAGACTTCTTCCAATCTTTACAAGCTTGATGAAGATGTCAAACACTCCTCTTCTCGCCCCTCAAACAACAACCATCGGTCCAGCCGTCATAACCCCTCCCACGTGTCATCTTCTAGACGCTCATCCTCAAACAATGGATATTACACTCCTTCAACCTCTCGAAGCACTCGATCCCATGTGTCCGCAACATCATCGAGTAACAACGGCCGATACACACCTCAAAGGTCTGACTCTATGATTGCTTCCGTTGCATCACGAACAACAGATGATGACTATGAGGATGATTACTACTCTGACGACTCTTCATTTGATTCGTCAGACTCGAATTCCTCTGACTCGGACTCCGATTCTGAAAGCAACTACGATATGATGTGGAAGGACTTCCAAAGAAAAATGCGAAGTGCCAACAGAGCGAGTAGTTCCACAAGTTCAAGTAACTACGGTGGAAGCAGCTCAATGAACTTCAACGGGAACGAAATCGTCGTCAACTCTTCGGGAACAAGTGTCAACGGGAAGAAGTACAAGCCTGGTGATAGGAGTTTTAAGCTTGATGGAATGACTGTTGAAATTAAGAATGGCGGTATTAGTATTACCTAACGAACGAGGAATCAGGAAACAATATAATTATAGATTATATTAATATGATTGGAAACTTGGCCTTTGGGAACATGGAACAGCTATAGACCAGGAGAGCAGTGGGAGGTACTCTTAAGCATCTAAATTCATTTACTTTTCTATAGACCTTTTCCTGTAAGTACAAACCAAACATAAATATTCTCTTTATTGTAATGTATATGAATACATATCAATGGCTACAAAGGTGCTTGAGGTAGACTGTTAGACCTTCAACCTTAAGCTATATAAACTAAGCCAAGCCAGACAGTTGACTTTGGTCCCCCACCCTTCGCTGCTCATCGATTTCCTTCTACATGATACGATAACTGTTACAAGAAACCCCAAATCTAAGCTATGATAAACATGAAGCTTGCTTTATGGTCCTAACTCATATACTCAATGTTAAACCGATGTTCCTGCTTCTTAGACCCCACTCTTGTTACCATTTATATATTAGAAGTACTGGCCGCATGATAAGGCGAAGCATATATGTGCGTGTGCTGCTCCATAGGCAGATTTGGATTGGAAAAAGGTAACTCAATGGCCAAACACCCACTGTCTATTTCATTGACCCAATGCTGGACCAGAGCCAAAGTGGGCTTGCCATTAAGCCTGAGTCCTTAGGAATCGTAACTTGAAATAGCCCTACGACAGGCTCAGATCCTCGGCTTTACGGCTTAGCAGAACCAGGCCACCTGATATGTGCACGGGACATCCTTAAAAAGAAAATGCAGCTTTATATGTCACCACCAAACCTAATACCACAGGCGCCAGGTGTTGAACCGTAATAGTGGAGAATGGGGTTAAGGAAGCCAAACTTTTCTTCGCGCTGCAGCTAAGCAATTTTTGGCAAGCCTTGATTAGTTGAATTTCTTCTCGACCGTTCAACAAGCTCGCCCCATCCCTGTTCACAAGTTCCCAAGCTGGCGGTCACACTTCAGCAAAAAGTGGTAGCAAGGCTCATTTGGGGAAGAAAAGAAAAAAGAGACATTACCAACCAAGCAGTCAGCTTCAATACCATTAGCCGGAAATGTAGCTCAAAACCAATAAAGGCTTGCCAAGACCTGATGGGCGACGAGCGGACAACGGTCATTGGCTTTCACGGCCCCATGCCTCTGATATTGGGCATTCGAAAGGCTGACTGCAATATCATTGGTTTATGATGACACATGTTGCCCCGCCGATGTACCTCTTTCCGGAATAATTTAATTCCTTAGAACCTCGTGTGTACTTTTAACAAGGCTGTCTGACAGCTGAATAGAGTGTTGGTCATTCTATTTGTTCTTTTAATTGGCTAAGCTGATATGAGACTCCTAAAAACCAAATCTCACGAGCTTTTTGAAGCGAGCGACATCCCCTCTCCATTTCCTTCTTACGCTATCCTCTCACATACATGGATATCGAGCAAGGATGAAATCACATATCAGGACATGAAATCAAGAACGGGGGACATCAAGAACAATGTCTACAAACAGAAAGGCTGGTCAAAGTTGAAAGGCTATTGCGATCGTGCTGCCAAAGATGGTTGGGAGTGGGCCTGGATGGATACTTGCTGCATCGACAAGACCAATCCAGCTGACACCCAGGAAGCTATCAATGCCATGTTTCGGTGGTATCAAAATGCTGGTATCTGTTACGCTCACCTTGATGACGTAAATGCCTCAAAAACGAAACAAAACATCGATTTCCATGAGAATACGAATCTTGATGAAGTCTTCAGTATTTACTACGACGCAAACCCAAACACTATGCTTCGAGCTGCGCTTAAAGATGTCTTTGTTCGCGCGAAATGGTTTACCAGAGGCTGGACCCTCCAGGAACTCCTTGCCCCCCACTATCTCATCTTCGTAGATTACGAATGGCGCCATATGGGAACTCGGGAAAGCTGGGCCCGAGAGATCGAGAAAGCCAGTAACATCGAAGCAACGTATTTGACTGGTTTCAGCCCTACGGATTTTGTTTCATGTTCGACAGCGATGAGATTCTCTTGGGCTTCTGGGCGTGAAACGACCGTCGAAGAAGATGAGTCATACTCATTATTGGGTCTCTTTGGCATCAGCCTCCCTCTTATCTACGGTGAAGGCGGGAGGCAGGCATTCAACAGGTTGCAGCGTCAGCTGATCCAAGTTTATCACGATGATTCAGTATTTGCTTGGAAAGACCCACTTCCCAGCATCTCAGTTTCAAAAACAGGATGGGGGATACTCGCCAGGTCAGTCAAGGACTTCTGGGATGCTTCAAAGGTTCGATCATTGGGGCATTTTGGCAATACCTACTCGATGACAAACAGGGGTTTGGAAATCACTTCCAAGTGCTGGAAGCGTAGAAGAAATCCCAACGACGCGCTCATTCGTCTCAACTGCAGCGTTGGAACCGGCAGCAGTGCTCATACTCAAGAAGCTGGGATATATCTGACCTACGACGTTGTTACCGATACCTACCACCGAGCACGTATTGATGAGCTTTGCAATACGTCTCAGATCAACAGCCCTGATTGGAGGGAAAAGGGAAGCCAAAGACAAAGAGTAATTCGCGCTGATAACTATACCAACCGGCCTGACTGTTCATCCATGTTTGTTGTCAAATACCCTGAGCAAGTGAGCATCATCGCCATGTATGCCGCTGAATTCAGTCCTTATGCTGCAAATTATCACATACAGCCACTGAGCAACAGATCACAGGGGACATTGGCTGACGGGGTTCGGGCGGGAGAACTATCTGTTGGGCCGAGCAGTGTGGTATTCCTCAATATTGAAGTTGAGGATAATGGAGCCAAGCACCAACTAGATGTCATCGTCAGTCTCACGAAAAATGGCTTCCCACATGTAGGAATCCTTGCTAGGGGAGAACATCCGTGGGAACGATTGAGAGATCCCTTGAGTGAGGAATTCGAGATATACAATGCACTGGCAGAACATATCCATTTTACTCCGGCATCAGATCAGAACTATCCTTTAGTTGTCAAGACAAAAATAGGGGAGTTGGGTATATCTGCGCATGTACTTCCGAAACCGGCCCGCAGTGGGTTGCAGAATTTGGGAAGAGAGATGGCATTAAGAGAATACATACTGAGAATCTTCATTAGTCGCTACAATGAGGAGACCGTAGGGCCAAACACAAGACAAGGTCCAACTGATGACCAAGATATCGTCGCTAAGAGGCAAAGAATATTATAATAGACGAGACTTATATTAACGGAGCAATGATTCTAATTGGTGAAAATTGGGATATAGTAAGCGTATGTGAAGCCAATAAGATAAAGGAGTATGTGGTAGTAGACCAGGAAAACCCAATATGGCTTTAGGGACTTGTCTCTGCTTTGATATCGGGTGGAATCATATCTCGTGCCGCGGAAGTTAACATCTCATTGAAGGAGATCCAATCTTCATCATTGGCATTCAGGCCATTCTCAGAATCATCCTTTTCGTTGGATGACAATCTCTGGAGCCATGCATCTCGGCGAGTTGAGGGAGCAATAATTCCGTCCATCCACGTCGTTGACTTTTGATTGCCCAATGTTTGAATCGTTCCGATCATGGGCGTTCGGCCACTAAACTGGAGAGTAGTCACGTCGACTTTTACGCCTTCTTGTTTGAGCCATTGGGCAGCCAGACGGTCATCGCTGTAGGTTATGGTGTCAGCTATCCACGAAACGAGAACAAGCGATAATAGTGCGACCCCATCCCATCCTTTTTGAGCAGCCACATAAGTCATGACGAGAACTTGAAATACTTCCAAGACTTTCAGTGCATAAGCATGCCAAATACCCAGCAGAGAGTGGACCGACTGGACCATGGTCTTGTTAAGTATGGTATCAATAACTCCACGTGAACCAATGTGAAGATACCATGTCGAAGCATTCTCATTCAGAGCCACCAGCATACATCCTGGAAGGCCAGCCTCGTTATTCTTCAGGTACCCATCTGGTCGCTCAATAAATATAAGCTGTCTGCTTATACGTAAGATAACCGCTAGTAACATCGCAACAGCTGTTCCATATAGACCACAGAGGAAACAGACAACGCTAACTCCTAGAAGCCCTATGGCAAGAAGTGATTCCCAGACGGCAGGGAGGCCATCCCAAAGACATCGGGCATGGCTTATCTTCTTCTTAGTTTCGGTAAAGCGCAGAATATGAAGCTTCTGGTAGCGACGGAACGGGCTGTTGGGCTTGAGAGGCTTGAAACTTTTCTCCGATCCAGCGATCTGTTCCACTTCTTCCGGTACTTTTTGGACATTGACTTTTCGAAGTGCATAGGCGCTGAGCATAGCAGCTACGGCTCCATTGGCACAGGGGAATATGCTGCCCCAATTCACGTCCCAGACCTTCCTACCGAGATCATCACCGGAGGATGCACGATCCAGGAACTCTTGGTCTTGTTGGAGGAAATCAGCTATGGTTGCTATTACCCCCAAACGAGGGAAAAGTGCAACGGGGACACAGCCCGTTAACGCGGTTTGGCCGACTAATCGATGTGGTAGGCGACTACTGGAGAGATAAATAACTAATGGTAGTAAGGCTGCCCATTCAAAGACGATGGAATATGGTGAGGGGGCAGTAGAGAGAACGGGCGGCTCAGCACCGATAACTCCGAAACTGGCTGGGGAGTCTTGCGACGTCATGGTAGGAAATGACATGAGGGTTATTGAATAACCTTTTGTCCTAGTAAAAATCTCTCGGCTTCTTCTCCATATTATACTGTAATGGCCTTCAGATAAACGAGGTGGCAGCCTAACATGTCATCCTATCGAACTAAGCCTCAGCACAGCCAAGTGAGTGAGTGGGGCCTAGAATGCCTCTTTGCACAGGATGAGGGATTGGCACAACAGGGTAGGTCCAGACTCTAACGGCCCTGATATAAGTCTCGTGACAGAATCCTTTGCTTATAGTAAGCAAAGTAGATTTATAATCCTTCAAGATACTACGATTAATCTTTTCTTTAATCGTAGAAACAACGAAACTGTTTTTTTGCCAAGCGCCAGAAACCTAACTTCTCAGGCTGTATTGTCGCCCGTGTGGAAGAGCCTAGGCAGCAAAACTGTTTACTTAAATGTTAGAGTAATTTGTTACACCATAGAGCCTCACTTTCAACAGGATAAAGATGTCATAGTAATTAGATACACTACAGCAGTATCCCAGCAATGCTAAACATTAAAGGTTATGCAGCTAAAGAACGGAAGGCAAAGGGCCGTAACGGAGTTGTTATTGGGTTTATTAATATAGCAGGATTTAAGGCAAGAATGCTATAGGAACTAACGATGGCCCTCCTCCCATGCCATACCACAAATTTGAGGTATATAACTCACCCTTACTCGGCGAAAAGTGACTAATCACTCGAAAGACGGCATCGTTACATCTGAACGACAAGATGGAATATGACTTGTTACAATCACAGTACCTTACACTGCCATTAAAGTCAGCCTGTAGTGAGGCTTAGCTGTTAGCAAGCTGTCACTGTAAGCTTAAGCTACTTGGGCCCCTTGTCTAATGCAGAAATGTACCGCAATTACAATTACAAAGATGGATAGCCGCAGCGAGACGCGGCGTGGTTTCATTGGTTGATCTTGGAGGGGTTTACAGCGTCACTGTAACTGGGCAATGGCAAACACAGCCGTATTCCTCAATTCTCTTCCCATCATCAGGAGGTTAAAGCTATTAAAAGCCCCTTCCATATTTCCTGCTGAGTATATTGAGTCCAGTACGATAAATCCGAGTTGGAACGATACTATGGCCGAGAACACAGTCGCAACGCCGTATACACCACTACCGTCGAACGGCTATTCAGCCACTCGACTGGTAACACTGTCGGCGGCTGGATTTCATGACTCCGTCCAGTGCGAGGTCGAAACAATATCTCTGGCAAATGAACCGCTTTACATTGCGCTATCTTATGTCTGGGGAGACGCGACCGAGATCGTCCCAATCTCACTTAATGGCGTTGAACACGGCGTGACTAGGAACCTAGACTCATTTCTAAGGCACTTGCAGGCCTTGCTCAAAGAAACCTTTCTAGTTCTCCAATGTCTACCAGTTCATTACTGGCCTTCGGGTCTTCAAATCGTTCAGTCACTCAATTCGCTCTCTTCTCATTATCAGAACTCACAAAACCTAGCCGGAACGGCACAAGCCGCCGTCCTATCCCACTTTGCATCAATAGATGATAACCCATCCATCAGGAAAGTACGTATGCAAAAGTCCAGGCCTGTTCAAATCACGCAGTGGAACGACTCGTCTCTCCCCAGGTTTTGGATTGATGCTCTTTGCATCAACCAGAGCGACATCGCCGAACGCAGCGAACAGGTCAAGCGTATGAATAATATATACAGGAAAACAGACCTTCTCCTCGTTTGGGGTTTCAATCACCAACAACCATGGAGCTTGGAAGAGGTTTTCGGGGATGCCTTTTGTTGCATCGAGCGTCTCGCCTCTGACACCTCACACATTATGTATGAAAGCGATGTCACCAATGCAGTGTGAAGGTTATTCAACACTCAAGAAGACATGATGAACAGACGAATGGTCCTGGTAATTTGTATAACCTTTGGGCTTGGGTAGTTTGACAGAGGTTGGGTTTTCCAAGAAGTTGCTCTGTCTGCATCGAAGCCTTCAGAATTCTGGATGGGATTCAAGCACATAAGTCTTCCTAGGCTACTCGTGGCTGGTATTACAGTTTTGGAAGTCTCAGCGGAGCTCGAAGCTAATTATTCCTTCATCAGTATAATGTGTAAAATTAAACCTTACAGAGCACTACAGGCATTGAGGATGGATAAGAGCCTTGTCGACTTCGGCCAAGACAGCATTCACAGTGTACAGCCTAGATCCGATCTGTCTATATGTCGCCGGCTTGCTTATATGTTGGGCGTCGGTAACGTGGGCTCTGTGGTGACAGATCCGCGCGATACTGTATATTCCTTATACGGTCTCCTCAGCACAATCCGGCTTCCAGCTCTGATTGAGCCCGACTACACCAAACCAGTTCCAGCTGTCTACCATTCAGTTGCGACGTTCCTCCTCTGTCACATGGGTATAGATATACTGGGATTCTTGCTTTCTTCTCGAAGCGGAATGAATGACTGTCCGACCTGGGTTCCTGACTTTTCTTGCCTACAAGGATACAGTAGGATTTTCAAACAGTACCCGTCAGTTGGTATGGCATACAATCATAGGTACGCTTTTGATTCAAGATATATTTCCAATGAGAAATGCTAATTCATAATGAAAAGAGTTGAAGGCCAGCTTTTAAGCATTGAAGAAGGTCCTCCGCAAGATTGTACAGCAGGAGATAGATTGAAGCTATCTTCCTCTCTCCTATGGATATCATGTCCCATCTATTGGCTCCAGACAATTGAAAGGGTTGTTGGCGTCGAGGGACACTGGAAATTACCTCCATTTCAGCAAGGCGAAGATCTCGATGATACCCTACTCGCAAGAAGGCCATTGATGCAAGCAGTCTTATTAGGCATTTCGAATTCCATCCACCATCTCACTCAAGCACATCTGGAAAATGATGACGATATATGGGCTAAATTCCTGAACCGGGCTGGTGGTTCCGCACTTCTTTCATACTGGGGAAAATTAATAGGAGATGAGGAAGTAACGGATGGTGATCAACAATGGTCACATGCTGCCGCAATTGATACAGAATTCAGACCAATGGTTGAACGAATCTTACATGGATGTCTAGGGATCACACAGGACGGCCACTTGATACTGGGACGGAGATTGAATCGGCTACAAAAGCATGACAAAATTGGGTTTATTCCTAATTCTTTGGAGACATTCATTTTCAGACCTTGTGGTTCTGGACATCAATTCATTACTAACTCCTGGCAGTCAGATACTCCAGAGCTTATTGACCTAGAAAGCTTACAGTTTGGCGACAGAGTCACAGTCACTATTATTTAGCCATTTGCAATGTAAATAGATTGAGATTATTGATCTGTATATTTTATCTGATACATCTCTCGACTAGTGTTCAACATGCCCTAGCGCTTTCATACAAATAGTTCAATTGAAAGTCCGATGGAAGTTCTCGTCAAGCGTATGCAAGCGCGCAGCATCAAGATCAATTACGTAGACGATCCACAAATTCGCCCCTTTCGCTATCAATCAGTCCGATCGGACAGTTCACATTGTCCGATCTCCTAGCAATCAATTATAGCCTCGATCAGCGCATTCTTCGTTTCATTCTGATCATGACCTCAATTAGCTAGCTTGATCTGAGATTCTGACGCAGCTTCCCATCGGACAAAATGCAACACCGAAACTTCCACCCACAATACCGAAAAGCGCGACGCCTTTGAGCTAGTAGGGTTTGGTATAAAGTGTATATAAAAGGATAATCTCCAGATAATTATCTTTGGTTACCAATTCGCCAAGCTGAAATATTACACCGAAAACCAGCATTATTATGTCGCCCATCAAAGCCATCATCTTCGGCGCAACAGGCACAGTTGGCCGCTCAGCCGCCCTCCACGCCCAATCACTCGGCGCCCATGTTACCCTCGCAATGCGCAATAACCAAAAGCCTATCCCTGGCCTCACGTCAAAAGACGAAAAGGACTTGGGCTTCACCCGCGTCCAAGCAGATCTCTCGGAACCCGACTCCATCTCACGCGCCGTCACCCAATCCGGGGCAACAGTGGCATTCTCCTACATCCTCTTCGAAGCAGAAGATGGCCTCCTAGGAACATACAAAGCGATGAAGAAAGCTGGTATCCAGCACGTGGTCCTTCTCTCTTCGTACTGCGTGACGGAGAATGGCGGTGCGAAGAAGGCCGCCGAGGCAGAGGAGGTTGTAGCTGTTGTGCATGGGAAGGCTGAGCTTGCGCTCAAGGAGAGTGGAATGGCTTATACTGTCATCCGTCCTGCGTACTTCTCGAGTAATATTCAGCTTTTAGAGGATTGGGAGGAAGTTAAGAGCGGTGAGCTGGAGATTGCACACCCCGATGCTCCATTTGACTATCTCGCTCCCGAGGACGTCGGTACCCTCGCTGGTGCAATGATCGTTGAAGCGCCACCAGCTTCAGGGGAGTTGATCATCACGCAATGCGGACCGGAGTTACTATCCCAGCGCAAAGCTTGGAAGATTGTCAGCGAGGGCCTTGAAAAGGATATTGCTATCAAGGAGATCAGCAGTGAGAGACATGCAAAAAACCTCAAGACGAGAGGATTTCCGGAGCCTATGATCAAATCAGCTGTGGAGCGTTTGGAAGGCCTCGCCCGCGATCCGACCATTCTATATGATCCGGACGAGTATAACAAGGCGTCGAAGAACTTTAAGAAGTACACTGGAAAGGAACCTACTACGTTTAAGGAGTGGGTTAAAAATCATAGAGATGACCTTTTGGCCTACTGAATGGCATTATGTGTGTTGGGTATTTGTATTTCACAATTAATAAAAACGCAAACTAGATCGAACGATGTATGTCACTTAAGACTCCAATAACCATCTGATCCCATTTATCAAATCGACAGCCGCTTTCTTTCCCTGCGCTAAGTGTGAAAAGCTACCCCAGAATATATGCGGCATACCAGGGTAAATATCAAGTCTCGTCTCAATCCCATTGTCTTCACGCAACACCTGCTCATATATCAAGTCCTCATCTCGCAGCATATCCATCCCGCAGACTTGAAAATAGGTTTTGGGGAGGTTATGGTGGCCAGTCGGCCAGATGAACGGAGCGAAGAAAGGTGATGATGTATCTCCAGCAGCAGACTCGTGAAATAATTTATCAAGTGCAGGGGTAAGAATTGGATCATGCATACACTCCGGCTGAGTACGCGAGATATACATTTCCCTGTACTTCTCAGGCAGACTTTCCTTGGCCTCCGGAGGTAATATCAGGGGAGCAAGAAGGAAGACCCCGGTTATCGCAGGACTCAGCTTCTCATCACGGGCCAAATGACTGACTATCGCAGCCATGTTGCCTCCCGCCGAAGAGCCCCCAATAACGAAGCCCTTTGTCAGTGAGACACGAAATTCAGATTCAGCATGGCCAGCAATCCACTGTATGCCATCCCAGATATCGTTGATGCCAGCTGGAAATGGATCTTCTGGACCTTGACGGTAGGAAGGAGCCACGCAAACAACGCCCAAGTTGCGAACTATATCGCGACACGACCGTTCGGCATCTTCTGGAGAACCGATGGTCCATCCACCGCCATGGATGTATACGACGAGCGGCTCGGGATTCCCAGATCGGGTTACGGGCTCATAAACGTGGGCACGTAATGCATGGCCGTGCCGATTGCTGTAGTGGATATCTCGTTCCGCAACACCGCTATCAGGGTCTGGACGATGGAGACTCTGCATGTACCATCTCAAGTTTGCGATGGCTTTTGATGCATTTGAAGTATCTAGGTGAGGAATTGGAGTTGTTTTAAGATACTGTTCATGTCAGTACGGACTATCATATCGGATGGGATATCTACCTCTGATAGCTCAGGATCTATATTTGCGAGACGCAGTCGTTCTTCTTTTGAAAGTGCCATTGATAACCTGTTAGTCAATCCGTAGACTAATAACTAAGTGTAAATATCTTCCAACCTTATCTGATGGAGGATGGTATATAACTAAGAAGCTTTGAAGAATTTATAGGTAGGGACTACCGGACTTAACGGTTCTTACTTCTTCAACTCTTCTGATCCTATAACTAACTTCTCAAGTTCTCGACCGGAATTAAAAATCGGATATAACGGCTTGGTCCCTTATTCGTTTGGACAGATTGCCAGCGACCGCCATTACATTATTGGTGGGGTCGGTGCGCTAAATGGCCTAGCTTTTGGCAGTTAAAGGAATGAAGATCAAAAGTGGCGCAGCGATGAAACCAATGTATTGCATGGACTGCGAACCTTCCTATTGCTCCTAAATGTCCAGCAGCAGAGGGATCCGTCAAAGGATGTGACGGGTTGCTCGCGGATCTTGTCCAATGTGAGACGCTAAACACCATACGTTCCTACCCCACAGTAAGCGGGCTTCACTCCAAGCAACATTAGTCTCGGTGACACTAATGCTTGTTTCGCAGGGCCAAACCACGAATAAAACCAGTGGTGTATGCCCACAGATAGAGAACGACCTCCAAAGTCATTCTTTCTCTCATTCTATCCCGAAAGCCACAATGTCACCCGCAGCCGACACCATCCACGACCACCTCAGTGATCTGTATCACGACTACCGCCAAACAAAAGACATCCCCTCAAAAGCCATATTCTTCTCCCCGCAATGCCGTCAAATCTGTCGCACAAACCCAAGCTACGCCGCGAAAGACCGCGAAACGATCATTAAGTACCTGCTGGAAGCTGGTCCCGTGATTGAGGACATCTACCGAAAACAAGGCTGGTTCGATGAGGAGAATCGTGGTCCCCCAAGAAGCTTTTACGCTGTGAGACCTCTCAACGAGACTGAGATGAATGGTTTTGGAACGATGGAGGAGCTGGAACCTGCTGGCTTCAAATCAATTGAGGAAGTGAGCAAGAAGGCTAAAGATGAGAAATGGGAAGGGTTGAGGGTTGATATGTGGACGGATGATGGAGGTAAGAGGGGGATTGTTGTTAAGGTCCAGTATTGGTGGCGAATGGAACCTTTAGGATCGAAAGCTGGAACATGGAAGCAGATTCTCCACGACATTCTGTACCTTGGGCCGAGAGATGGTAGTGAGACGGACGCAATTGGCGAGATAATTGAAGAGAAGTAATCACTTTAAGCAGACAACACACGATTTACTTGGTATCTTGAAGTCTATTATATCTTCCTAAGCATGCATTTTTTATTTAACCTTTTAAACAATGACCTGGTGCTTAGCAGGCTTCTCAGCCTCATCACCGAAGATGTTGACGTTCCATCGAGGCTTGTCTGTAATTGAGTCAGTATTGAATTTAGTCGAGGATGACCTGAGGTTGACTTACTAGCGACGAGGGGAACGTTGTAACGGCGCTGCTGCTTGCCGACTTGCTCAACCTCCTTGATGTCTTGCTCAGAGAGATCGATCTCCTGGAAGTTCGCGGCGATACGCTTGGGGGTGACGGACTTGGGGATGACACTGTGGCCACCGACCTGAGCCCAGGCAAGGCTGGAGGAGTGAATGTTAGTATAAAGTTCAGTGTGGTGAGTTTGGTTTGACTTACAGGACCTGTGTGGGGGTGACCTCGGTGCCCTTCTCCTTGGTAAGGCGCTCAGCGACGGCCTTGACCTCGGGGTAGGTGAACAGGAGGGGAGCGTCAACCATGTTGTTACCGAAGGCGGAGTAGGCAGTGACGTGAATGCCCTTCTCCTTGCAGTAAGCAATGAGCTCAGGCTGGATGAGGAGAGGGTGGCGCTCGATCTGGTTGGCAGCGGGGGTGACACCAGTGCCCTTGATGATAGCCTCGAGGTGCTCCTTGGTGTGGTTAGAAACACCAACAGCGCGAGCCTTAGACTTGGGAAGCTCGGTCATAGCCTTCCATGTGTCGACGATAGAGATGCTGTCGTCAATCTCGACATCGCCATCAGGCTGGTTCTCGCCAGTCAGAGGGAAAAGGTCCTGGCCGACGTGCTTGGAGCTTCCCTTGAAAGAGACGGGGAAGTGGACGAGGTAGAGCTGCAAGAGTCAGTTTGTGTTGCATGGCGTGAATCGATGACGAGTGCTTACGTCAAGGTACTCGAGACCGAGCTCCTGGAGGCAGTCGTCGAGAGCGGCCTCAACAACCTTGGGGTCGTGCTGGCTGCGAATTGTAAGACTATTGTCATTATCACATATTTGAGGCACTTACGAGTTCCAGAGCTTGGAGGTCTGTGCTTTTGTTAGCGTTCTGCTGTGGGAGTTGGTAGAGGGGCTGGAGACTCACGATGAAGACATCCTCACGCTTCAGGCCCTCAATCTCGGCGAAGGACTTCTTAAGAGCCTCACCGATCTCGGGCTGGTTTCCGTAGCTGAGATATTTAGCAATTGGACTGTTGGGGTGGAGAATTGAGAACGTACACCTTGGCGAGATCCTGGAGATTGTGTTAGCGACTAATATGAGCGTATGAGAAGAAGGAAGAACTCACCAGGTGGCGGTAGCCAACCTTGAGGGCCTCGTAGACACCCTGGCCGACCTCACCGGGAGAAGCCTGCCATGTACCGTAACCCAGAAGACTTGCAACAGTTAGCCCTCATCCTGACCTCTTGTCGTGGTGATGGTGTAGAGGTAGATACATACGGGATCTTGGCACCGGTGTTAAGAGTAAAGGTCTTTCCTTGAGACATTGTGACTGTAATTCTGCTCTGAGATAAAGAAGAAGATGAAGAGAAAAGATGAGACTCTCAAGCTGTTTGAAGAGACATTTATAGGCCCCCGAATAATACCCCGCTAGACAAATCTCCCAGCCAAGAGTGGCGCTAAACACAAGCTACCAAGCTAATAGAGGGGAAGAGGGTCCTCTTTACCCCAAGCGCTCCAATTGATCTGGTTGACGAGCTGGGGAATCAATGACGTTGCGACGATGAGATTGGCGCGCAAGATATGGAGGTTTTTTCACGTGTATTGTACGCGGTCTGCTGACATCAATGCGCGGCTTTTGGAGATTAGCGACGTACAGGATCTTGAGAAGCGACAACCCCAATGATCAGGGATCTTGTACTAAATTGGGTCTCTTATACCTCTTGGCGACAGGCAATTTTAGGCTGCAGGAGCCAATTGCGATGGCGTCATAATATTTCTCACTAAAATCGCCATGGAGGAGACCGTGAACTTTTGACTCTTCAACAACAATTCACAACGTCACAACTATGCCCCAACTACAGAATTTACCACCTGAAGTCCTGTTATCAGTGGCAGAATTTCTCAATCATGGCGATCGCAAGAATCTCAGCGCTGTAAATGTCAACTTCCGCAGCACATTTGTGCCAAGTCTCTTCAAAACCCTCAAAGTCGACTGTCCCCTCGCAAAGAACCAGGGGAGCTCTCTGAAAGACACCCTCGTCAAGTTTGGCGCTCATGTTGTCGAATTGAGATTCAACGTCACCTTCTATCCGCGACAGAAAGACTCAGAGAATAACGATGAGAACACAGCTTGGTTCTTTACCGACCCTCCCGCGTCAATCTGGGCTCGTGACATGGCCGACGTCGACCTCATTCATGAATTGCTTCAATTAAAGGTTCTACCACAATGTAAAGCTCTTGCAGTGTATACGAATGGTCATGACAATTTCAGCGACAACGATATGGGGGGTGAGGAAGTAGAATGGGATGATAACGATATGGCTGGCACTGGTATCTACTTTTGCAGTGATCCTGAGGAGTGGGAGGATGTGCTTTCGATGGAGCAGGAGTATTCATGGCGTGCGTCTTTGCGGGATATGTATTGCGACATCGCGACACTATCACCAACTCAAGATCTCAAGCTTTTAAACTTCCTCCCCAGAAAAGTATCCTTCTGGCAGGAACAAGAATGGAGTGCATTCTTAGGTCGTTTGAAGAAGTTGACACTCCATACCTACGGTGGTGAGAGCGGTGCTGGCACAGACGTTAATACACTAGAGGGCTTCGAAGTCTTCTTTAATGAGTTATCGAATGTCTTATTCACCCACGCGAAAGAGCTGGAATGCCTCAAGATTTCAGCTCTTGACAATGGTTTCCTTGGTGTTGATTCACTATCCCTTGACCCTCTCACGATGCCAAAGCTACAGGAACTTCATCTTCGAAACATGGCCGTCAACGCCATCCTCATTCCTTTCCTCAGAGGTCGAAAATTGAAAAAGCTTGTCATCGACGACTGTACAGCACAAACAGCCGATAAGGACTTTAACCCACAGCCAACGTGGAAAGATCTCTTTGCACGTATTCGACAGTCTATTTCAAGCCCTGCTGAGATCCAGATCATGGTCTCAAAGACGGCACCTCTCACGAGAGATGAAGCTTATAGGGGTCATGAGGAAGGGTATGTACATTCAGCAACTGAAGACGATCATATTAAGAGACTGCGGGGGATGACGCACACCGGGAAGGTGTGTATCTGGCCGTATGTGGATCTTGATACCAAGTATGGCTTTACATTTCCTGATTCGGACATGAACGCGAAACGACTTGGTGAGGGACATGATATTTTGGAATTCTCAATACTGGCTAACGAGGTTCGAAGAGGAGGCGGGACATGTATCGTGGAGCCTTGCCTGTAAGCTCGACAGTAGCATCCTGTTAACGAGCATCAGAGTTGTCGTTCCGTCCCAGTTGGGTCTTGAACATAATTGCCTAGTCCTTAAGGAATGGAATTGTTCTCGTCGTCATCCTGGGCATCGTAATCTGTGATCTTCTTGCCGAGATCCACAAGCTCATTCAATTCCTCAGGGTTTAATATCACGCCGAGAATATCATCGACTTGTTGCTTCTTATCCATGTCCTCTAAATCGTCCTCCTTCAAATACTCCAGCTACGATGGTGATGATTGAGTCGAAAGCCGCCGGTATCGCAGCCGTTCGCGATTGGTATATGATTCCTTCCATACTGATGCCTTCCATATTGACTTGTCGGGCTGAGAGATATCGTCGCTGCAGAGGATACGGCGGGTTATGTTGCGTACATCAGCTCTGATGTTGTTGTGAAAGTTAGTTAAAGAGGTAGCTATCCCGTTCAAAAAAGATAACCACAGCTGATGTATAAGGGAGGTTCTTAAAGAAGAAGATTATAGGAAGTGCTGTTGTTGTTGTAGGTTGTTGATGTTGGTAATTGTAAAAGGAAAGAAACTGGATGGAAGCAAGGAAAGAAGGGTATTTTATAGTCAGCCTAAACCTTATGTGTAGGGCAAGGCAAAAAAGGTCATGTATGGGCAAAGGAGTTATAATGCCCTGGGGAAAGTGTAAATATCTTCAAAAACCTTATCTGATGGAATGGAATGGAATTGTTAGTCTTGGAGGATAATTACGAATTACACTTTTCAAGCCTTACGTTAGGAGTCATCATTATAGGATTGAACTGCGCTACATCAAGCTAATCGAGCCACCTCACGCCATCACGCTATATCAGCTTCTATATTAATATAGCCTCAGTTATAGATTCAGCCTAAAGGTATACTCACATCTTGATCTCATATACAGAAATAATATACATGAGCGCAAAAGACTTGAGCCTATCTGTATTTATTTTCCGTTGAATCAGTTCCATTCTGGAATTATCCATGCCTACTATCACCTCAAAAGTTAGGTACTCTGAATCACAGCCGCTCTGACAATCAACAACCCAATTCGAAGCATCTTTTTCACGGTTTAGCATTTCCTCAAAGTTTTAAACAATTTCAAATTTAAGTGCATTGTATATCTTTGCTATGCTTATCCGAGACACCATGGCGAAACGGTCGGCCGAGCTTAAACTCCAGTGGAGAACTCCATACAACGACCAGGACCCTTCCTCTGAAACTCAAATCCATTTATTCGTCCTTCATCTTGATCTCGACGACTCTTGGCTCCTGAGAATCATCATTGAATTCCACGTTGTGATCACCGTTTCGGAATACCGTCAGTGAGTAGACGTCTGGCTCGTCAGTGCTAAGCTCATAGGTGCGGCCGGGCCCAACATTAGCCACACGGACGCCAAGCTCGTATTGATAGAGCCTTGGCTGTGACTGCTCGTAGAAACGGTAGTGAGTGATGTTATAGGTTGTGCGCACCCATTCCTCGGTTTCCTTCCAACTATCATCGCCAAGCGGCCAGTTGATGCCTGACATGATGTCGTTCTGAGTTTTCAAAGGGTAAAAGGGCGTGAAGTTTTTTGAAAAGGGGGTTTGAAAATTTTCACAAGTTCTGACTAGGCTGGAAGCTGTCTCAAGCAGATATTGAAAGTGTTGGGGTGTCTGGAGATGGCTTGATGAACGGAATTTGAGCGGCAGCGACGCGACTTTAAATAATTCCCAAGTTGTGCGGTTGTCACGCTTGACGCGCAAGGTCCAGCTGATTCGTGGCTGCTTGGATACTTCGAGATACCCAATAGCTGAAATCCACATGTTCACGTCAGACTCTGAGACATTCGCTTTGTATCGAGGGTTTCGTCCATTGTTAAGAAGAGGTAGGTGAAAGAAGCAATACCCTCGACGATCTCTTCGCGAACTGGGTCATCTTGCAGTTGATAATCATATTGACACGATGCAAACTTCCGCCCATTCTGATTTGTGAGCCGTGTATGGCTTCTGCATGTCTCACGGATCTGACTGCATCCGGGGCGATTCATTACGCCCTGCTTATGGTTGTACGACATTTTTGGTGAGAGATGAGTGAGAAGTAATATAGCCTCTCAACTATGAACATTATTTGTAGACGGTTCTTGTAGCGATAGGCAGTCTTCATACTGTAGCTTGGGTATTAACATATAACCTAGATGTGGACCGGTAATATTGGATGACAGACAAAGAAGTCCAGATACAACGCCATTTTCATACTCGACAAATCTGCCCTTGAAGCTACCTGATTGAACATAAGAATATACACAAGAAATATAGGAAATGAGAGTGAACCCAAGGTTCATGCACTGCATCGAGATCGATTTCAGCTTCGTCAGGATTATTGTTGTTGATAGCTGAACAATATTGATGTGGCGTAGTACATGACGTCATGTAATAATGTGGAGGCTTTTGCATTCCAGTCTTGGAACATAATGCAGCTGTTTAAGAGTCACTGGGCTGCTATGGGCATGTCACAAGATTGAGCTCTATACCTAGCAGGAACCCTTTTAGATGGCATATAAGCTTTTTGAATAGAGAATTGAATTGCTCTCGGGTCTGTGCCATTAGGATCTTGGGGGTCATAAGTTCCAATGGCTTTACCTTCAAATAAGAAAGCTCAATTTTACCGAAATTTAGACATTATACAAGATATCATCCGTGTAACATCCTAATTGTTTAGAAGCTTTCGTGAGATCAAAGTGATATGACCTACATTTTTGAGTATCATTCCGCCGGAGAAATTTAGAATCAGATCATATCGACTGAACACGCCGCTTGAGACATCGGTGACCTACATACAGGCTACCGCTTTGCCAGCTGACCAGCTAGCGCACAACAGGGCGGAGAATATTTCACTTCATCCTCCTATCATACATGCAGAATGGGATCTACACCGGGACTGGCCGATCTCAGCTGAAATAACTTCCGTTGCTAGTTGGGGATGTTGCTTTGTTGTCGCTGGGGGTTAAAAATATACAGTCCACCCTTCCTAATCCACGCTTGGTGCACCCGTACGACCAACAATTGTCTCTCAATACATTATAATGTGAAAGCCCGATTCTGTAAAGAGACAGCCTAAAAAGAACACAGACACAATGCAAGGAATCACGGCTGAATTACCTGTGACTCGTCGTAGTTTACGATACATGGCAGATATCTCTCTTACTGATATGTCGAATATTGCTTTTTGCCCCACTCGCTGTCCCCTCTGACACATTGTTTTCTGGCAAATAGGCACACTTCTGTTCGTCTCGTGAGGCTGGCGCGCCGTTTTAGCTTAATATTAACCCATCTTTTCGTTCTCCATACCAATAGACACCTGCAGACAGAAGGCCTCATTATGTGGATCGCTGATCTTGGAACGTCGTATTCCATCATGTCTGTTTGAGTCTTTTGAAGGTCAGATTTCAAGTCATACATTTTAAATCAACACTATGAACAGGCCAGATAGCTTCGATCGTGTAGTCCATCGATGATCTTGCTCTTTTCAATTCACTAGCCAATCTCTATTGTCGGAATTATGGAATAAAGAGCTGTATCAGAGGGACGCAGTGATCTCCCCCCAACCAAAAAGCGGAATTACTGTGACGTCTCTATTGGTCTCAGATGTGGTTAATCAGCTCGAGATAACAAGGCAAATAAATTAGTTTCCAGGAATTCGGGATTTAATCGTGATGCGCGGCTGACTACCAGGAATAAAGACCGTGATTAACAGTCTGTTACAAGTAACCTTCCTCCTGACATGGTGCTTTCCGACAAATCACTCAAGATCAGGTCAGGATGGTATTACCTGGGCTATAGGGTAGGATTATAATAGGAGGGCATAATCAAGTTATCTGCCTCCCATTATTGAACATCTAAAGATAGATAGCCCATGTGATAACTTCCGTTTACCCAGAGTTACTATCTTATCATCGATTATTGTTAGACTCACAAATGTCGTGTTCCCATAGCCAAGCGTCGGTCTCAGGACTAGGAGTCTGTACAAGATGTATTCGGGACCAGGTCTGCTCCTCGATACAGATAGGGCATGGGTTATAGATCCACGTTTATGTTTGACTCCTCGACTGCCCTCAAGCAAAGCGTCACGAAACGTGTGGTTCTTGGGAAACAGAAGTGAAGTCAGTCGGATGCAGAGAAGATTCATTATGTCCTGGTAGTTGAACCTGATACATTCTCAAGCCAAGGGCAGCATCACAAACGGGTGACAGATGGGACGTTGTGGGGGAGACTTTTAGGTAAGAATAGGGAGAGAACTCAGATATTGTAGTTTCATTTTGACAACGATAGGCTTTGAAGCTTTTTTCTTTTTTTGTTCTCTTTTCGTGATCTCGGTATAATAAGGAAGGCGTGTACATCGCTCAGATCTCAGGTGCTGTCTTCAAATCCTCCGCGAACAACATTGACCTGGAAAGTAGCATCGACGACTCTCGATGACGCATCGATGACAGCTGCAACACCATAATAAATACCAAATCTCCACCAGAGCGTAAGAGGTATGCTTTTCAAGCAACTCATCATCTCTGCCCAGAACTCCTGCGTACCACGATAAGATCCTCCAGCGTCAACTTTTGGAACAGTATGTACAGTTGCAACAGTGGCTGGAACCCAAAGAAATAGCTTCACCGCTTTTGACAAGAAATAGAAGGCCGCTAAGACAGTACTCAAATATCGAGCTTGGTCTGTGTCAAGCTCACTCATGAAGTCCTTGTACTCTATAAACATCTGGAAACTTTGTTCAAGGATGAATTCTATACTCTCCTCGACAACAACGAACGGTAGAATGGTAGCGGTGAAACGAAGCCACTGCATCGCTGTGATTGAACGGAAGTATCTCATTGATGTTTGCATGGGGGTTGGGATATCTGAGAGGGTTGACTGGAGCCATAAAAGATGAAGAGGAGCAAATATTATCGCTGTGATGCATTTTGTGACATGCATAGGGAGTGATTTCGCAAGATAGCGTTGAGCTAAGGTCCGAGAGAAGGACCAGACTAGCCATGAGAGAATTCCCTTTGTTGGATATATGACTGACAGGAGCGATGTGCTGGCACTTTCAGAAATAATGCCTCTGGTCTCACCATGTAGAGATGCCGATGTTTCGAAGGATTGTACATGACGGGCGGCTGTGAGAACTGGATGCAGTGCGATGTATGGGTAAGGAGCCTAGACATGTTAGTCAGCTGGGCCGGATTATTCACGAAAACGAAGATGACGAACAGCGTGAAGAAGAGGCTCTAAGATGTAGCCAAACATTTGGGTCAAGATACCCATTCGTTCAGGATCCTGAGATGACTGTGACATTGTGGATGCGTTCATTGTATTCGAGAAGCAATTGAAGAATGTTGATGAATTGTTGGATCCTGTTATCCTAGTAACGCAATTGTGATGAACCACGTTGTCATGATTCACACCGAAACTAGGAATGAACTAGGATTTTATACGAAAATATGAAGTTCCAAAAGATAAGAAGATCAGCTCAGCCTCATGCCGGCCCGATGAAAATAAGCACCAATGCAGGTCGGAAGGATTCCCAAACTTTGAGGCTGAGACTCTGCATCGCTATTGGTCAATCTATACGCGATGCACGGAACTTTCAGAGCGGAACTAACAGCGGAATGTCTAGAATGCTGATGCCTGGGGTCATGTCAAGCTTCTTAACTCGGCATTTTCGGCTCATCGTTTCTGGAAGTGCACAAATGAAATACGTGGTCCAATGCGCGCGACACAGAGACAGAGGGCCTTTGCGCCCAAGAAGCGTACTGGATGCCTGACTTGGTAGGTCGCCCAATTGCCCAGTTTGGGTATGTATTAACCGTGGAGAATAGTAAAAAGCGACATAAAAAATGCGATGAAGAAAAGCCGATATGTCAACGATGCAAGAAAGGCGGTTATGTCTGCGATGGATACGAAAAACCTGACGTCGCACCAACTACGCCAAGGACTGGATCACTTCCAAGACTTGCTCCAAAATGTTTAACAATAGCCAAGCCAATGGCTCCGAAAAATGACCTTGAATCAAGTTACTACACATATTTCTTCTCTGACATAATCAATCATCTGGAGATCTCGCCTACCTTGAATAAGGACTTCTGGAAAAAGACGCTTCTTGCACCAAGCCAAAGCAATCTCTGTATTAAACATGCGGTTTTAGCAGTTGGGGCGACGCATTTGCGATACTCTAGAACTGGAAGTGGACAGTTCCTGCCGGACTCTCTGGACAGATTTATTCTGTCGAATTACAATGAGGCGATATCGAAACTCGCTAACTCACGAAATGAAGAGCCGGACCTTTCAGCGATATTAACGTGTTGCGTACTCTTCGTTATTCTGGAAAGTCTTCGCGGGGATTTCGAAGAAGCAATTCGACATCTTGAAGCCGGGATTAGGATCCTTTCCAACCATACACCAACATCATATCTCCCGAACAACGAACTTCAAGAGCTTGCAACCATTTTCCATGCCATAAGTTCACAAGTCGCTATATTTGCCGAAGATCGTATCTTCCCTGACGTAACGCATTTATACATGCCGCCGAAGAAACAAAAGAGGAAGGCCAATGGCGAGTTTCGAGATCTCGATGAGGCCGAAGATGTAATGAATAGGTTTGATGATGTGATCAACCATATCAGTTGGGATCTGGAGCAGGATTGGGAAGATGAAAGGTCAGAATGTGTTGTGCAATGGGTGAAATTGAGACAAGATGTGGCAACTTGGGAAACTCAGTTCAATCACCTGCTGATCAGGATCAACACCGACGAGTCCAAAGAAAGGATCCTCAATCTACGCATCCAGCATAAGCTCTGGGAAGTCCTCCTTGACGGGGAATGCAACGAAGACCAAGTCGCCATTACACCACAAGACTGCCACAACCTTCTCGACCAGGTGCAACAACTCTGGTGCAATCCCAATCATTCGCATTTCGGGCTGAAGATTGATCTTACAGCCGCTCTGTACCAACTCTATGTTTACTGCGAGGATGATGCCGTTCGGCAGAGGATCATTACCATGTTGAGATCGCAGCGACGGAGGGAGATTGTGTGGGATAGTGGTGAGTTGGCGGATTTTCTGGAGAGGGATCTGTGGCAGAGAGCTTTGGGTTTCCAGGAGGAGAGATGGCCGGATATTGGACCTTCGAAGGAGGAGGGAGCTTTGTTGGTTTTTAGACCGAAACGTTAAATCTGATGCGTATCGAGGTTTGAGGTAGAGGGACGAAATGTAAACCTGGCAGACTAAGTCATTCCAAGACAGTCATTTTTTTAAATTGGGCTATACGCGCTATTCAATTAAATCTGCTTAAGATCTCAATATCGTGACCTGTCGATCTGATGGGGTCGTCTCGGCACAGTCAGCCTAGCGCTGAACCCTTAGTCCATAGTCTACGCTCCGTGCTTTGCTATTCGTCCATCTATACGCACATGCCGTTCTAGATCCGGAAATGGATGTTATCGTTGGAGGTAAACCACATATAAATACAACGATAATCACGATAACTATTGCACTTATGATTCTTCCATACCATATTTGACAAACTTCAAGCATAAACACCATGCGCGTCGATAATCTTCTCGTCACCTCCTTCGGGGCTCTTTCCTCAGCACTGAGTACCCGTCCAAAGGCCGTTGTATACCGTGGCCCAGCCTCGTCTCCAGGCTGTCCCGAAGCCATCGGTGCACTTCTTGAGTCCTCGCCGTCGTACTTCAAAGTCATTTACGCGGGACCTAAAGAAGCAGTCGACGTCACGGACGAGACCCTCAAAGACGCAACTATCTACGCCCATGGCGGTGGACCAAACTGGGAAAAGGCATATCTTCAAACAAAGAAGTACGAAAGGTCAATTCAGAAGTTCGTTAGAGGTGGAGGTCATTATCTTGGCTTTTGTCTGGGTGCCTATCTCGCTGGGCCGGATGATGGATACGATCTCCTTCCTAGTGGTTTGAGAACGGACCAAGAAATCAAGAGGCGCGGGGCACAAGTCGACGATGAAGATGATACTGTTATTGAGGTTGACTGGACGTTCTCCTCTGGGAAAACGGACAAGAAACGCTGGCTTTACTTCCAGGATGGCGTCGTCATCAAGGGTTTTGGTGCTAAGACTCCCGGACAAGTGCTAGGAAGATATTCCTCTAACGGCGATGTGGCTTCGTCGGTGACTCCGTATGGAAAGGGTTGGGTTGGACTTGTTGGGCCTCACCCGGAAGCTGACAAAACTTGGTGTAAGTTCTTACCAACTAATCAACTGGTGCAAGACTTTGCTAACTTTGGTCCAGATGAAGATGAAGAGATCGAGAATCCGGAAGGTATCAGGTATGATATTGGACATGACTTTGTTGAAGCAACTATCCATGGTGGGAAGGTCTAGTAAGATGAACCTTGAGCTGACGCATGGGAACTTTGGAAATGCATTTTCAAGAGTCTCTGTGAGAACTGGTGATGGTCTAGTATAATTTGGACAGGATGGCGCGATGAGATCTTTGTTTTGGTGCGAATTTTGTGTGGAGATAGTATATTCTTATGTGCGACTTTCCAAAACTTGAGTCATTTGACAAGTTCTCCCAAGGAATGACAAATTCTTCTATCACCTTTGACCGTAGTTTACATGTCTACGTAATATAGAGCACTCCCTTTGCGCAAGGAAAATTCTGTTGATCATGGATATTCCATACGCGTAATCGCATCGACCTTCATTTGTGCGTCATCATTCAAGTAAGGTTGGTAAATACCCGGTGCGGTCATTCCCGGCGCATCTCCCGTCATGCTGTGCGGCTAAATGACCTGCATTGCCGCGAATCCGTCAACTTCTGTGTGGCTCACTTTTTCTGCTAGCCGCTGTTGGCGATGGCTATAAAGTGGGAAGGGCATTGCTTCCTGTTAGGCAACCAAAGGGCATAGGCCAGTGCAGTTGGTGCCTTGCTTTCAGGACGTCTCAAGGGAATCCGGGTTAACGTGCCGTGTCATTCAGAGTCTGGGCAACATGCGATATTGCGCTATGCTCCGATAAGCAACTTTACTGTGCCTTCAATAAACAGTTTGTCTTACCGCAGTTACCTATCGAGACAGGTTCAGATGCAATGGCTGCGGCGAGGTTGACATGTGATCAGAAACGCATGATGGAGCAATGTAAATAAGATTGGCGAGACTCTTGCGGAGTCATACGACGAGACCGTTATGCAGGTTTTTGTGATTTGGTACTGTAACTTGACCCAAGCAGCGTCTCTTCTGCAACCACAGAGAAGCAAATGGGTAAGTCTTGCGAAAGGTTCCAGTGGCCTGGTATCATCGCCATTGCCATTCAACGCCGGCACCCACCTTTTCTGTCACCGATCATATCAGACGATGGTTCTAGGCCTCTTCCCCAGGACTTATCAACTCGTTGTAAGAGGAGGTGTCCGGGGCTGTACGCTCGAGTATCTAATTGGTCACAGAAGTGCTGTTTCTCTGTCCCGATACCAAACCGCTAGCCAAATGAAATCTCTCGGAGTGATTCTGGAGTCTCGAAGACTGATTGGACCATCATCGCGTCATTCAGAATAATTCTTAGATTCGTGTAACCTGATCTATCCAGCTCGGCGGATAATCTCGGCGGATTTAAGGATTTATTTTCCGAGCTCACAACTCCCTCTTTTCCCAGTATTGGAGGATGTGAAGTCGGTAATGATTCAGATGATGTTTCCTGGTAGCTATCACGATACTCGGGTGATTGTTGGTCCGTCGCCATGTAACATCTTGTTAGTAACATCTTACAAAGAGCCTCATTCGGCAAACAAGTTTTAAAACGGCGTTTTAATATGCAAGCATGTCAAAATGGAGACAACGAAATATACTTTCGGACTAATAGAACGGCCTCCCACTTGCCATCTCCCACTCTTTTGAGTAGTCATCCCACTTGAACCCGAAATCACAGAGTTCTCTTTGTCAATGCTAGGCTTTGGTGTTGCGATTTACTCAACGTCGTCATCACGGCAGTCCATGCCGGTCATTCTGCTCGGAGGCTTTTGAAGGCACAATCTCAAGCCCTGTTATTTCCAAGAAAAAGAGATTGCGTAACTTATCGCCGACGAAGGCGCTTCCCTTTTAAGCAAGATGTCAAACCCACGTGACAGCCCAGACCGCTAATCAGACCTCAACCAAACCACAATACTTGCCCAAAACTGAATTTCAAAGCTTTAATCGGAATGTCGCCTTCCGTGCTTGTCCAATGATGTCTTTTTAATCAATTGATAGACAGTCGGAATATCCTGTTCCGACCCATTAAGCGAGGCCCTTAATATTGGACGAACGGAATGTGCCCTTCCGATATTCCTCGATCGGCGATAAGAATACTACCTCTTGGGTCCGAGACGACAATCTTCAATTTTCAGGCCTAACAGTGAAACAATTGAGACTGAGTCGTGATGATAAGGTCGAAATCGTGGTCAACTGACGTTTGGGAAAATTACAATCGCCGGCTTGGTCTCCCGTGCATCCAGATCAGATACTCGCCGGCGACCAAACCAAGGGCCACCCATCTCGGCTAGTTTCTCATCTCGCTCCGGCCCGAGTCTTAGTGTGAGATGTTAGCGTGTATAAACTTGAAAATCCATCGTTCGATATAAGTTAGGTCTAGACTGGTGAATGCTACGGCATGTCTTACAGACATCAATATTGGAGGCCAATACTCACCCTCTCAGAGTGACAGAGCAGTGACGTTACCTTGTTTCCTCTCCCACGGGTCTCCATCATCTGCACTACAACCCTATTCGACCACGTTTTCGTTGATAGATTTCTCTGGGCATGTGCCAAGAGAAAACCTTAACTGACGGGGCCGACGGGCCAGACTGGCCGAATATGCGGTTGTTTACTTCTGAAACAGCACTCGGAGGGAGCCGAGATAAGCGTTGACACTTTTTGAAGTGTCACTTCCCAGTTTGGGCTCCTCTAGATACCTAATGCGGGTGTCGTTGAACTAAGTTGGTCACTCCGGCAGTCAGGGCCCGGGGTAATAGACTTTCTCTAGATCGCGATCCCCGGGTGAAGTGACAGGCATCCAGCCTTGTGAGGTCCGGGGGATGGGAACTCTGATGTATAAAATCGTCGTCTTCCGCCAGTTCCATCCGATGTTTAGGTTGTGTATATCAGTTTCCTCTTATCACTCAGGGATCACACTTGGCATTCCTACAACAATCCTTTATGATGATACATCAAGGAGGCATGACGTTCCTCACGCTGCTGGCTCTATACGCCAGTTCTGTCTCAGCCACTGGCCTCCTAGGCTACGGCACAAACATCTACGATCCCCTCTGCGCTGAATCCTGTCTTCGATCTTTCGCTCCTCTAAAACTCTCATGCTCTATCATCACAAGCCATGGTGCTCATAAGAGAGCAACTGCATCACCAGTCTTTACTCCACCGAAGTGCAAGGCTAACAACGATGCATTCCTCACATCTGTTGCTTCTTGTTTTGCAGACAAGTGTTCGGAGGAGAAGATGTCCAAGCTTGAAGCCTTTTGGGAGGAATCGGTCACGGGTAGTCATGCTGTTCCTGCGAAGTGGACTTATAATGAGGCTCTCGCTGAGGTTGAGGAGAAGCCGGCAAAGTATCAGCTTAAGCCAATGGAGTTCTCTCTTAATGAGACGTCCATTGTTGAGCCGATGACTTATCTCAAGCAGTGGAATCAGCTTGGTGGTTATAAGAATGAGATGATGATTGAGTCAAGATACAGGTACGCCTATCTCTACTACTGACACATTCATACTAACTGGGTTTAGCATCGCACTAGTTGTTCTTGCAGTCGGCCTCCCAATCGTCATGACATGGCTAGGCCACATGCCATTCATCCCAACAATCTACGACAAACTCAAACCATACATCCTCTACCCCAGCACGATAGGAACATACTCCGTCCGTCCTCTGCCCTTCAAGCTCGGCAACGTACCCAACATCGGCCAAGCACTCTACATCGTCATCTTCATCTCTCTCACTGTGGTCTTCACGGCCGTAGAGTACGATGTCCGTCAACCCAATGCCCGATTCGACAGCACCAAGCGTGAACAACTTGCTTATCTCGTATACCGCACTGGATCTTTCGCGTACGCTCTTCTTCCCGTCATCGTTTTGTTTCCTGCGAGGAACAATATCCTTCTTTCAGTATCGAACTGGTCACGATCGACGTTTATTCTACTGCACAGATGGGTTGGACGAATCTTTACACTTCTTGCTGTTCTGCACGGCTGCTTTGCTCTAGCTGGATCTAAGAATCTTGGTTCTGCGGATTGGAGACGTTGGGGTTCCATGACCCTTGTTCTCTCCGTCATCACCACCTTTGGAAGCGGTCTTTACTTCCGCAAGGCCAACTACGAGCTCTTCTTGTTGATGCACATCATCTTGGCTGTTTTCATTGTTGTTGGATGCTGGTATCATCTCATCATGCGCTATGAAGCTATCGGTATCAACTTCCCAGACCATTCATACGGTCAGGAAATTTGGCTGTACATGGCCTGTGCTATCTGGTTCTTTGAGCGTCTTGTTCGTGTTCTTCGTGTTGTTAGACTTGGTATCTTGAGATCTAAAGTCAAGGACATCGGAGCTGGCTATGTCAGAATTGACATTCCTCATATTCGATGGGGTTTGGATCCTGGCAAGCACGTTTTCGTGTACTTCCCTACTCTCGCACCTCTACGACCTTGGGAGAACCATCCCTTCTCTGTCATTCCCACAGTCGCTCTACGAAGTCACGGATCCTCTTCGTCGCCCACCTCCCCAATCTCACCAGGTGGTTCTTCCGGTCTTGAGGATCTCGAAAAGTCAGTGTCACAAATCGGTTCCCGAACTGTCCTGCCATCAGCAGATACCTCCGCTGGAGTAACACTCTTTGTCAAGAAATCTTCCGGCATAACCAAACACCTCCGAAGTCACGACAAACTCTTCACATTCCTCGAAGGCCCCTACCCCGGCAATGACACACGTCAAATCCTCCGCTGCGACAGACTTCTCCTCATCGCAGGCGGTGTCGGTATAACCAGTGTCTTCGCCCTAGTCCACAACCACTGGAACGTCAAACTCGCCTGGTCCGTAAAAGACGACGCGCGCTGTCTCGTCAACGAACTTGAGCCCGCAATGGACGCTGTCAGCACAGCACAGATTGACGTCAGAGTAGGATCACGATTTGATGTAACCGCTCTTATCGATGAAGAAGCTTCACGGGGATGGGAGCGTGTGGGAATTGTGGTTTCGGGACCGGGATCGCTTTGTGATGATGTTAGAGCTGTTGTTGCCGGTATTGCGAGAAACTCGAAGACTGTTTTTGAGTTGGAGGTTGATGCATACTCTTGGTAGATTGTGGGGGTTTTTCATGATAGATACGTAGCGACTTTACGAAAATTCTCTTTACTTTTACTCAATTTTGCATTTTCATATGCACGTCGAATGATCTCGGCCTGCTATTCTTGTTATTCCCCCTGACTAGTGCCTATCTTTGTTGAATCCAAGACAAGCCTCGACCCAAATTCATCCACTTTAAGACGGTTCTCGAGTTCTAATTGGCCATTTTCTAAAAAGGAACAACACCAACATCAATAGTTTCCAATAGTTCGAGAATAACTACCAGGGTAATTAAATTGAAAGCACGATAAAAACAGGCTGTAGTGCACATTTAGTTCGTTCTTTACCTCTCTCTTATTTCTGTTCCTCGACCGACCTTTGTCACTCGTTTCGCAATGGTTTCTCGTACATTCTTTGCCGGCGCTTTAGCTGCGCTCTCGGCTCGAGCTGTCGTCGCTGGACCATGCCGTCCCGTATCTTCGTCTATCGTCCAAGTCTCCTTCTCATCTGCGGCCACTGATTCCGCTTCCACCACCCTCGTCCCTTCTTCTACCGAGACGCTGTCTACCGAGACTGAGACTCTTGAAACTTCTCTCACCGTACCAACCACTGATGGCACGACTTCCACAGTCATCGAGGAGGCCGCCACCACCACTACCGAGGGCTTCGCTATTACGGAGTTGACCACTTCAGATGCCACCAGTTATCAGACCACCGAGACTACCATCGCTGAGTATGAAACTACTACCGCGCCCGAGACGACCACCACAGCGGCCGAGACAACTACCACCGCAGCCCTCGTAGTCCCTACCCCCTTCAACCTCATCTACGACATGTCCTCAGGTGACAGTTTCTACACCTTGTTCCTACAAGGTCCGCCTCAAACCCCCAACGATGTCTTCCTCGCAGACTTCCCCACCAACAACGCCCAAAGTGCAAGCTTCACCTACGATTCCGAAACCGGCCAGGTGTCAATCGGTTCCCAAAGCCTTTGCATCCACCCCGTCGACCGCAGTTGGAACGCACAAGTCAAAAGATGCTCAGCAGAGCCCATCAACGGAGACACCCCCCTCCTTTGTGAGAAGCCTTCCAGGGGTGGATTGAAGTGCAGAACGCCTGGAGCTCGGTGTGAGTGCCCTCCTGAAATCCCTGATTGTCCACTAAGCTGCAATCCTGCTGCTGTGTGGTCGCAATTCATGGTCAAGGAGACTCCGCGCGGTACCCTGTTGTATTTCGGTATTGAAGGTGCAAGTGGTCAACAGCTTGCTGCGGAGCGGCTTGAGCCTATCAGTCTCGAAGTCTATGAGATCAACAATTGATGTCACTGTAAACATTTGATTAGCTTTCGTTCGGGATACGGTTTTCCTCAGCGAATTCACAGTTTTGAAGTATCAAGACTCCAAAGCTTGCACGAGACCTCTTTTTCATCTTAACGTCCTGCCCTAACAATTACCTTTACATCTTCATTATTTGGTACATATCTTTAGCGAAGGGTAATGACGGAGATTATACACAGATTAAATAAAACGGTTATATTTGCGCGACAAGTGAACTTTTGCACCTCCTACTGATGCGTTTTCACTCACTGCAGTAGGTTTCGTTGGTGGTGTGAGCTTTATGGCGGGGTACCGACCATTTATCTGGAAACGTCCAATTCTCTGTGTATCTGAGTTAGTGTATATGTACTTTTGATAGTGAGGCACACCCCCAATCGATACCCATACAAAAAGCGAAGAATGGCCTTCAACGTCAAATTGATGTCCCAAGTAGTTAAACAACAGGCTCTTTGTCTAATACCCCGTGACCGTCGCTGCGTGTCCAAAGACTTGGGTCATGCCAAGACCATCCTAATGATAGCCAAAAGACCCTTTCCATGGACACGGGTTTTTGTATGCAGGGTCTAGGGTAATTGTCCAGAATACTCAACACCAACGGTTCGTCAGGCAAATTCGCTGTTCTGTAACTGGGGGGGAAAAATCCTCCCGCCGTGGATTGATCTTATTACCGTCATTTCGCTGATTGAATCTCTCAGCCAACAGACGACATTGGTTTTCGGTTCTCTGACGGTGGAGTGGATGAACCAACATCACCGTCTCGTTACGCTAAACCACCATCGCCAAAAAAACAAGACAAGTCACCCGACGTATGTGGCGTCTGCAAAACATGATCCAAGTCTGTGCACACGGCCTAGCTAATGAATCCGACTTCGTTTATCGCCTTACCACCCGTGATCATCACTCTGACCGTCACACGGTCCCTGCGTCAAGCATGAATTGTAGATGATCAACAATAACAGCATCGGTTATTCGTGGGTCAAGAACAGGAGTAAAGAATGAGCGAAAAGTTGGATGACGCCCATTCCTGCGGTCCTTCAAATCACGGAGTAATTAAACTGTAAATCTCCCAGCCTCACTCTTTCCCGAACAAAAAAATAAAAATACATGCAGCTAATTTTGCATGCAAGCGCTATGTCGCATGCAGGGATCTGCAAGACATGGACTCGTTTGCCGACACTTGAGCAGAAATTGGCCGACTCTACTCCAAATAGTGTCAAGAATCGCAAATCAATTGAGCAAAAGCTTTGTCTTCAGCCCAGAAGCCGTTGACGATGGTCCGGCTAAAGTCACTTACCGCTTACGCTAGCAAGGCTAGATGCCTCAACATGTAGGTTTAACCAGTAGAGATGACACCTGTGTACCCCAGATCCTTGGCTCGAAATAATCCGGGTCAGACTCCATCCCCCCGCGTCTACATTATTCGCCCCATCCCATTTCCCTTCTGTAACTTTCCACTCTCCCGTCCTCTACACCACCGTAACTTTCCCTTACTGGCAACGATGATCCATTCGGTATCAGAATGGCATCGTCCTCGGACGCAGTCCTAACTCTCACCTCAACGAGCATATGCGCCCTCCTCATCGTCGCCCGCTGCATCTACCGATTCACAGTCCGGTGCAACATCCACAGCACATGCCATCGTCGCTGGCGCATCGACGACTTTTACATGACCGTTGCGATACTACCGCTCATCGGACGTGCATTGTGTATTCTGTATTCGTTTCTGCTTAATCCGAGTCATACGTACGAACCGAGCACGAGCGATGCGGTTAATGCCGAGAGGGAACTTTCGCACAAGTTGCTTATTCCCGCGAGAATATTCTACGCTTTGTTGTATGCGACACCGTCAATTGGAGGAAGGTTATATGCTGATATTTGGTAGTTTGTGGTGCTTGAAGCTGGGGCTTTTGGCCTTTTATTCACGCTTCATTGATGTCTTTCGCTGGGGAAAGATTGTTACTGATGCGCTTTGGTGGTTCATCATCGCCACGTTCATCGCAGTATTTATAACCATCCTGGCAGAATGTCGCCCAATATCACTGTACGTCCCACACCAATCCCTCCTCAAGCATCCCTCTCTAATCGATTGTCTCTAGAATGTGGGCGCTCAATTACGACGATAGCAGTAAGACACCGAATTCGCCACCGAAACAACCGCTAATTCGGACCGCAGAAGTAGCATGCAATCGCGCGGTTGGCAATCTGATCCTGATGGCAGTTTGCAACATCGTTCTCAACGTCGCTTTAATTATCCTTCCTTTTCCGATGCTGCGACACCTTCGTCTTGATTTGAGGGAGAAATTACAATTGGGCTTTTTGTTCAGCGTGGGTGCTGTGCTTGTCGCTATTACGATCCTTCGTCTGCCTCTTATTCTCAACGAATCCGTGTCGCAACGATCCCGATCAATGGTAAGCATTGGAACCTCGATGATGAAGGGGATTGAACTGACTTTGTAGTAGTGGGCTTCAATTGAGATTCTATGCGCATGCATCGTCGCCAACACACCCTTCTTCTACGCCCTTTTAAAAGATCTACAACGACAACACGACGATCGACCCGAACGATCACCATCGAACGCTACAAACCCAAGCGGCTTTTACGATCTACAGAGTCTGCCATCTTCGGCGGGCGCGCCAGCACAAATACCGATACCGCCTTTAATATCACCAGATACGTCCAAAGGGACGGTTAAATATTGCGAGAACGTATAATGAGGGATACAGAGCCGAGGAAGAATTCTATACGTCTAATTAATGATACCCAATACAAAAAATTATAATTACAAGATCTATCCGTGAAGGGCTGGACCGGACTGAACATTGCCTTTGCGGACATTGTCTGACAATAGCCCTGTTCTTGCAGGGCCGGTTACTGGGTGAGCCTGGAACAAATTAATGGCACTGAATCGGAAGCTGTAGGCAAACTCGCAATTGAGCAGATCGAATGCCTCGATGCACGACTAATTGTATGGTCAATTGATGCGGATGTTCATGCTTGGCTTCAATTGGCACCTTGTCCGATCCTCAGGTGCTGCCCGGTCATTTGGCGGGGTCTTCGCCCAGCCAGCGAACGACTCTTCTCGCGCCAGTGACGTTGGGCAGTTTCCCCAAATCAACACAGCTTCGTCAATCCAACCACAGCAAAATAGACACTAAGACCGTTCCTCGCCAGTAGCCCACACCCACCGCATCGTCGCTTCATCTTTCTCCATCTATTCGTCATTTTTGACCGCGCCCGCGAGTCCGCGACAAGTGCCAATCCTCTTGCTTCAAATACCAGCGTTATGGACAACCGCACGCTCCAATCTCGTCGCTGAACGACCGAACCGCGTACTTCCCGTTTCCCTTCGAGCTCGAGATGAGACCGCCGATGGTGCCCCGACATTCACATTGATCAATCAGGCTTGTGCGACTCCTGCCTCGACCCATCACAACGTCGCGCCCACCGAGACAACAACGCTGTTAATCGACCCCGCTGCTCTGAGCGTAGAGAGTCCCGACGAAGCGCAGAACCCCAGATGGACAGACGACTCGCGCCGCCTGCGCTCACTTCCCCGACGGCCGAGCGAGAACCCCCACGAGGGGAATGAGAGGCGGAGCGGAAACAGGACCAAGGTCTACAAAGCATGGCGCAGGGTAACCTGGACACGAGACAGGATGCTTATGGGTGATCTTGACCTATGGTCATTGCATTTACCCTTCGCACTCAACGCGACACGTCGCGATTGACCGCAGCCAGCCAGATGGGCCATCCCACGGCAAGGCAGAGGTCTGGGGGATTGCTAATGCCCAGAACCATAGCGATGGTCACCAAGACTGCAACTGGATCTCTCGCTGCCCTTCTATCGTGGCGACAAGCCGCCAAACGCCTGTCGCTCATCGTCGCCGCCCACGTCGCTGCGTTTCCTGCCCGCAGTAATTGGGCGCAACGCAGCCATGAACAAGGGGATATGCCTGGGCATGTCAGTCAATTCGAGCAATTGGTTTCACGCGACACGAAGGGTCATATCCAGAACGAACACCCCGTCGGGAACATATGCACAATCTCCAATACGTCATCCACGGCACAATTGACAGTCGCATAACTTCGTATTCATCATCATAACTCATGAAACCAAAGGCCATCGATGCAAATCCCTACAAACCTCCATCCACGTACAAACATCCCCACTAGGCATCCCCTCCGCACAATCCCTCCTCCTCCAAACCTCTGTCAAAACCTCCTTACTCGACCGATAACTCTCAAACCCACTCCTCGAAAATCCCTTATCCAGCCACTCCGCGATATCCATCCTCTGTCGTCCTCTCGCTTCCGCACCCGCAATAAACGCAGGCCATGCCGTTCCTGGCCCGAGCAAGTTATTCCTCTCTAGCGCTTCGTCGAATGCGTGGAGGGAATTGACGACGTCGTTTACACTGTCTTGGAGAACGAGGGGGTTCACGTTGCGGATTCTTCTGTAGAAGAATATTACCAGTGCTGAAGCTAGGGCGCGGACCATGTGCATGTGTGGTGTTCCACCGGGCGCTGTTGGACTTTCTGGTGATTCCACGCTATGTCTTGAGCGGAACAAACACACCGCATTCTCAAGATACGATGCCCTAGGCTGTAAGGCCATAAGCGCTTCAGCATCAGACTTCTTCCTCGCAGATAACCGATCCATCAGATTCGCGAGTCTAGTAATCTGTGAGACAAGACTAAGCCACGTCTCCGGCACACCGTAGATCTGCATGTACATATTCTCATGATCCTGCGACGTATCCGCGAGATGAATATCTTTAATATCGCGACGGGTCTTTTTGCGGGGTTCAAGATGGAGGAAGTTATCGAGTGTTATGTCGGGGTTGATGGATTGGACAGGGACGGTAGCGGATTTGTTGGTCGTGTTGGGGAGAGTGAAGGGTGTTTCTATAGCGTGGTTCTCGTCGCGGTAGACATTTAGACTTTCGGATACGATGCGCATCCAGGCGTAGATGTTGTGTAGAAGACGTGCGCGCCGGGAGATGCTGGGTTTTGTGAGGCCGCGCCAGCTGATTAGACGTTCCATTTCTGTGAGACACCAGCGGGTATCTGTTTCGTTGCCCGACAGAAGCTGAACGGCGTCAGTGTATGGCCATGATGCATTCGGTGGTGTTTACTTACTGCTGTTGCCAAAACGGCGCTTATGCCCATCAATTGCTCCTTGTACTTCGCCTTATGCGGTCCAGGCTGAGATTCCTTCTCAAGACTAACTTTCAGATGCTGCTTAGCAGCTTCATATGTCCGACTTGACAACAACTTCCAATGATCTCCCGCTCGTGCAAGACTCGGAAACGTAATCGAGTTCAGTGAGAGATGGAATGCAGACACAGCGATAAGCGCGTAAAAGGTAGCCAGATTAGCACGCTTGATCTGATCCTTGTTCACATCCAACATCGTCAACTCGCTGAGCGTCATGATAGCTGAGGGATAATGCAGTGTCCTCCAAGCGGATTTCTCGTTGATGGGTAGAGAACCCATTTGGCTGATGACGTCGTCGTTGAAGTGCTTTAGGAGGAGTGGTGCATCGATCATGAGATCTAGCTGTGGCCATGCAGCGTCGTCCTCAAATGGTATCATAGTATCCAAAGATTCAGAGAACGATTCATTGGGCCATATTGGTAGTGTATCGAAGTTTTCGTAGGGTAGTTGAGGCGGATTATCCAGCACGCTGACATCCCAAGTGAATAAATCACCCCAGTGCAGAAAGTCCAGCGACGTTGTCGAGAAGTCATTGGGAACGATAGTCTCATCGACCATCGCATCCGAAATATTGTCCACGGGCTCTGAGAATGCTTGTGTCTGGGGTTCACTCAAACTATCGAGCTCCATATCGTTGAACGAGACATGGTCCGAGATAGACTGACTCGATTCAAACTTGAAGACCTGAAAAGGCCCGACTTCGCAAATACTCGCTGCGTCATCAAGGCCCTTTGACTGTTCGTCAATTTGATTCAGAGCAGCTGTGACTGTAGATGGGACATCGGTGAGGAGCGCATTGCTCATGAGCTCTCTATCAGCCTCTGCAAGGGTCAGCCAACTCCACACAAACAAGATGCATATACAGACAGGGAACACTCACCAGTAAACAAATGCCGTCTAGAATACTGTTCCGCCCCAGCTTCAGCAGTCTGCGGCGGCTGTCTATCATAAACCTCCCTCCCCGTAGAAATCAACCATCTAAGCGCAGGCGTGAAACCTTCACATGTCAAACCAGCCTGACGACATCGTTTGCAGCGTGGTAAGGATTGATCGCATTTGAGATGCCTTTTTCGACAGGTCTTGCATCCGCCGAAAGAGTGCGTGCGTCTTGAAGTGCCCATACTGAAGAAACCCAATCTGTACGAGTAAACTGGCGTAGAAATCGAATGGGGAAGGCAGACCTGGGTGGCAGTTCTACTTTAAAACGGTTCAGGAAAGTACGGTCGGGATCTCCTTCCTTTTGAGTTGGGGCTTATCTTTCGGGGCAGCCGATGGATTAACCAATTGGAGATGAGGCTTGGACTAAGATGTTCTAGGGCGGGTTCTCTCCATGTTTTTACTGCTGTGTTATGGAGTCGAAGAACAGGATCGTGTCTTATTCTGTGGGGAAATTTTGACATGACATGGAAAAGGGCGTCAATTGGGGTGTTTTGATTGTGGGTATTGAGAAGATGAAGTTGTTACTGAGTCAGAAATCCTGGGAATCTGGATTAGCAAACTTGAGGTAAACTCTTGATGCTTAGCCTGCTTGAAGTCATTGAGGACATTTATTGATGCATGTGTCTTTTTATTTCGGGAAAGGTCGGTATCAAAAAGAAGTCATGGATAAGCCAGGTCGTGATGGTCGAAGACCAGTTTGCATATTAAATGGCATCATATTCGCCAAAGCATCACAAGGAAATGAGTACATCAGGAACATCACTACTGAGAGACCAGATTGTTGTTGAATAGGATTGAAATCAATAAACTCCTCCATGCTAATAACAATATCTACCATACAATTTTATCTAAGCCTTAGCCTCAGGGGAAAACAACTTCTCAATTCGCTTATTGTTCCAATCCCAAGCAGTAATATCCTCATACTTGCAAGGCACACCCTCCTCAATAAACTCCTTCAGAGGAAACAGCGAGGCGCTACGGTTAGGCTTAGCAAAGTAAGCAATAGAGTATCGCTCAGGAATAACCTGCTCGCCATCACCAGCCTTGATGGAAGGAGGGTAAGTCACACGATGGCACGCAGCCTTGAAGGTATCGTTTGTCAAGCGCTGCAGGGAATCGCCAATGTTGAGGATGATATCGGTGGGAGCGGCTGACTCGACATTGTTGAAGGTGCCGAGGTTTTCTTGGTCCTCGACTTGAAGACCGCCGACGGAGTCTTGGAAGAGCATGGTGATGGTGCCAAAGTCAGTGTGCTCGGCGATACGTGTAGCGCTTCCGTCGGCGAGTTCTGAAGCGGGGACGGCAGGGTAGTGCAAGATACGGAACTCGTTCTCTGCACGGTTATGCAAAGACTTGAGATGCTCAGGCGAAACACCAAGAGCAATAGCTAGCGCCTCAAGAAGCTGCATCTCCGTCTTGAAAGCCTTCTCATAAAACTCCTCCATAAACTTCCTAAAGCCAGGCAAGTCCTGCTCAGGAACCCAAATGTTATCCACAAGCTCATCCGTAGCGGAACCAAAGTCCACAGTCTCCTTGATATCGCGAGTAGTCAGGGGTCCAAGTCCCTTTTCGTAACCGCTGATGTTGGCGACGTTTTCTTGGCCGACGAAGGAGTAGCCACGGTTGGGGTTGGCTTGGGGAGGGTGCTTGGCGATCATTTTTGTTTCGAGGGGAAGGGAGAAGAAGCGCTTTGTTTGGCGGAAGAGTTCGTGGATGTCGGCGCTGGGAATGCTGTGGTTGATGAGTTTGACGCCGCCGCGCTTTTTGAGGAGACGGAGGAGGGAGTCGCAGAAGTCTTGCTTTTGGGAGGGTGTTCCGAAGAACAGGGACATGTCGAGGGTGTCTTGGTTGACAGCGGCCATTTTGATGATGTGTTTGGGGTAGTTTGGAGTAGTGATGAAGTTTGTATACAAGATAGATGAGTAGTTGTTATTGCTTGAGATGATTGAGTGATGATGTTTGAATTGATGTTGTCCTCAAGACACTTTATATATCCAATCTGATCGGAAACTGTTACTCGTTTGCTTATACTTTATTCTTTCCACTTTAGTTACTTTGTCATGATAACACGGATCATCACATCGGGAACTGTTCCAGAACATGTCATATCCCAAAGAGTATAGCCAACTCCTATCAGTCAATGCCGCGCTCAGCCGTCATGACATTCCCCGGATGCCCCGAAAAGGGCATCAACAAAGATAGTGAACCCGAAGCAAGGCCCATTTCCCCAGATAGACACGGTTGGGGTTACTCCATGGGCAAGACGGTTATCGTCGCTGATGACGATAAGGGAGTTGAGATTGGCCGATGGTTAGCGCGTGGGGAAAGAATTGGTGATAAGTGGATTGGGAAAGAGATCCCGAGCTTGCCTAAAGAGTTTGACGCGCTAGCGTGGCTACCCTAAGTTGACAGAAGAATGACCTGGAATGCATCACGAGGACGATAATTCGATGTCTTTGCAAGGAAGTTGCATAATCTAGACTTAGTATGAAATGATTCAAAACAAATAATAGGTATTTCTGTTTGCTTCCCATTTTGGTTGGTTAAAACGTTGCGCGATGAGTTACCACAACAGTAAAATACTACCTCCAGTGTTTAGCACACTCACTTCGCAGTGTCGCAGCCAATCATGTACACTTTGTGGCATCAAACGCAACCAACCAGACGGAAGTTACCCGGTGAATTGTTTCATGTTCTCAGCTTTATACGGCCTCTTAAATGTGTTGCGATGACCAGGCCGACAGAGCCAAGACTCTCATGCAAAGATCACGACCGTGTCCTTGGGTCATGGACATGCTGGACGCAGATTATTCAGCGGTAGTTCGGCACTTACCGAGCTAATAATAGCGTTAGCGACAAGCTGGCTGCTCATTTCTATGGTGGCTGAATGTGCGTGCTTCAGAACATCTGAAACATCGGCAACAGTGACCCAAATCGGCTTACTCTAGCGAAGTCGTCATAGCACAACGGGAAGAGAAAAAAGACCGACGATCGTTTGTTTGAAGGCCCGAAGTAACATCAAGAACGCGTCGGATGAATCGGAGTCTGAACACAGAGTTTGCAGGCTGTGGTAGCATTTGGGAAGAAAACAACAGGGTTCAGGTGTTGACGATAAATTTCCATCTATCCGGTATCCGAACACCAAACATCAAAGCTCACTTAAACTTCAATGACGTATCTTCTGTGTATCCTGAATTAACGCACCAACAGGAAGATGAAACATCCAACTTCCACTGCGCTGATGATAAAGTCCAGGCTGAAGAATTGCCCGAGAGCAAGCTTCAAACAGGTGAGGCGGAAATGATAGGAGCTTCTCGAAGCGGGGAGCCCTGCATTTTAAACTTTAGGCTATGGCCTAGTCGAAACCAAGCGAGATGATCATCTCAACTGCCGCACGGATACAATGGAAACGCGTCACAACGGGCGTGAACAAATTCTAATTTACGGCAGTTAATGCCATCTCGTACGATTGGAAAGTTTATCAGAGTAGAGGGGCAGTGAAGAGGGGATATATAGTTGTACAGATCTCGTCATACATTCTGATGGTTTGTTGTTTTGCAATTCACTCTTTCAACTCAACTTCATACATTCCTTACTTTTCTTTTCTGTAACAATGTTGACTATCAAATCGCTATCCGCCTCGTTGGTGGGCCTTTTGAGCCTAACCAGCAGTGTTGATGCTGCGAGCTCAGGTCTTGTAGCTTCAACTTACTTCGCCGGCTTCCACGCCAACAGAGGCTTCCCCGTCTCATCCATGCCATGGGATAAATTCACCGACGCAAAATACGCCTTCGCCGAAACAGCGTCCGATGGCAGTCTCGACATCTCCAAGTCTCAACCCCAAGAACTCTCCTGCTTCGTCAACGCCGCCAAGGCAAACAACGTCAAAGCTCTTGTATCCATCGGCGGATGGACCGGAAGCAAGTACTTCTCCAGCAACTTTGCCAACGAAAAGAACCGTACTGCCTTTGTCAAGACTTGTGTCGACTTTGTCAAGAAACATGAGCTTGATGGGTTGGACTTTGATTGGGAGTATCCTTATAAGCAGGGTCTTGGATGTAATGTTATCAACAAGGATGATACCGCCAACTTTCTGGAGTTTTTGAAGGCGTTGAGGAAGGATCCTGTTGGTAAGAAGATGTTTCTTACTGCTGCTGGATCTCTGTTTCCTTGGAATGATAAGAATGGCACTGCGTCGAAAGATTTGGGAGGGTTTGCTGATGTTTTGGATTACATCATGATCATGGTACGTTACACGGGACCTTCAACCTGAGACATACTGACAGTTCGAAGAACTATGATCTCTACGGTGCTTGGGCTCCTGTCGCTGGTCCCAACGCCGCTCTCTCCCGCTCTTGCGACGAGCGAAACACTATGGGCGCAGGTGACGAAGCCGTTGCCAAGTGGACAGGCGCTGGCATTCCCGCTTCTCAAATCGTTCTCGGTCTACCCAACTACGCCCACGGATTCAGAGTCAATGCTACATCCGCTTTCAATAAGCAGAAGAAGCTCAACCTCTACCCAGCCCAAAACTCCACCGATCGCTTCCAAGGAAGCAGCTGGGACAACGATCCCCGCATCGACGACTGTGGTAACGCTGCTCCTCCAAGCGGAACTTATCCCTTCTGGAGCATGATTGAGGAAGCCAAATTCCTTGACACCAAGGGTAACCCTGCGCCCGGTATTGCTTATACTTGGGATAAGTGCAGTAAGACGGTATGTGCAAGCGATCTAACGTGAGATGGATGATGACTAATAGTTGATAGCCTTTCCTTTATGATGCTAAGAAGGAGATTTATGTCAGTTATGATAATGCGAGGTCTTTTGCTGAGAAGGGCAAGTTTGTTGTTCAGCACAAGCTTGGTGGGTTCGCTACTTATGAGGCTGGTGGTGATTATAACAATATTCTGATTGACGCTGTTCGATCGGCTGTTGGTCTGTAAGGAGGCACTACGCTTAGAGATAGCTCAAGAGGCTTTATACTATAGATAGGAAGAAGCTAACCGTAGCAAATTGACAAGATCATTGCAATCTTCCCCCTCATCTAGACTTACTTGAGAGAACGCGTGTAGCTTGACAACTACTATGGGTGAAATCCTTGTCGTCAATAAGAAGAATGGCCCATACCATATCTAGAAGCTGGACAGATATCTCGAGGCCATGTCTGCCCAAGCCTATTGATAAAGGCTTTACAGCATTCAGGACAAAAGTAAGGCCCAGTCTACACCATATTCCTGGATGATTGACCAAGGACACGGCTGATAGGATGTCATCGACACCATTAAGACCGGAGTACGATTTAAGGATGGAATCTAAGTATATCAACATCCGACACGAGATCGGAAAATGTCACTGTGGGTTGAGGCTTCCGAATCTGCTGGACGCGAAAACTTGAGAGGTATAAGTTATGACTGCTGAATTCTGATTGGCCCTAAACCTGACCGCAAAATCACAAAGAGTACGTTACAAATGGCCAGTGTTAGGCACAATATGGCACATAGAATCTATTTATCCGCCGAATATTATACTGCGGACCTCGATGCTATATCGCCCTTCCGCATCTTCCCTGGTCCGAGGGTCTTTGAAAGCAGTATGCGGAGTTGTACATGCAATATCGGATTCCTTCTTCAAAGACTCACTATCGAAACACTTCAGCAATATTCGCTCCTGATTTGTCATGCCACTGAGATAGTGCCAAGACTGGCTTGGGCTATGTTTTATAAGACCAACTTGTCTGACTAAACTTCCGTCGTCATACCGATGTTCGACAGGCACTAGATCTGCATCGTTGAATGTGGAGGCAGATGCAAAGGCGAGTGGATACGACTCTAGTGGTTGTTTGTTCAGGGGCAGCCAAACATTCACAATGCGGTAGCGGCCTTGTAAGAGACGGTCGGCCTCCGTGCCAAAGTATTGTTGCACACGTCGGACGACATTGTTGGCTGTATGATCGACATGGACTCTCGTCAGAGGTCCATGCTGTGCCCCCTTTGCCTGCAGGCGCACCGTATGATCGTAGGGAAAAACCTGAATGTCGCCTTGTACCACCTCCGACAGCAGTTGCTGGATCTCTGGATAGTATCTGGTCCTGATAACTTCGTCGTCCATGAAGTCTATTGTCTCGGAAGGCGCGGGCGTATTTGTGATAATTTGAAAGGCGTCATGGTCCAGCGTGAATGCGCTTTTGCAGTCGCGGATGTCATGCACGGTGACATCCACGATGTTGTCCACAAAGTTAAACTTTGGCTTCTGACCGGCTTGTCTACCGATCGTGAAGTATGGCTGATAGCCATCAGCTGGAGGTCCGTAGAAGCTCAGCGCAGCTGTGATATCCCCACGGGGAACTCCAATGGCACTCGACATTCTTTACAGAATGAAATATAGAGATTGAACGTGTCTTGAATGGAAAAGCACAGCATGTAAGAGGAAAGATACAGGTACCGTTGCCTTGACTGGGGAAGCTTGCAGTTGGGTCTATGTGATTCAAAGATGAAGTAGAAGCAGACTTGTTCTCTGGCTCTCAATAGCCGGGAGCTGTCACATTTCTTAAGACCACGTAACGCTTGTGGATATGACACCATCGTCTCAATATATCCAATCGGTTAACTATAGGACGCAGTATGCTGCTGATCGCACTTAGTTCTATAGAGAATAAAGTATCAGCCATCTAAGCCATAACAAGCCTCTTCCGCAGTTACAATTCTCTCCCATTAGTTGAAGGTTATAACTAGGTGTAGAGCTAACAGGGAGATGCTGTGCGCTATAACACAGAATCTACAGGCGATACGTGGTCGTAAGAGATGCCATCTTGCATTGGTATGTATCAAGGACCGCACCATTAGCTAGGGTATCCGCACAACTCAGACAACCTTTCCAACCGGCTCTCTCTACCGCATACTTCCTGTTAAATCTAACCTTATCAGAGGAAAGATGCATGAGCTCATCGTTATTACATAGTATACTGTTTATTGGAATTAGCAAGTAAGAATATGACGCTGTATTGCAAGAAACATTACATAAACATACCCCCTTGCTCATGCAGATGGAATGAAAAAGGACACTACAAGACCGAGTTCCACATACCGTCGTGAAAAGGCCTGGGAACAGTAAGATGGCTAACTGTCCATTGGAGGGGAATACTATAACACAGATGACATTTTTAAGACCTGCATGAGAATGTCTCGCGGACCCTTAGATATCATAAGAAATTGAAGTTTAAGACACGGGACAAGGTTGTCATGTCTCGGCATATCGAATCCGCGCAGGCATTTTGAGACACTTCACCGCTCATTCAGCCACAGGACTACAAGAGTCAATAGAAAAAGAAAAGAAAGGACCTTACTTAAATGGGCTATTGAGTCTGACGCAGCTAGGTCTAGAAAAAATAAGACATGGCAGGATGTTATAGAAGATAGCGGAGTGGGCCTGGCTGCTAGTCACCTGTTACTATGACATGGGAAGGTAAAACATATCTGCATTGCGAGAAATAATTAACGCACTAAGACTTTATAGTAAAGCTTATCGTGGGTACATAGAGGCAACAACTAGCCTAACACCTAGCTCACCGCAACTCACACTCGATAAGACACTCATCCGGCAGATCCAGGTTCCAAATCTTGACAACTCTTAGCCCTGCTTTGCCCTCCAGCAACCCACGCCAATCGGCCTCACTCCTTTCCATAGCACAGAACATCGTCATCATCATAATATCTCGAGCTGTTGTCTCCCATGATGCATTGGTAGTGGGGATAATTTGTTCATGGATCAGAAGCTTGCTGTAACCTGGCTTCATAGCCCTAGTGATATGGGCAAGGATTTTCTTGCACACATCATCGGGCCAGTCGTGCAGGATGGAGTGCATGTAGTAAGTGCGGGATCCTAGACACTCTCAGTTACTTCGCAAATGGAACTTTTGCCGCGGTGTCTTCTTACCTTTGATAGGTTGCTCGGTGAAAAAGTCATGCTCCATGCTGTCAAAGGCGGGATGAGCCTTCCTAACCTGGTTGATAACAGGGGGGAGATCTTGAAGGATCAACCGCCCGGGTATGACGGGATAGTAGCGTTGCAAGTCCCTCAGATCTCGACCAAGACACCCACCTATGTCCACCCAAAAAGGTGCGGTGGAATCCTGGTCAGCACCATCAATGAGGCGCTTCTCAATTGGATATCGGCCAGTCGCCATCCAAGGTGATGGACGGTAACCAGCCATGTGATCGTTGAAGTGTGCTCCATAACCTTGGGATTGAATCCAAGAGAACATGTCTTGGTCGGTGTTGTATGCGTACATCAAGGCAGTGTCTTTTGAATCGGTGGGATTTTGCCATCCCCGCTTGCGAGAATACTCATGGAACTTGAGAGAGGCGGCTCCAGTCGTGCAGGTACTACCAGCATAGTTAGCGCCAAAACTAGACTTTAGGAAACGCCGATAGGGTGGTATACAGTCCAATAAGCCCGTTTCCCATCATGGGAATACTCAAAGATTTAGAAAAGGCGGTGGGCTGATATTCATTATGCCCTGTCTCGTTGATGTGACCCATAGCAGCCAGATGGCGCATCATGCGGCCTGGTTGTTCGATGTTAAATGGACCATGGCATAATGGACATGCTAGATAAACTTACCGAGAAGAATGGGGTCTGCACCTATCTGAGTTGCTAACTCATCCACTGTTTGAGGTCTGTCACCATTCCTCACCATAGCTCTCCACAGTCCGTTATCGACGCCAAAGGAAAGGGCGCCAATGGAGCTTGTCTTTTTACATGTCAGTGATTAAGTTACAAGATCGGAAACCAGTCTGAGACTTACCATTGTCCAGCAATGCCGCATTACTGTCTCTCGTGGGGTTTCAATCGCTGATGTCAGAGTCCTCAGCTTGACCAAAAGTTCCTGACGAGCATTCAAATCTCCAGTGTTGAGTGCAGCAGCGATCGATACAATGTCGTCGATGAGGTCAGGCACACCTGCAAGATTGCATGGCTTCTCAACATCGATGACAGCAATTCCATCAGATGTGTGTTCCAAAGAGCCTATACTCCCCATTTCCTGCGGCTGCGAGTCAAAGCTTGACAATAGATAAAGAAGTCAGTGATGTAATAGATGTTGACTTTGCTGTGATAGAGAGGAGCTAGGTTTATCACAAGAGGCTAAAGCTCGACAATTTCCGGTTATTTATACTTCTGAAAAGTCAGACATGCTTTCGTATTGCGAATGAATCTTTGCCAGAGCGTAGCTTGGCTTGTCCACCGCGGAGCTATGTTCCAAGCCCCCCTCTGTCTTAGTTTTACATTATCAAGCTTCGGTTTGTTTATAGCCACTTAGAACCTCAGGCATCAATGCATCCCCTGGGTCACATATCGCACCTCCGATCAGTGTCATGCTCCAGGACTCACAACTAACTGCAACCACTTCATTCTCATCAACCATGGCCGCACACAAACCATTGTCCATAGCCATTGTTGGCGGTGGCATCAGTGGCCTCTGCCTAGCCATCGGCCTTCTTCGCCATCCTCAATTCGAATTGTCCATTTTCGAATCTTCCCCAGCCTTTAGTGAGATTGGCGCAGGACTAGCTTTGGGACCTAACGCCCAAAGAGCTCTGGGGCTCCTCTCTCCTGCTATCGAGCAGGCTTTCTGGAATTTTGCAACAGGGAATCTATCTCCTGAGTTCAATAAGAAGTGGTTCAGTTTCAGATACAGTGCCCGAGGTGGACAGAAAGACTTGGATCTCGGGTCTATTGAGAACCAGAGTGGCCAACAAACTATCCATCGGGCCAAATTCCTAAATGCGCTGATAAGTATTGTCCCTGAAGGTATCGTGCAATTCGATAAGCGACTGGTAGAGATATCTGAGCAAGGCGAATATACCCTGCTTCATTTTGCAGATGGGACAAAGGCTAAGGCCGATTGTGTGATTGGTGCGGATGGAGTTCACAGTAACGTGCGCAAGCACCTACTGGGAACTACAACCCCAGAAGCCACGCCAGTGTTCTCTGGCATTGTAGCTTACCGTGGTTTGATTCCCATGAAGGATGCTAATAAGGCATTGGATAAGTACGCCCATGATGCGTACTTATGGTGTGGTGATGAAGGAATGGTCATGAGCTACCCTATTGACTCTGGGCAAGTCCTCAACGTTGTTGCGGCTCATTACAGAAAGTCCTGGGACGAGCCAGCTTATGTGGTGGACACGAAACCCGACCAACTGCGCAAGGACTTCGAATCTTTTGGTAAAATACCAAGAGAGATCATCAAGGTAGGTTATTATTCTCTACAAGCGAGGTAAATCCAGTCCACTGACATGAGCCAGCTTCTCGGTACACCCAAGGCATGGGCCCTGCTGGAACATCCTCCGACTCCAAGGTTTTATTCAGGAAATGTCGCAATAGTGGGCGATGCCGCTCATGCAACGACTCCTTTCCAAGGCGCCGGTGCTGGACAAGCCATCGAAGACACTCTCGTTCTATCACGATTGCTCGGGCGGGTTCAGTGTAGGCATGATATTGAGCCTGCCTTTTCTGCATACGATATACTAAGAAGATCCCGAACAGAGAGGATCGTGCAGACAAGCCGCGAAGCGATGGAGCTATACACAATCACTAACACTACAGAGAAATGGAAGCACGCATGGGATGGAAGAATGAATTGGATTTGGGACATAGATCTGGAGGCTCATGTCGCTGATGCTTTGGAAATGTTTGAGCGGAGACAAATGAACGATTGTTCTTGCCGTACGATGGAAGGTTCTGTGCAATCAGATTCATAAATTGCAGCTCATGCCATAGCCGCCAAATGTAGCACTATACAGTCATCTCTTGGGAACGTCCTGCCCACTAGCTAAAAGCTGTACATAACAAGCGTGAATTGCCCTTATGTCGATTACATTTGTCGCTCTGTCATGCCGCAGTATCAAACTGAGCCACGACACGGCGCTGCCCGTATGCGGGTGACCAGTCAGTACAATAGCTCTTAGCGTTATTGCCATCCTGTTTGTTGTCATGACTAGGTCTCCCTTCAATGAGACAGGGCCAGATGCTTTCTTCCCGTCTCTTTCCTCGGCATCGCCAAACCTGAGATGGATGATGTCTCACCGCCAACCACAACGAGACTACACGCCCCTACCCTGGCGCACTTGACTTACCGCTCCTGATTCCGATAGGTCAGATACTTCTTCGAGAAATTAGCATTTCATTAGTTCGAGCTACGGATGTGGCTACTAAAAGCGCTTATAGATACCACTGACGAGAGCAATTTGTCTGAGACATCTTCTGTGATGCTAAAACCTGTTAAGTTTGCCGGCATTACAGCATCACATTTGAGACATTGGTGTCAAAGTGTATTCTGAATTCCAGTGTGGTAAAAGTCCGTCTAAGACTTAGTTCCTGGCTGGTTAGGTTATCGGCTCGGCCAAACCGCGGCCTGTGTCTATCGAAGAATGATGCTTGGCAAACCTGGTTTTGAGATGAGACCGTATGGTCAAATAGTTATTAATGATGTCAGACCCATGTAACGATCGATGATCTCGGACCTGTAAAGAATACAGTCAAAACAGATGCGATATTCCTGTGGCCCAACATTTGAGAAGATCCAGCCTCAGTCAGTCATTTACTCCCTTCCGAATATTCCAAGTCCGTATCCTAACAGACATCCGACTAGCGAACTAGAAACGTGACCGAGCCTAATTGACAATCACCTTGTCATTTTAGATATGGGATCGCTTCCATCTCCTGCCTGGCAGCAGCTCAATGTCGCCGTAATAGGCGGCGGAATCGGGGGGATGTCAGCGGCCATTGCCCTCCGTCGCGCAGGCCACCAGGTTACAATATATGAGCGTGCCGATTTTGCTGGCGAAGCCGGAGCCTCTATATCCTGTGCAGCCAACGGTACCCGCTGGCTTAGCGAGTGGGAGGTCAACTTGGGCAAAGGTGATGGCGTTGTCTTGCGCAAACTCATCAGTCGCGATTGGACCACTGGTAAAATACTAAGCCTGTATGGCCTAGACGACTACGAGAAACGGTGGGGTCATGTGTATTACATGTTCCAGCGGCAATGTATGCATGAGATGTTGAAGGATGCAGCACTGGGGGATGGCAAGGGGCAGCCTGCGAAGCTCTTTGTGAATTTCAAGGTACGCTGTGCCGCGTTCAGATCCAGCTGATTTTAGTACTAACAAAATACTTCCATCACTAGTGTAGAAGCATGGACACCCGCACTGGTCTCGTTGAGTTTGAGAACGGAAAGACAGCCAAACACCACCTCATTATCGGCGCAGATGGCATAGGGTCTACTGTTCGTGGCGTCCTCGATATATGGCCCGACAGACGGCCCGCTAAATCTAGTTGCTTACATGCTAACGTTCGGACCGAAGACGCCATAGCGGCTGGCCTGGTAGATTTCTCTAGAGACCAGGCTCTGCAATTCTGGGGAGGTCAAGGAGAAATCTGGGACAAGATTGTACTCTCTCCATGCCGCAGAGGTAAGCTCTTATCCTACTATTGCTTCTTTCCTCGTGAAAAAGGCGATTACGTCAGTCAAACTTGGGGAGAGGAAGAAAGACCTGTGGAGGAAATCCTGGCCCCATTCCCTACCCTTGATCCGCAAGTCCGTGGACATTTGGCTCTTGGCAAAGACATCCAGCCATGGCGGTTGTGGACACAGTGAGTTCTTCCGCCGCAACCGAGCTGGCTAGAATGCTGACGATCTACAGTGAACCATATCCATATATTTCAAAGAACTTAGTGTGCCTGGTAGGCGATGCAGCACATCCGGTATGCAAAAGCCTTGGCTATTGAAACAAAGACAAAGCTGACCAAGTCTTCCAGATGATGCCTCATCAAAGCCAAGCTGCTTGTATGGCCATCGAAGATGCAGCTGCCCTTGGAATCCTTTTTAGTAAGGAATATTTTGAAGGAAACGTATCTGAGGCGCTTTCAATGTATCAAGCAGTTCGTTTGCCAAGAGTAACAAAAGTGCAAGCAGCAGCACAGAGGGCATCAGAGAATATCAACGAACGGATCGGTAAGTCGCGACGCTCTAGAGTTTAAGAATCCAATGCTCTAACTTTCGACTAGGATTCTCCAGTAATGTAGACAATCCAGTTTATAAGGTGAAGAGTGAGCAAGAGAAGTTGACTATCGAAGAGATGAATGGGTATGTCTAAAGCTACGTTCAATGGATTTATCTAATATGTAGCAGCTATGATATGCATATGCATATCAACGAACTATCTTGCAAGAGAAATGGGAAGCCATTCGTGCACAGGTACATTCGGGGTCTGCCTATAGGGTTGAAGCTATCAAATGGATTTACTGTTGGAGGAGAAAACTGGTTCTTTGACTAGAGAGTCTCGATCGTGATGGTAATAGGCAACCATGTTCTTCGCAATAGTCAAGGCTACAACGAACTACGTTTTGTAACTATGTGGTAAAATTTAAAGTATGTCATTACAGAAGCCCTTGTTGAACACTGCGAACATAGACTGCCGGAATGGATTCTAATAAAGACGTAATCTCGGTCTTAGAGTGTCTTTGCAACCTCGTCTATCAGTGGAAGTCCGGTCGATTCGAGCTTGTCAGCACGAAGGAACGGAAGGAGGGACAAAAAGATGCAAGGCAGGGGGGGGGAGGGCATGTTCTGGATTTCCGAACCGGTTGAGGGCATTCCTATGGGGTAAAAGACGTTTCGTACCCTAGGTGTGATCGAAGGAATACGAGTCTGTCTTTCATCGGCATGCGGAGTGCGGTCCGACAAAAACTGAGATCTTCATTTTTGATGCAGTACCTCCTTTTGGAATTTAAGCGGTGTACTAGAAAGTATGATCGACGTCAGGTAATTGCGGAGAGAAGAAAAGAAATGAAAGGCTAATCTGAGCTTAGAGAAATTGTCTAGGATGAAGTAAACTGGTGTATAACTCGATAAGTTCCCTACATATTTTAGCCTTTGATACTAATAGCGGTCAAGGCTTTCTTATCTCAAGAACTTGATTGGCAGGCTGAAGCCAAATTGACAAAACAGGCGAGACTCACAGCTATAGTGAGACCAGGTGAGACAGCTCTGATCACGATGGCAGTAGCCAGATGTTACTGCCGTGACCTACCACGATTCCTCTGCTGTTAGACCTAGCGTTGGTTCCTAAACAAGTGGGGAAATGTCCCTACGTGGCAGTGTTCCAGTCAAGTATGAGCTGGTATTCCATAGCATGGATTTATGTCATAGCGGATATACGTACTTAGGGGGCCTTGTGCGTGAGGGTTAGTGCTTGTATGCATGATGCATATACAGGTTATCATTGACACACAACTGTAGTCTTTTGGTAGATGACGTTGTGACCCACCGCTGACAGAGGTCTGCTGACCATAAACACCAAGCAACAGCAATCTTAAGCCGGTTCACAGTTTGTCACAAAGTTTTCATACAGTGAGTACTGCGTGATTCATAATTTTAGGTCAAGGCCGAGCTCTCGCGAATTTTAACTCAAATAGGTCGGGCACTTTTATCATCTCTAATCATCAAATTTCAAGCCTTTGAGCAGCAAAACCCTGAGCGGATCCTATTTTTCATCGCATTGCTCCCCTAATCAAGTTTGAGTTCAGGACCAAGAAATGAGAAAATGCTTTGGGGAACGTTAGACAACCGACAGGCAGTGTTTACACTTGCTATTGCAATCAGCTGTTGGCTGGTCTACCATCTCCACTACAGATACCGGAGACTACACCATATCCCCGGCCCTTTCCTCGCCAAATTCACCAATCTTCATCGCTTCATCTTGGTGAAACTTGGCTATGTACATCTGTACCAATCGGAAGCTCACGGGCTCCATGGCCCTGTGGTGCGCTTCGGCCCTAACATGGTGTCCGTCTGTGCCCCGGAAGCTATCCAAACGGTTTTCCACAAGAGGTCCGGGTTTGTTAAGGCATGTGACCCCAACTTCCTCAAGTTCCATTCCGTCCCAACATCTTCTGATGAAAGCAGAGCAATATGTACCGCGCCTTCAGACCTTGGACCAGGGATGGCCTGCTCCTCTCTGTGTTTACCGCCAAGAACGACGTGGCCAATAGACAGATGAAGCAGCACATCGCGATGTACTTTTCTCTCTCTTATACGGTTTTGACGTTTGAGGAAAGAATCGACAATGCCATTAAAATGTTTCTTAAGCAGCTCGATTGCCAGTTCGTGGCCACAGGCGCTAGCTGTGACTTGTCACGCTGGTTCAAGTTTTTCTCCTATGATGCCATGGGCTTGATGACATTTTCTCGCGCGTACGGCTATATTGAGCAGGGGGAAGAGACCACTGACATCATAACCGACGTTAAGAACTCGATGCTCACTATCGGGCCAGTAAGTCAGACTCAGCCGACGATTGTCCCATCAATTCAACGAGGCTAAAGTTCCAATAGATGACTCAGATTCCTTGGCTCGACTGGCTCTTGCATAAGAACTGGTTCATTAACCTGATCAAACCTGAGCCTGTTTCCTGTCTCTTAAAGTACGTTTTAGACCGCATCAAAGAGCGTCGAAACAGTCCCGAAAAGGTTCAAAATACAACCGCCAGTGGACCGGATACCAGGACTGATTTCCTGGGCTATTTCTTACAGGCTCAGGAGAAGAAATCTAACAAGGTACCCTCTCAGTTCCTGTCAACATGGACATTGGCGAACATTTTGGGAGGGTCCGACTCCACGGCTTCCATGCTTCGATCTGTTGTATGTTTCCTTGTGGAACATCCTGAGGCATTGGAAAGCGTGCGAACCGAGCTTCGTGGCAAGCTACAAGATACTACATCTCCCTCCTTTGATATTCCGAAGTGGCACGACCTACAGAACCTCCCCTTCCTGGACGCCTGTATCATGGAATCCCTCAGGCTCGATCCTCCATTCGCCACGGCTCTGGAGCGGATCGTTCCCGCAGAAGGGGCGACAATCTGTGGTCACTTTTTCCCTGGAGGTACTGTAGTCGGCATGAATCCTTATATCACCAATCGTTATCGGCCAACTTGGGGTGAGGATGCAGACATATGGCGTCCAAGCCGTTGGCTAGAGGGCGATCCGGAAAATATCAGAAAACTCGAGGCCAGCTTGTTAAGTGTAAGTCGAAGAAATACTTTCTCATGATGCCTAGTTTCTAATTGGGCTTTAGTTCGGGGCTGGTACGCGTACTTGCCTGGGACAGAACGTTGCTATGTTTGAAATCAAGAAGCTCGTGGTAGCTCTCGTCGTAAATTACGATGTAAGTACGAAACATAGGTCGGAAACGTGAGCTCACACTCTCAGATCAACCTTGTCAAGCCCAGAGACAGCATCAATCGGTATTCATGGATCATAATGCCCGGTAGCGTGGAAGCGACTATCAGGCGATACGAGTAGGCTGCTCTGGTCTAATCACGTGGCGTCAAGCCAGATGAAGTCCCATTCAAATGTCTCTGCAGGGAAAATTGGTATCTTACGCAATAAACACATCCTGATGACTTAGATCCCGTGCTCTACTAAGGTCCAAAACTGCGCCCGATATATGAAGGCGACCGCCAGGTCAAGACATACCCAGCACAAGCCAAGCCATTCACGACCAGAAATCTCGTCACCAAGCGCATGAGACGAGATTTGCCATAAAAGCAGAATTTACGTTTAATAATAATAAATAAATCTCCTGTTCAATCACATCATCCATTCTGTCAATAGATCTAATGATCCATGTAAGATAGAGAAGGCCTACCTTTACACCATTTTTACCATAATTATTCAAGCACATGATTTACAGGATATAATCCGAACCTCTAAGATAGGATGGCGATTTCCTTATGGGATACATAAACATCCGACACTAGATTAAAAATAGCCACTGACAATGGCGGCTTCCGAATCTGCTGGACGCGTGGTTTAATAACTGATTTCTTTGAAGAAATCCGGAGAACCCGGACTCAGATCTCATGCTCTACTAAGATCTAGGACTGCACCCGGTATACCATGGCGATCACCAGATCTGGATATACCCAGCGCAATCCCAAGAACAGCCAAGCCATCCCGAACCACTGAGAAGCCGAATTTTTGTCATCAAACACCTAACACGAGAGAACGGAAGTTACGTTCCATATCAATAAATAAATCTCCTGTCCAGTCAGATCACGTTGTCTCCTCCCAAGAGGAAATTATCTCATGATCGACAGCTTACTCATCTGTCGTATGCACCCCTTACTGGTCCGAAGAATACGTGTAAGGATTCAGTGCAGGCCTCGTAACTTTTACAAGTGCTTATGGGCGCGTCACATGGCAGTAGGCCAAGGCTTAATTTGCTATTATTAGATGATTGACGTGTGAGAATACATATGTGGAAATTAGCTGTGCTACAGATGGGCAGATATAAGACTGACGAATATCCTCTTTTTACAATCGCATCCCATTTCACTTCTCACACAATCAATTGAGCTACTCAAGATAAAATCACGCAATCATGCACTTCACTATCATCACCAGCGCGATCGCGCTCCTCGCCTCAGCAGCGACAGCCCAACCAACGGCCCGTCAGGCTCCCACTGCCTACGCAAACATCATGGTCGTCAATGCAGCAGACCACAGCCAGCAGCCTGTCCGCATTCCTCTCGCACAGCTCACAACTCTCAACTACCAAGTCACCGAGCTGCGCCTCATTAGTCTCGGCGTTAACATCCCTGATATCCCTTCGCCTGATGTCAAGGATATCGTGTGCCAGCGATACCAAGACAAGTACGGTGTTCAGTTTGGTAGTGCTGAGTTTGGGTATGAGAAGCCTGCTTTGATTGCTACCAACCCTGTTGAGTTTGGATGGGTTTTGTGCTATCACAAGAGGAGCGATTAGATATGGGGATGAGATGTTTGAATGGGAGGGGGTTATGTATATAGGCTTGGGGTGATGGAAGAAGTTAGAAGATTGAACGGGATTTAGAATGATAGGACAAGGTGCCAGATAGTATATAAGATCTGTAATTTGGAATACGCCCGAATTCCTGTGAAACAGTAAGCAACTAGGCGGCGAGATGTAGTCCTTGCGAAGCATCATGCATTCACTGTCTATGCATTGAGACGGTCCACGAGCTTGAACTTTTATAGCATTTGTAAACATAAGCTTAAAGCAAAACCTGACTAGCCGAAATAGTCAATAACCATTGTCATCTGTCGTGATATTTGTCCTTCGTCCCAATTTCTAAGCATATAAGCCCCAAATGTCTTATCTTATCTCCTACTTTGGCTCCACGGCGATGTTCCACGGCGTTTCCCCAAGAATACTCCAATCCCGGAGCACCGTGGAGTCTCACAAAAAGGTATGCTGGATATCGCAATCGCGTTATAGAACCGCCACGGAATGAAATAATGTCTCTAGGGATATCACAAGGTGGTTAAGCACGATCAGTAATTAGGAATAAGCTTAAAAATCAATAATGTCAACGACGGAATTTATTGAAAAGAGATAGATAGTATTTAAAGATGTGATGGTTTCGTATGTCAGTCCTCTTGATAACCAACAGCACCACAGCATTCATCATCCTACATACAAACCCTTTAAGAAGAAAGAAGAAAAGACCAAGCGACAAACGCAACTATGTCTACCGAATCTAAAGTCTGGCAACCCCTCAAACTGGGCAACATCACCCTCTCCCACCGCCTCGCCCTCGCCCCAATGACCCGTCTCCGCAACGACGAAGCCCACCTTCCTCTCCCCTCCGTAACAAAATACTATTCCGACCGCGCCAGCGTCCCTGGCACACTCATCATCAGCGAAGCAACCGGCATATCCCCCACCGCTGAAGCAGCACCCAGCACGCCCGGCATCTCCACCGCCGACCAGATGCAGAAGTGGAAGAAAGTCTTTGACGCAGTGCATGAGAAGGGGAGCTTCATGTTTATGCAGATCTGGGACCTTGGAAGGGCCGGGGATCCGTGCTATTTGAAGAGTCGCGGGCTGAAGTACTCATCCAGTAGTGATATTGCTATGGAGGGGTATCCTGTGGCCCCGGAAGCGTTGAGTGAGGAGGAAATCTGGGGAAAGATTGAGGAGTTTAGAAGTGCTGCTAGGAATGTTGTTGATGCAGGTGGTGATGGTGTTGAGATTCATGCATGCCATGGGTAAGAAGATTCGCACTGGTAAATATCACAGACGACTAATGATTTGTCCAGCTATCTAATCGATCAGTTTACCAGCGAAAGCATTAACAACAGAACCGACAAATGGGGCGGCTCAATCGAGAACCGAGCCCGCTTCCTCCTCGAAATCGTCAAAGCGGTCACCGAAGAAATCGGCGCCGAACGTACAGCCCTCCGCATCAGCCCCTTCGCAACATTCCAAGCAGCTTACACCTCCAACCCATGGGCTCAATTTGGCTACATCATCAGTGAACTAAAGAAAGCAGCCTATAAACTGGCATACATCTCCTTCGTCGAACCCCGCGGCAACCCTGCCCATCTCGACATGACGCTCCACGCATTTGAGAGTGACAAGGTTAACCCCTGGGGAGACAATAAGCCCAGTCTTGACTACTTTCTCGAAATGTGGGATAATCAGTCTCCTGTTATCGTTGGTGGTGGATATTTGCCTGAGAATGTCTTCGAAGCTGTTGATGGGAAGTACAAGAAGTGGGATGTTGTGGTTGCTTTTGGAAGGTGGTTCATTTCGAATCCGGATTTGGTTTATCGTGTTAAGAATGGGGTGCAGCTGACGCCTTACAAGAGGGAGTTCTTTTATGCTGCTAGGAGTCAGATGGGATACAATGATTATGCTTTTAGCCAGGGATTCGTTGAGGCAGCTAAGGCTTAGACCACGGCATCGGCGGAGAGATCGTTAGAGGGGAGTCAGTCGTTACCGTTCAAGCATATAGACCTGATGCATTTTGCTTCCTTTTTAAATACAGCTTATAGCCCATGATCTAGATGACCGAGAACCTCTAGTTACTTTCCAGCTTACTTGTTAAGTCTACCAGCTCTCTCAGGATCCCTCCACCAGAGACAAGCCTCCTTCCTAATATCATCCTTCTCAACCTTGGTATCTCCCGGCTGCACAACAAGCTGCAAAGGCCCCTCACTATCACCGTCATACGCAGCCCACTCAGGGCTTCCAGGATATCTATGAGTGTTGGGATCACCAGCGGTGACAAAACTAGCCAGATAACCATGGTAAACATGACTGATCTCGGGGTACTGCGTAGTAGTCTCATCCCATGTGTACGCTGTGTCTGCGGTGTGGGGAATGCCCTGCCAGGCGGGATAGCTGTTGTTTGTGTTGAAGCGGACTTTCCATGTCGGGACTCCGGCTATGGATGTGCGGTAGGCGGTTTCTTGGCCGGGGCAGATGTAGGCGTAGTCTCCCCATGCTGCAGAGATACGGTCGTATTGCGTGCTGTTCGGGGAATTGGCGAAGGGTGAGTCGGGGTTCGTTGCGGGATCAGGGTATAAAGCGCTCAGCTCAGAAAGCTCCTTCTTCGTCAAATTGGGCGAACCATTGTGAAGATAGTCCAGGAAGTCCTCATCGGTCTCAAGATCACCTGGCATGTAGAACTTGGCTTCATCGTTGGTGTTGGAAGTGATTGTGGGAACATGGAAGAATGTTCCATCGTAGCCAGATTGAGAACCAGGCTTCTCGAACAGTGGTCCGCCATGGACGGGCTGGAAAGGCCATGTGACCGCACCGTTGTAGTCGTAGAAGATCTTGGTACTGATATTTCTGATACTGCCAATGTCTGCTTCGCGAAGACACTTGAGAGTAGCCTTATTGACCTTCTTGTTGTCGCAGCCAATGGCCTCCAGGTACTCAGCGTACTGTGTCTTGTACAGAGGATACGTGACATTGGGGAAAGCTCTGGAAGTTACGGAACCAGATTGATGAATGGCTCCGGCAAACAAAGGCTTCTTGTCCTTGCCGTAATTGTGGAAGTAGTGAATACCCACGGAGTGGCCACCAGCAGAGCGACCACCGATAGTAACAGCATCTTTATCACCGCCAAAAGCACCAATGTGCTTCTGGACAAACTCAAGAAAGAGCCGTTGGTCTCGAATGCCAAGGTTCGAAAGACCTTCTTCCTGGAAAAGTTCAGAAGGAAGGAAGCCAAGCGAATTGACACGGTAGTGAAAGCTGACCACCACGATGGGTTCCTTGGACGCAGCCGCAAACGCAGCGCCATCGAAACTTGCCCAACTCCCGGAGAAGAATGCTCCGCCGTGGATCCACACCAGAACAGGAAGTTTCTTGCTCAATGGCACGCCCTTTGTACGGAACACATTGAAGTTCAAGCAAGCCTCACTCTGTTGCGCAAGTGGAGTCTTGGACGCGACTTCTTGAATGCATTGCTTTCCGTAGGAGTCGGCACGCTTTACACCCTTGAAGGGCTTGGGCCAATCTGCTGCTGTGAAGCGACGTTTGCCGACGGGTTGGACGGAGTAGTCAATTCCCATCCATGCGTCCACAGGAGCTGGCAGGTCTTGCTTGGTGAAGGTGCTGTTGATAGTTGTTCCGGAGAAGCTGCCATATCCGTCGAGTTTGACAAGGTTGTAGTGTGACTCTGAGGGAGTGGCGAGAACCTGCTGAGCAGGCCCGAGGGCGAGCAGCGTGCTGAGACTAGATGCTACCTTCATGGCTGGTGATAGAAAGACAGAAGGGCCTGCTCGAGACTGAGAGTTAGAAGAGGAGCAGAGCTGTACGTGAGTTTATATATCTCTCAGATCCAACGTGGTTCCTCAGTCGCCATGCCAAGCATGAGGAATCTCCACAAAGATATCCGGAGTTTGGGTATACCCCGCGAGAGGCATGTTGATGATGCCGGTAAACTAACAAATAAAGTATTAAGCTTGTTCGATCGGCATATGTATTAACATGATTCGGGTTAATCCAGTTGTGGAGTATCGCAGGTTAAGGTAGCATTGCGGACCATCTCTCGGCCGCAAAATTGAGGCCGATGTAAAAGCTGGGTTCCTATAGGTCAGTTTAATCGACGAGACGGTTGGCATCCACCAAGACCGAATGATCCCGGCTTCGCAACTCATTATCTTTCAATTGAGGTCATTGTTGGGATTGCTGCTGCGTAATACCGAGGAAGACGAATACAATAGTAGTTACTCTCATGCCGGAGTTCATTCAAGATTAATGGCTCAAGCTCATCCACCCGTTCGTAACCGCTCACTTATCGGCAAGGTACTAGACTATACATCTCAATGACCATTCCTCTCATCCTTCATGACCAAACAACCCTTGAAGTAATCCGACAAATCCTCAAAGTCCTCCAACTCTCCGACCCATCCAACATACTGATCAGGTCGTACAGCAACAACACAACCTCTCTTCTTATCAACCCCATAATTCTCATACGCATTTCCGTAGCCCTCATGATAGCTTTCATCATCAACGTGGACCTTCTCGTAGTCGTAGCCTGTATGTTCATCCCATGGACGAAGGATAGAGGGAAAATCGCGGATAATGTCCGTGTCCCAACGTTTGGAGGAGTGGATAGTGAGAACTTCAATGACGCTGTCGACTTTCTGACCTCTGGGGGTGACCTTGTGCAAGAAACTGTTGGGGTCGTCCAGGGCTTGACAAAAAGCTTCGACGCGAGACTTTTGAGCAGCGTCAAGGATATCTCCGGCAAAAAGCACGATGCGGAATCGCCCATCCGCCTTTAGCCGCTCTTGAAAGTGATATGGACGAGCACAAGCTTGATTCAGCACCTTAAAGCTGTTAAAGCGCATTCCAACAGGAATACCAGTCGCAAGCGCCTGTTTCTCGCCGAAAGTCTCCTCGGTCAAAGAAACGCCAGGAGGTGAAACCGCCTTGACACCATCAGCCTGAGCCAAAGCATCACCAGCCTTAGCAACAAGATTGCTAGGCCCATAATTCACTGATAGACCCGAGGCAAACATGTTACCCTTCTCAAAAGCGTCTTTGAACTCTTCCATGCTAACGCCCTCTTCATCCATGACATCCTTTGCTGGACGGCCAGAGAATAGACGACTGAATCGATGGTCGAACTCGATTAGATCCTGGGCTACACGACGTCTCTCGCTCTGGTATGTCTTGAGGATATCTGGCTTGGCGATACCCTTGACAACAAGGGCGATCTTCCAGCCGAGGTTGTAAGAGTCTTGCATGGAGACGTTCATGCCTTGGCCTGCTTTTGGTGAGTGGGTGTGGACGGCGTCGCCTGCGAGGAAGATGCGTTCGTGAGAGTCGAAAGCGGTGCCAACTCGTTGTCCAATCTGCAACACAATGTTAGCAGGATCCAGTACAGTGATCCAGCGCAATAACACACCTGATAAGCAGTCCACCAATCGCAGTACTCATAGTCCAATTTGTAAGGACTGATAATCTTCTGAGCCGCCTTGAAGATGAACTCCGGAGTAATCTTGGATCTATCTGCCCGACCAGAAGCATCAGGCGTAACTTCCTTCAGCTGAATATACAATCTCACAAGCTTATTCTCCCGTGGAATAACCATGAGACTCCCATTCTCAGCAGAGTGAATAGCACATCGCATGCGAATATCAGGAAAGTCAGTCTTGGGGATGATGTCCATCACGCCCCAGATCATATCGCTCGCTTCACCTTGTAACTCCAGTCCAATCTGGCTACGAACCCAACTCCGTGCGCCATCACATCCGATGACGTATTTCGCGTGGATTGTTTCGCTGGTTGCATCGCGAGCTTGGGCTTGACGGAGGACGCTGTCATTGTCAACTTCGTCATCGAAGACGAGGTTACTTCTGAAGAGGCCGTCTGAAGCTTGGTTCTTGCTTGCAGTGGCTTGTTGGGGAGGTGTAGCTTCTTCATCGGTCAGATGACGAAGCTTTACAGTAACAGGATAGGCATCAGGGTTCTCGAGCTGAGACTTGTCGATATCAATGGCCTCTGGCAGAATGGCGCGCTCAACCTTGATTTGGTCCTTGGAGTACTTCTTGATGTTGTCGAGAAAGAAACGCTCGATGCGGCCTTGATGCACGACGACTTGTTGGAAACGAGACAGACCGACGATGGTATCGGGGATACGATCTGAGCGACGAATAACACCATCTGGGCCAGGATTCTAGTATTGTTTGTGAGCTCCTCTGGACGAAACGATGAAATATTAATTACATACCCACATGCAGATCTGCCGAAGGAATTAGTCAATGGAAGACACAGTATTATAGGACGACATACCTCAATCATATGGTTCGCTTCTTTCCAGACTCGATCCGCAAAGCCGAGACTATCAAAGATCTCCAGGCTTCGGCATTGCAGTCCATCAGCTTGGCCACAGAAGATCTTGGTGTTTCGCTTATCGATGATCCGAGCGTTGATACCACAATGAGCCATCCATGCCGCGGCCATCAACCTGCACCAACATTAGTCTGCTTATCCGACCAAAAGCAAAACATTTAGCTTACCCAGCTGGCCCGGCGCCAACTATCAACCTTGGACGTTGTTAGCATGTTTCATTCCAAGACAACCCCGCACAGGCTGTGCTCAGACTCACACGTCGACTTTGCTCTCGTTGGCCATTATACTAGTGTCAAGTGCTGCTCAAGTGGAAGATGAGGATTGACAGCTCAAGTTCCAAGTTGGAATAAGCAAAGTTAATAACCTCCGCTACTGCTGAGAAAAAAAGAATTCTTCAACGCAGTTGCCAGTGGGGTCTAATGCAGTGTCAAGGAGGAAGCCAGAAATTGACAGGGTTACTGCAAGTGATGTATCACCCAGAAACCAATTCGGAAAGTATCCTGACAATCTCAACACCAGCACCGTTTTCCCTCGAACCAACAATGTTGCCTCGCTTTAATTGCAAGTCCACTGTATGCTTATGTTTAAGGTACCAACAGCGCTGTTGGTGGTGTAGATACAGGGTTCTATACGCGAACGGCTCAGTTGGTCCGTTCTCGTTAAACGTCCGCCGTTCGCCCCGGCCCTCGTTAGGAATACGGCCGCAATTCCCCGGTGATTGACGTTATTTAGCGTGGAGGATTGGAGGAATGGGGGTAGGGATTATCGGGGATAAGATCTAGAATGGGAAAAACTTGTTAAATACAAAGAAAATAAATGACGAATCATCACCCCATGACTGGAATAAACGAAGCGTAGTAATTACTGTAAAGTCAATTTCTTCAACACTTCGCTTCGAGCCGCTCCAACGGTTTCATTAGTGGATACGCCTGCTATTCTTGGTGCGATCTGCAGTCATGTTTTCTCGACCTGGGTGCTGGAACCAACACGAGAAAACAACGCCAGGGCAAGCCAACATGCAGGTCTCCGGCGCTGACATACGAGCGGCTGAGGCGTCAAGCAGGGAAAGCTACCATGGCATTGGGCTCAGATTTCAGGAGGCAAAGAAGCCTTCCATGCAGATGATGGGCGATATGTGACCAGTAGCAGGGGCATTTGCTGTCGAGGCGATCCCATTGGTCGCAGGCAGAGTTGATAAGTCAATCAAGGCTGGCAGAGGCGACAGGCCAAATGTTCCTCACAATTGGCATTGGGTGGATGGCCCAAGGGAAAGTCGACCATTGCCAGTTTTGGCAAAGTCAATTGCACATGCAGAGAAACGAGCCTTTTGCCTAAACAAGAATAGGATACGTAATTAATTTTTATATTCCTGGTCACATTTGTATGGCTCAACTGGCAGACGCGACAGAGGCTGAAACCCCACCCAAGTCCTCATCAGAAATGACATGTCTCATAGGGCTCCAAGAACCAAGAGTCCCGCGAACCGAGATTTTACGATCAATTATCACATTTGTACTCGTCGACTCGCCTTCCCCGAGTGGAACTTACGCGGCCAAGAGATGTCGAGAAATGAAGCAGATTCTTCTGCTCCTTGGCAGTCCGAATCTAGATGCAACCAAGCTTGACCTTGGGCCCCTGAAAGTGATCTCCCGGATGGAAAAGAGTCCGTAGATACTGAAGGATTCCAGGTACCCATGGAAAGGATGACTGCAGACTTGAATGCATTTATGATATATAGACCATGCCATCCGTTCTGTCGGGTTCTCATTTTCACCCCCCAAGACCTTTCTCGTCGAGTCTTGGCAGCAAACAATGGCGACCCCAGCTGAACAACAAGCAGCCGCAAACGCCTTCATCCAGGAAGTATGGGGTCTTCAGGGGGCTGCTTACTTCATCGTCGGACTACGTTACTACAGCCAATTTACTTCCTTCGGTCGAAGATTCCAGTGGGATGATGTTCTTATGCTATTGGCTACAGTAAGTCTCACCCAAGTATTGTTACGACTGGAGACCTAAAATGCTGACTTTTGGTCGTTGTAGTTGGTATACACCGCTGAATCTGTAGCAGCATACTTCGTCGTCGCATACTGGAAAGGCCTTGCCAACAATGGTATAACACCCGAGCAACGTCAGGCATTGCGGGACGACCCGGATGGCCCGGAATGGGGGCTGAGAATCAATGGATCGAAGACACATGTCATTGGGCTTTTGCTTTATATGACTCTCTTGTGGTTGCTGAAGGGGTATTGGGTTGTCTACTATCTACGCCTTACGTGAGTTCCTTTCCTGTAAGAATGTCTGCTGGATGACTGACTTTATGCAGTGAGGGTGTGGCGTCCGCTAAGCGATATGCACGATGGGGTGTTATCATCATCCCTGTTACATATATTTCCTGCTTCTTGGTGGCGTTTCTAAAGTGCATACCTTTCGAGAAGCAATGGCAGATAGACCCTGAGCCAAACAGTACGTTCCTTTCCGGTTAGATAACAGCATGATCTAATATGTGTCCAGACTCTTGTATGCCAGCCATTACCTATATCCAGACCATCTACGTTATGGCGATGAATACCATCACCGACTTCTACCTCATGTCAATTCCTCTGCCAGTGAGTATCTCAGACAACACGCGATGCGACCATGACTAATACGTCAAACTCAGATGATCTGGAAGGCTAGAATGCCATGGCGCAAGAAGATTGTCATCATGTTCATGTTCAGCGGCGCACTATTAGAAATGATCTTTGGAATCTTGAGAGCAGTATCCATCCTCACTGTAAGGCATCCACTCAATCGTCCCTCTCACATACTGATATGTGTCTACAGAAAGGAAACACAGATCCTGCGCAGTCAGGCTACTGGTCCGTCCGCGAATCCTTTGTCAGCTTCGTCCTCACAAACCTACCCATGGTGTACCCCCTCTTCAAAAAGCTTATCGAAAGGACCGTTTCTGCATCCAAGAGCGGCACTCATACCGCCGGACTGGGTGATAGTCAGGGCTATAAGCTGGAGAGTTACAAGAACAAGGTGCACTCGAGATCACGCCCTGATGAGACGGAATTGGGAGATACTGTTTGGGGATCGAAGGATCATATTGTAGCCAACGATGGGCAGGTCAGTCTTGACGATGCATCGGTTAAGAGTGAGAATAATGCACAACGGGGCTTACATGCGAATATGAGATCTGAGAATGTTGCGCAGGCTGTTGGTGGACAACCTGCTAGTCATCAACATGCTTGGGGAGTTGGGGCCGGTGCTGGCGAGATCGTGGTGACGAAGGAGTATGTCGTGCAGGTTGATGAAGAGGCGGCGAAGCCTACGACGAGTTACTCAAAGCGTTTTTAAAAGTTTTAATCGATCGATAGATAATTGGATTTTACGTGTTTTCCACTTGTTCAATTAGCCTATGCCCGTGCGGTCGGCCGTTGAACTTTAGAGCTTCCGTCCAGCTTCCGTCAGCGATCACTTTTTATTTAAGTTACAGTGTCGCTTACAGCCAAATTTCGTCTTGTAGTTGTTCAATCATATTTCTCAAGAACGATTTCCAGTAAGAATAATTGCGACAGCATGAATCGCCGGCCTAGACGGGTTCGTCACCACCAAAGTGGAGATGAACTCTTTTCCCCTCATTCGCTCGCAAAGCCTCGACATCAACCTTACAGCTTCATTCTCAGAGATAACTCATATATGCTTACAAGATGACTTCAACTCTCAATCACCAGTCGTTAGGTGCAACACTCAGAGGGGTTGATAATAGCGGAGTAACTCAATTTCGAGGAATTCCGTACGCCCATATACCGCGTCGTTTTACAGCTGCCGAGAAAATCAACAAGTACCCTCAGGAGCTGGACTGCACCGCATTTGGGTAAGCCTATCTCATCAAGGCGTTCAGTATTAGTGATAATTGATGAAATAGTCCGCGATGTCCCCAAGTTCACGTCGACGTTGGTCATTTACTGCGCATACCGCCTGACCATGAATTTCCGCATGAGCCCGAAGATGAGTTCAAGTGCACCAACTTGGATGTGACCATGCCCAGCCCTGCCTCTATAGACGGTTCGAAGAAGCTACCTGTGTTCGTGTGGATTCACGGTATAGTTCTTGTTGGTTCCTCTTAGCTGAAGTGGCTAATCATAGGTGTAGGAGGATCTCAAGCCGTGACTTTCGGGAGCGCTGCATCTGGTATTTGCGGTACGTATGGTCTGATTAATGTATCCTAGATGAAACATGCATGAACTTTTGAACACGGCTGACAGACTGTTTACGCAGATATGACGACAATTGTGGCCGATTCAATCCGTTTCAGTACCCCGATCATCGCCGTATCCCTCCAATACCGTCTCAACATCTTCGCCCTCGGTTCCAGATCCGGTCCACCAAACCTAGCCCTACGCGACCAGGAATTAGCATTACACTGGATTCAAGACCACATAGCAGGTTTCAACGGCGACCCAGTAATCCCTCCCTCCCCTCCCCTTCTCTTATCACATACTTACAGATCCCAGCAAAAAGTCACGTTAGCAGGCGAAAGCGCTGGGGCAGTCTACACCCACGCTCATCTTGTAACCCAAGCCCCAGCAAACCAGTTTATTCTTTCGTCCGGATCCTTGTACCTGTCTCCTCCCCAGCCACCGAACGCTGTTTCAAACGTTCGCGAAAGTGTTTCGAAACAGTTGCGAGACATGGATGCTTCCCTGACTTTAGAGAATGCAACCGTTACCGATGTGGTGGAAGGAGTGAAACAGGCGGGTCTGGGGTCGTTTTTCCTCGAATCGGAGGAGAGGTTTGAGGGTTGGGAGATAAGCATGGGAAACGCTGGGGGGTTGATGCTTAGTGATGTTCAGAAGGAGGTGAGTTACCCTGCAGCTGATGATGATTTAACGTTGATGTTGACGATTTAGGCGGTTATCTGGCAAAACGGCATTTTGGGAATGGATCACAATGACATTGTGAGCGCCTTTGATGCTGCCGGTCAACACAGTGGGGAGCTGAAGAAGCTTTATCACATTTATCCGGGCAGACCTTCATCTTGCAAAACCGGGGCATTGGACTTCATCAACGATCTCAAATTCCTACTTCCGATTCATCGTTTGGAGGAACTTTGGAAAGAAGTAGGAAAGCCCGTCTACAGATGTCTCATTGACGAAGTCAACCCATGGCAACCTTCCACTGGAGCACATCATGCTGTGGATTTAATCTTGCTGTTCGGAGGTCTTGATCTAAGCTTTGCACCCGGGGCTGAGAAGGTTGGAGGCGAAATGCGCGAGGCTTGGATTAACTTTGCCAATATGAAAAAACCATGGCTGAGCGCATCTGAGTCAAACTGTGTTTTCGGACCTCACGGTTCGTGCATGGAATTGTACGATTGGGAAATTCAGTCCTATCGAAGAGTCGCCCAAGCCAAAAGACTAGCAACCATGGACACTACCCTCCTCACGAAAGCATTCATCACCCTCGCAGCAGGAAAAGTCAGTTTACTCAACTAAACATTTCATCCTAGCTATGAATAATATCAAGATCATGCTCCCGTTCTCCCCGTTTAACCTTCCAAGCCGCACTATGACTCAATCTCACAAGTTCCATAACAAACTCACTAATCTCCCTAATCCCTTCAATCTCTTCCATAGGCAACCCCTCTGCTGGTATTTTTCGAGTAATGTTACTTATCGAAGATAGAATCTGCAAATCGCTATCCGCAGTGTTGCCTAGCGGGTGGATAAGAATGTTCATGAATAGTGGCATAGCTGCCATGGGCGCGAAATGAGAAACGATGTATACGGAATCTTCTTTCCAAAAGTCAACAACTGTGTCAAGAATGCGGAATATGGAGCGCGACGCTTCTATGGAGAGATCGGCGCTGGAGTGCACGACGCTGTGCAGGTCGTCGGGGAGGTTCTCTTCCAAGTCGCCGCATTTGCGGACGAGTGTATGGATATTGATTATGGTGAAGAGGTAGTCGAGTTGAAGGTTGATAAGATATGTTCGATCTTCGAGACTCATGCTTGAGGATAGTGAAAAGGATAGGTCAGATAGAATAGACAGACGCGGTCGATAGCGAAGATCCACGGATAAACGCCACTCTTCAAGTTCATCATCCAATTCCCTCACGCGCGCAAGCAGTTCACCCTCAGTATACTTAAAAGCCCTCGGCGAACAAAGCATCCGAACAGCGTTCTCTTTGATCTTGGCCAGATTCATGTCGCGAGACTGATTATACCAGGGCGGTTCTTCCGAATCATTCACATCGCAGTAGTCTGATGACAAGAGAGGTGGTTTGTCGGTGCGAAGAGACACGTCTTTGTCAAAGCAGTAGCAGATCCAGAATAACCTTCGGATGTGAAGGCGAGTTTGGTGGTCGAATGTCGGACTGTGTTGAGGAAGAATTGCGAGGCGGGAGAGGGGGAAGTGGCCGCCTAGGTCGCAGACCATGCGGCACGCGCTTGTGAATGTGACGGAGGCTTCGCGGCATTGTCCTCTCATTTTTTGACAGGCCCACTGATGAAAATTAGTATTGGAAAACTCTCATTTTGAGAAGACTTACCAGAAGAAGAGTGCCCTGCAAACTATCTAAGTTCGTATTCCCGTTATTGAGAGTCAACAAACGTGTAGCCTCATACAAACAATCCCTGATCTCAAATCCAAGTCCAAACTGCTGAAGATCAGTAGTCCTCATAACAAGCGCAGTCATAGCCCACAAACACGCCTCAGCAGGCGCACGCTTCCCAAGATCACCCTCATCATAAGCCCTATCAATAGTATCCTGAAAAAGACTTCTCTCCAAGATAGGAAACAAGGTGGACGTCTTGGCCTTGAAGAACATATCAACGATGTGTCTCATCACATCCTTGGCTGGTAGGGCTCTCGCATGATCAGGAGGGCTCAGAGGAGGAATGATACCAATTGGATTGGCAAAAATGTCAAAGTTTTCGAGAAAGACTCTTTCTCCGGATCCGTAGGTAATCCATTGTCGCCCGCGCTCAGATAGAATACCTATTCCTTTAAAGTACCAGTTCGTACCAAGTTGGCATGGTGAAAGTTTGTAAGGTTGCTTAGGACCTGTCAAGGCTGTAATTGATGGATTACGCGTGACAGGCGATCCACCAAAACGAAGACTGGGTGGACTGGGGAATGCTAAAGGTCTGTCTGACAGTGTAATTGATGCGCTTCGGGTGGGTGCATTAACGTGTAGCGCAGTCTGCAAGGCCTCCTCAAGCGATTCCACGCGCTGAGATAATTCCTGCACGACGTCGGAAGTAGTTCTGCTCCAATTAGAGAATTGCCGAATTTTTAGTAGAGGCGATGTACCTCTTGTTGGGATCTTTTTGAATGACTCTGTCGAACGTGCATGTCAATCCTTGACTTTCGCACCAGTCACAAGGTTCGCCTTGTGTTTTGATCAGGCATTGAATCTAAAAAACAAGAAATTAACAATTAATTAAACAATTAATCGAGATGTAAACGTCATATTTGCTGTTCAATTACCTTTCGTTTGTAGCATACATCGCATGCGCGCCTGGGAGGCATGATGTTGGTAGGTAATCGGAAAGACGGAAACGAAGGAAAAGAAAAGATGGGGGACTATCGGACTAAGAACCTGGGCGATTGCAGCTCGATTGGCCTCCACTATGAAGGGGCTTTAGCTCCGCGAGCTTTTGTTTCATTACCGACTCCAGAGTTTTGGAACCTCAAACTCCACCAGCTACCAGATAAATGCAATTAAGTTAAACGAGATCGAAAACAAGTCTTGATCGGTAAATGCTACTCTGGTTTACTCTAATTCTGCGTCATAGTTGCATTCGAGGCTGTGCTGGATAAAACGAGATGATGTGACCTTAACAAGTCATCTAGAGTTTCATCTCCGTCTCCGATTAGTCACCTTCGCTTACTCGCTTGACTAGTACACTATTGGTCGATCTGAATCAAGATCCATGCATATGTCGCAGATCTTACCGGATTAGTCCCTCTTGATATCCGTCCTCCGATGACTAAGTAGATCTACACCGGTCTTTACGGGGATCTAGCCCCATGGCGGTGATTATCAGATCTCCCACGCAGAGCCCATTGGCAACCACGTTTCTCACATGAAGCCCCCCTCATTCTTGTTTGTCACTCAACCCTTGCCATGAGACTTAAGCATAGTTTCCAGGTAACCAAATCACCGGGATGGAAGGAGGGAGGAGAATATAAATCGTTTAAATGCCCCACGTAAATGCATTGTAAAATGAAAGAGACTCACTCGTCATAGCTCACTGGTTCTTGAGCTCCATCTTTTGTACTCTATAAGCAGATCTTCTTGGCTGAGGTCTTGGCTACCATGTCTAATTTACTCGACCCAAAAGCCCTGCTGGATCCCCGTCAAAGATCCCTCAGCGAAGCAGGCACGGTCTCTACCGTTGGAGACAACACAACCGCCGTTCCAAGCATCAACACACAGACCCCCGAAGAAAAAACCATTTCTTTTCCTCCCAACACTTCTCCCTTCTGCCACTCCCCCGCCGATCTCAACAAGCTCCATGACCCTAAATCGCTGGACGTGCTGCGCAGTTTCGGCGGTTTAGCTGGTCTGGCGCAAAGTCTCAATGTGGATGTCACCACCGGTCTCAGCGTGGATGAACTTCAAACACAGACTGCTTCAGATCGCATCCGCATTTATGGCAAGAACCAACTTCCTGCCAAGAAACCAAAATCTATTTGGAGATTGGCTTGGATTACTTTCCAGGAAGCTGTTCTTGTGCTTTTGACAGTGGCTGGTACCATCTCTCTCGCACTCGGTCTCTACGAAACCTTTGGAACGACGCATGCGCCTGATGATCCTACACCCGTTGACTGGGTTGAAGGTGTCGCTATTCTGTCTGCTGTCGCTATTGTCGTGGTTGTTGCTTCGCATAATGATTGGCAGAAAGAGAAGGCGTTTGTTAAGCTTAACACGAAGAAGGATGATCGTGAGGTCAAGGTTCTTCGATCTGGCAAGTCGATGCTCGTCAACGTCGCTGATGTCGTCGTCGGCGATGTTATGTACCTTGAGCCAGGTGATTTGATCCCTGTTGATGGCATTTTTATCGATGGACATAATGTCAAGTGCGATGAGTCTACGGCTACTGGCGAGTCTGATGCTTTGAAGAAGACACCTGGTGCCAAGGCTCTTACACCTGATCCTGCGCGTACCAAGGAAGCTGACCCGTTCATCATTTCTGGATCGCGCGTCCTTGAGGGTATGGGAACTTTCATGTGTACTTCTGTTGGCGTCAACAGCAGCTTCGGTAAGATCATGATGTCTGTTCGCACGGATATCGAGTCTACACCTCTGCAGAAGAAGCTCGAGGGCCTAGCCGTCGCCATTGCCAAACTTGGTGGTGGTGCTTCTGTTCTCATGTTCTTCATTCTTCTCTTCCGCTTCTGTGCGAATCTTCCTGGTGATGACCGGCCAGCTGAGGAGAAGGCTTCCACTTTTGTTGATCTTTTGGTCGTCGCTATTGCCATCATTGCGGTTGCTGTTCCGGAAGGCCTTCCTCTTGCTGTTACACTTGCGCTTGCCTTTGCTACCACAAGACTTCTGAAGGAGAACAATCTTGTGAGAGTCTTGAGGGCTTGTGAGACTATGGGTAATGCCACTTGCATCTGCTCTGACAAGACAGGAACTTTGGTAAGTCTCACTCATCATGGATACGATCTTTGCTAACAGTTAAGACCACGAATAAAATGACAGTCACCGCCGGTCGCTTCGGTTCCTCCACTTTCACATCCGACATTCCCACCTGGGCCTCTAGCCTCCCGGCTGAAACCAAGAAGCTCATCACCCAATCCGTCGCCGTCAACTCAACCGCCTTCGAAGGCGAAGAAGACGGTGTCGCGACTTTCATCGGCTCCAAGACCGAAACCGCGCTACTTCAACTAGCCAAGGACCATCTCGGCATGCAGTCCCTCGCTGAGACCCGCTCGAACGAACAAATCGCCGTTATCGAACCTTTTGACTCGGCGAGGAAGTACATGACTGCTGTTATCAAGGTTCCTACTGGTTACAGACTTCTCATTAAGGGTGCTTCTGAGATTGTTCTTGGTTACTGCCAGTCTCAAGTCAATCCTTCCAACGGCGACATCGATGCTCTGGACCGCAAGGCTGCTGAGGATGCTATCAAGGCTTTCGCCGAAAAGTCCCTTCGTACCATCGGCATGGCATACAAGGACTATCCCGAACTCCCCGACCTCGAGAACCTCGCCGATCTCACTCTTCTCGGTATTGTCGGCATCCAAGACCCCGTCCGTCCCGGCGTCCCCCAAGCTGTTCAAAACGCCCGTCGCGCCGGCGTAGTAACCCGTATGGTAACCGGCGACAACGTCATAACCGCCCGCGCCATCGCGACAGAATGCGGCATCTTTACCGACGGAATCGTAATGGAAGGTCCCGAATTCCGCAAACTCTCCGAAGAAGAACTCGACCGGATCATTCCTCGTCTGCAAGTCCTAGCCCGCTCATCCCCCGACGATAAGCGCATCCTCGTCACGCGTCTCAAGATCCTCGGTGAGACTGTCGCTGTGACAGGTGATGGAACGAACGATGCCCCTGCTCTCAAGGCAGCGGACATTGGCTTCTCTATGGGAATTTCCGGAACGGAAGTTGCCAAAGAGGCGAGTGAGATTATCCTCATGGATGATAATTTTGCTTCGATCATTACGGCGCTAAAGTGGGGACGGGCTGTGAATGATGCTGTGCAGAAGTTTTTGCAGTTTCAGATTACGGTTAACATTACGGCTGTTATACTGTCTTTTGTTACGTCTATGTACAATCCCGACTATGAGCCTGTTCTCAAGGCTGTTCAGCTACTCTGGGTAAGTCACGACGCATCGTCTTGTGTGAAATATGTACTGACATTTGCAGATCAATCTCATCATGGATACCATGGCTGCTCTCGCTCTAGCTACTGATCCCCCAACTGATTCCATCCTCGACCGTCCTCCCCAGCCCAAGTCCGCACCACTCATCACCATGAACGTAAGTACACCTTCTGCCATCCATCAATCACCACTGACAACTCTAGATGTGGAAAATGATCATCGGCCAATCAATCTTTCAACTCGTCGTCGTTCTCGTCCTCTACTTCGCCGGCGGTCCCATCCTCGGCTACGACACATCCATCGAAGCCGAGAAGCTGCAACTGGACACCATAATCTTCAACATGTTCGTCTGGATGCAAATCTTCAACGAACTCAACTGTCGCCGTCTAGACAACAAGTTCAACGTCTTTGTCGGCATTCACCGCAACTTATTCTTCATCGTCATCAACTGCATCATGATCGGTCTGCAAGTCGCCATCGTCTTCGTCGGTAACCGTGTTTTCGACATTGATCCTGATGGTCTAGATGGTGTGCAGTGGGCTATTTCCATCGTTATTGCTGCGTTTAGTTTGCCTTGGGGTATTCTGGTGCGATTGTTTCCTGATGAGTGGTTTGCGCAGTGTGTTTATTTTGTTGCGCCGCCTTTTGTCGCGGTGTATAATTGGATGGCGAAGGGTTGGAACAAGTTTATTGGTTTGTTTAGAAGGTCGAAGAAGGCGGATAGCGAAGATGGGAGTTCGACTGATGGAGGCAAGGAGAAGTCATCTACTTCTGGGCCCATGATCGTTGAGCCATAGGCGTGTAACGGGGAATGGTAACGGGCATGGTATGGTATGGAGTAAAAGCGCGGTTGGGAGCGACAGTACAATCATTAGTTCGTTTTAGTATTTATGAGCAGTCTATATAGAAATAAAAATAGCTCGAGAAATTATTCCATGGTCCTAAACTCCCGATATATCTAATGACAGTGTCCATTCCCATTTACTCCTGCGAGGTATTGACAACAATCTACCCCGACCAGTTGGTGTGCGTTGCCTCAATCGCAAAATAATAACCTGACGCCCGCACATATTGTTCCCCTTCCCAACTGTGGTCTTGATCACAAACAAGCCATTAACGACCTGAAGCGTGATTGCTTCTTTAAGACCGGTTGTTGTCGAACAGCAGATAAAACAGCCAAGAGGCTTGACACAACAGCGATGTCAAACTGCGATGTCGAGGTTGATGGAACCAGTAAGACCCCGTGACTGTAGTATCCAGGCAGTTCGTTCTCAAAGCCATTATGATGATAGATAGCCATTATTGAGCCGTCGTCATCACCACCACGCTGCTTATCTAGGTCGACTAGTTCGTATCGTAGAGGTCCTTTCTCTGCTGGATGGACCTGCCATTCGTACTGGTTGTTGGATATGTTGGTACCGTTGAAGTGGTCTCCTGAGACTGTGAGGTATGGGTATCGGACGAGTTGTTGTTTATGTATCTTGCCGGGGAGCGGGTGGCTTATGTACCCTGAGCTTTGCGTCGAAGATGTAACAGTATGCAGTTGGAAAGAGCATCCCTTCTCTCGCGATGTTGGTAGCGACCTAAACACGTTAACAAATCTTCCTTATCGTACCGACGTCAACTGAACTTACACCTCTGCTTCCACAGGATCGCTATCCAAACTTCTCTCCCTGATACTCATCGATCCGTCATCGCCAACGTCGACCAGAAACCGTGCATTATCCTCCGGCCGTTCTCCGTTGGGTTTGTGCATGGCAGTCAGCGCCACCTTGTAGTCTTCCGAGCCCATTTGATGTTTCGCCAACGTGTTTACGCATGCCTCGGACATAGCGTATACTGCGAAATGTGAAGATGTGTTGTCATGTTTTGAGATGTAAAGCACTTTTGATAAGTTTGATGGGACATGAGAGATGATGTTCTGCATGATGGCCATGGTGATGCAAGAAAATGGGTATAGGCTTGGTCGGGTTAGATGAAGTATGCTCTACGAGGGCACAGCACACTTATATATACCTCCGACCCTCCCCTAAGTTTGCTACGTCAACAAGCCAAGACATGTCGACGTCTTGTGTCAGGTCGGCGTGCCTAGAAAGAACTTAAACTACATGCCAAGCCCATGCTTAACAAGGATAAACTCCACATATCAGCGTCTTGCATATTGTTTATTCGGCGAAGCGCAAAGAGTTTAGTAATGTGGGCCAATCATGAAGTCCGAAGATGATCACCAGGATCTAATCCGGGAATGAAGCATAATGTCCGACTCGAGGCCGATAGGGTCTGATTGGTCGTATGAGGGACATAGCCACGGGAATAACAATTACAATTACATACAACCACGAAGCAAGGTCATTCTGCTTCTCAATTGACTTGAACACATGATAGCAGCTTACTTATTCGGATTCATTTCGTAATTCTATGATCATTTTATGCATCTTCACATGTCTTGCAGTGAATTGGTTGAGGTATGTCCGATCGGAGAAGTCATGGGACATGTCCGATCAACATCTCCGACTACCTGCAGAGCGGCCAATTGGACGACATACGAGCATGACATAATCACACCGCCACCAACCCCGACTCCAAATCCGATTCCGACTCCGACATCTCACCCGACAAGAACTCAACTTCATCATCATCCTCAATTACCGATACCATTCTTTCGGTCCCTAACATGGAGCATCTAAGCCCCAGCAGCACAAGCGGCGCAAGCCATACCACTCCGAAACGCCGCCCCAGAAAGCCCCTCAACTGCGACCCCTGCCGCCACTCCAAACTCAAATGCGACAGGCAACTCCCCTGCAACACGTGTCTCAAGCGCGGATGGGAGGACTCTTGCGCTTATGGGTCTAACTTCACTGGTCCGAGGGGTCGGAGACGGACGAGGCCTTCCCATGTTGTGACTGAGCCGAGATTGGATAATATTGTTTCTGAACCAATACCCGTGCAAGCATCAGAGACAAGTCAGACTCCAGAACCAATCCAGGAGCGATGGGATTGTATCTTGAGAAGACCGGATGTGGAGAGGAGACCTGTTGGGAATGCGACTGATGCGCAGAGACCAACTGTAACGTTGTCCCTTGGACCGAATGTCCCGATTGAAGACCTACTGGCGATGCTACCTCCTCCTTCGGTGACAGAGTATCTTGTCGTTCGATACTTTGGCACATTAGCGTCTATTTTTCACATCATCCACGGTCCAACTTTTCAAAAGCAATTCCTAGCGTTCACTGAAGCTCCAGAGAAGACAAGTCTATCTTGGCTAGCGCTGCTCTTCGCAATCATGTCGCTCACACTCGAGACCCTCAAGACTGATGATGCCGGCTTGAACCTTCTCTGGCAAGATCCAAGCGTTCCTCGAGACTTGCTAGCATTATCTCAGAAATTCCGAAATGCTGCTATGATGTCGCTTTCTCAAGACCAGTTTCTGATTCGTCACGATCTTGACACGCTTGAGGCTTTGCTTATTTTAGTATACACGATTTCTCACAACGAAGGACCGGAGTATACTTGGGCGCTTCTTGGAAGTGCTTTGAACATCGCCACAGCGTTAAGGTGTCACGCAGGTGCCCCGATAGCTAACTATATTGAACGAGAACGGCATAGACGCTGTTGGGCTGGCATATTGATCATCCACACTGATCAGGCTCTCTGCTTTCGAGACATCGACCTGACATACCTCTTGAAAATGACAGCTGCAATGCCAGCATGGGTTAACGACAGCGACATCCAGGACCACGGCATAACAGAATCGCCCCCAACACAGTCCAAGTTCACTGATATGACCCTCATAAAATTCCAAGTCCGTCTCTTCCAGCTATCCACTCAAATTTGCTCCCACATCTCCAGCCCCGAAAAGTTCAACGAACAACTCCTTCTTCAATATGACACCGCCGTATCCCAAGAACAGCAAGAATGGGATACAGTCTATCTCATAAACGGCTCTCGCAGCATTTTGAATACCGAAGGCTATGTCCACTGGTGTACCCTACAAACCTACGCGCACCAACTCTATCTCCTCCTCCACCGACCATTCCACAGTTCAAAGTCCACACACTTCCGCGCTGAATCACGCGACAAGTGTATAAAATCCGGATTAGCACTTCTCGATATCCATCACCAGTTCTTTGAACTTCCACGTCTCAAATGCTATCGCTGGCTTGTCAAGGGCGCTATCAGTTGTAATTCTCTGCATGGGGCTGTGGCGTTGACGTCGTGTATGCTTGATATGCCCGACAGTTCGGATTTGACTGGGCATATTAGTGCTATTGATGCTGCTCTTACGAGGATGGAGGCTTTGAAGATGAAGAGTCCTGCTTGTTCGAACGTGTATCGTGTTTTGAGATGTCTACGGTAAGTACTCTTGCTATATTGGTTGTATGATGGCTGATGTTTGATAGATCGTATCTGAAGAAGCGAGAACCTGAACCGACGGTCTTACCAGAAGACGTTGAGCTTCGGTTTGAGGATTGGGCGAATAATGTTGATTGGTTCAGACCCGATGCAATTGACTGGGTAAGTCAGGCAAGAGCTTGCTCAATGACTCGTGCTAATTTTAACAGGTTCTTTGGGATCAATACATCACACCTCAAAGCGATTATCCTCAAAGTATCATGACATGATCTCTTGGTTAATAATAAAATGAAACATCTACAACGCGCTCGCTTCTACCAATTTTGACATGCTTAACTCTTGCCTCCCACATCAACACACGCTATATGCTGGAGGCGGTGTACCAACGGGTAACCCGTACCCCTCCAAACTGAGCTCAACATCGCAATATCTCGGTGGGACACGAATTCCTTCTGCCAACACGTCCTTCACCTCCTTCGAGGTTATGTCTTGGTTCTGCACAAATACACCCCAGCCATTGACCGGTAGCTCCGGTGAGACGAACAGATGGATCGGCATCGAAACCTCTTCCTGATAGATGGTAGTTAGTCCTCATTCAAGTCATTATTTGTAGAACTTACCTCTGATTTGACACCATCTGCAACCATCGTAACTTCAAAATGCAGAGTATGACTGATCTTGACACCATGCATCGAAAGATCGGGAGAACAGCTCCTCACGGCAAGTGGTAAATGCAAACACTGCTGCCAAGACTGCAACTCAGATTCCTTCTTCACATCCAACGGCCACTCCGTAACAACACGTTGTCCCTCATAAGCGTCGTCAACAGCATGAACTTCCCGCAGATAAAACCTTGCTTTCACAATTTTACTTGATGCGCAAACTTGAGCATCAATGGGAATAAGACCACCTAGTGCAATGGCGCGATGTCGCACTGAGACGTTGTATTCTGCTTTCGTAGACCATTTGCCATGTACTGATGATGGGTCCATGAGTTCGTATGATGAGAAGGCCGGTGTGCGGATTATGCGAATGGGTGCGAAGGAACGGACGTCTTGGGGTTCGGTTGAGGCTTCGAGGAGATATGTTATGCTACACCGATTGCAGCCCTTGAAAGTTTCGTCTTGGTCGCCACGGATGAAGAGCTCGAAGGGCCATTCGTATTGTCTTCCATTTGGCACCAGCTTACCAGTCTGGTCGGCGACGTGGAAGGGAGACCATTGGTGGACTGTCTCTTCTCTCTGTTGCCATTTTGTGGCTTGTTCTGTTGGTGCTGTGTGGTCTCTGAAGGAAGATTAGAGCTGATTCAGCCGTTGATGAAGTTTTGGAACGTACCCCAGCCACATTCGGCTTGTGAACTTAAGATGCACGCTTTGTACATGTTGCTTCTCGGGTACGAATAAGAGGAGCTTGCCGCGGAGATATTGTCCTTGAGCTTCTGGTCCGTAGCCGGTGAGAAAGATGTAATCATTATCGGGCCTTTCAGATTGTTAACTATTAAGTGGGTGGGCAAGTTATCGGGAAATGTTACCTTATCGTGATCTTGACCCGCTTTAGCCCGGTGATCTTCGCGAAGAGCGAATGCATTGATGTTGTAATTACCATAGTCGCGATGAAAGCGGTTTGCAGATGTAATATTGTGAGTGAAGGATGATTACAATGGCTTTAGCACTTGAGTACTTATTATATGATAGTTATTTACATGGGACAAGATCACTTTAATACTGTTTTCTATTCCTTTGTGCATTATCCGATCATGCAGCAAGTCCGATTTACTCTACCCTGCATCAGGAAGTTTTTCATGGCGCCAAAAACCGGAGTCGGATTTAAGGGTGACCCCACTTGACTAAGTCGGGGATGCTTCAGCCAATCATGGAGTGGTCCGTAAGCTCGCTTACAGTACATGTTCCGCTCCTCAACGGGATCAATTCCGGACGGAGTAAGGAACCGAGGCGATGGCCTGGATTGACTTTGCCAAGTTTAAAGAGCTCTCGACTTCATTTCACTTTTGGGCACCACCGAAGCATATAAACCGGATTTAAATAAACAATCTATTCTCATTAAATAATTTTAAAACGCATCACCCAAGTCCACTCAGCTTTTACCAAAGCATTTCTCTTATAGACCGCAACACCCCAGTGTGGTACCCAATGGCAAGGGTAATACACGTCACGCAGAATGCAACAGACCCCAAGGCTATCCAAACGCCCTTGCGAGTTCTGATAGAGACGCCATTGTTGGTGGCCACACCAGATACCCAGTTCAAGGAAGCTTCGTAGCCCTCTCTCAACTTCTCTCGACCAAGAGAATAATAAACAAGTGCACAAAGTGTGACGCTGTATCCGAAGAGCTGGATTGGTGTGATGGTGACGTGCCAGATTAGAACGGAGCAGATCACCAAGAGGATGTTCTTGAAGATGCCTGACAAGGACATAACAAGGCCGGATGTTTTGCCGATCTGCAAAAGTCAGTACTGGAACAGCTTGTCGATGGGGTCATACTCACGAGAACCATGCTGGTAAAGTTCAGCGTAAACGCAACAGCAGCGTTCAAGAACAACATCGGAAACCCGACCCGGTTGAAGTCCTCCATATCGAAGTGCGGAACTTCAATGACAAACGCGACAAGAAGATTCAACACAGCGACAACAGGCGCATAGTAGTAAAGTCCAACCATAGCATCCATCTTCAATCCCTCGCCATTAAGCATAACCTGCGTCATGACAACCCTCACAGCCTCAAACGCAAGACCACCCATCTGGAAGAAAAACCCGATAGCCGAAAACTCAACCGTACCCGCACTAGCAACTGCAACACCAACAGCGATGACGAGAATATTAAGGATCTTCTCCAGTGTAGGATTCACGACGCCGAAGAGCCACGAGACGAGTAGCACGGAGACGGGCGATGCAGCTTTGAGCATCTGGATGACTGCGACGGAGAGGTACAGGTATACAAAGTTGGATGCGACGAGGGACCCGGATGATACGATGCCGATGGGGAGGACGGTCGTGAGGAAAAAGTCCCAGTTGTTTGGGAGGTCATGGCGGCTGTCGAGGTATGTTGTTGTGTGGGCGAGGATTTGGGTTACGACGGTTGCAAAGATGAGATGCCATGTTACTAGCAGGATAGCTGTGAAGAGTATCAGCGCGATGGTCTCAATTGCGGATGTTGGATTACCGTACGATATTCTGCGAATTGTTAGTCTTTTTGGTCAATATTTGGATGCGCAAACGTACTGAAGCCAGCTGTGTCAAGCAGCCATTTATTAAAGAGGATTGTGATATTCGAAGAGACGATCCATGCGCTAAAGTCATTGGTCAGTAGACAGTCTTTGCAGCGCACTCGGAGTACTTACACCATGTACAAGCCAACCTTGAGAGAAGACGGTTTATCAGGCTGCGCAGGCCCTTTCGAGAGCAGGGGAAGCTTTGCGTATGTCGCCATCGGGAATAACGTCGAGCGTAAAATGCACAAAAGAATGTATGACGAAAGAGAGGAAGAGGAGAAGCAGAGGAAGGTTCTTTGATGGAGCGCCTGTCACCAGATAACTTTACTGTTAAGCGAAAACTCAACTCAATTCAGGGGTCCTTTGGCAACGGGAAGCTTTTGTCAATTCGGTTATCGCCGCCAATAAAAGAAGATGTTTCGGCAGGCTGTTTGCACGAAGCTGAAAGACTATTCATCAAGCGTCCCGTCGTTCAATTAGTGGTCTGCCCCTGTAAAGTTCTAGACGAATGCGGATCACGGATCAGCTCAGGAGAAGAGTAAGCTAGGACAGCTACGTAAAAAGAAGCTGAAGGCAAAGAATTAATGTGTTGGTCTCCATAACAGTTGACGGTGCGAAGACGAGTCAGTGATTCAATAGTGTCAGTCGGCCCCCCGCAGCTGCTCTGTCAGTTCGGTTAGGGGGCGCTTTTAGTGAAACTGCCACTGTGATCCGTCAATTGTTAACGCACTGTGGCTTGGCTGAAGTTAATTGATGGGTAAATTACGGATTGATGACTCCCGTGGTTTGCTGAATGCACTGATGCAAACCAAAATGTTATCCGTCATTGACGTCGTTGGTTAATGTTTGAGATTGTCGTTGTTTGTTTGTCTGAGACATTCAACGATTGCCGACAGCCAAGACATGCAAGTGACTCACTGAATGCTTGATCTCCGTAGTGGGGCGGAACGGCCAAGCACGGTCAGGTATAAACAATAGTCTCAAATAGTAAATTCTAGCGTACCTGTCAGTCGGAAGCACTACGTTTTTGTTCTAGACGTACTGTGGCTGAAGTACTAAAACAATTTTCACGGCTACCGCCCCTTACTAAATGAGCAACGAGCGAGCAGGATATGTCCACTGTGGAGGCCTGTACACTATTGTCGTTAGATGGATTGTAGCTTAAGAGCTGAAGTTTTACTAACGTCGATAATCCAGCCATAGGTTAAATGAGATGGGGATTTTGAGAGTCCAGCCCTGCGGTGGAAAGGAGCATTTCGGACAGAGCGACAAAGAAGAAAAGAGTTGGACGTTAGCTTCAAACGATTGGTAGCACAGGAGTAGCGATTGCCTGATGTCTGAATAAAGACGGGAAGTGGATTGACAGTGCTGGCGGGTATTTGCAGCTAATTCCTTCCCCTATGATTCCCCTCTACCAGTGTTGATCAGTTGCGTCGTCAGCCCTGACTCGATAACCTTCATTTAATCACCCTCTTCTCTCACACCCATATCTCTCACTTACGCCTGCCCAATCTCTCACTCACACTTCTCCCTCAGTCTCGTACTGCCCACACTCCTTCACAATGTCCCGATCACCAAGCGAAGACAACTCAAGCTTCACATCCCGCTCAAGCAGCGAAGATGAACTGAAGCCCCTCGCCACCGAAACTTATTTCGAGGCGCTACCCTCTCCCGTCTATGCGCCCCGCAGCCAAAAGAAGAAGTACATGGTCCTCGTCATCTCCATCATCAGCTTCATTGTCTGCATGACCCTGGCTTCCATCTACGGCGTCAACTATGATGAGCTGAAGGAGGAAGAAGTCGTTGTGCCGCCGCCTCAGTTTGCCGAGGTTCGCAACCTTTCTACTTGGTCGGAGGAGAAAGTTTGTGGAAAGCGCGATGAGGCTGCAAATATGACCATCTGGAATGACGTCGTTAACAAGACGAGTGATCTTGTGGAGGATCAGTTCACGTAAGTTACACCTCCTTCTTGATAATGATCTGTACTGACATACCTCAGCATCGCTATTCAAACCTACAAGCGTTCTGCCCAACTCAACAAAACCCTCCTCCACCTCACCGAAAACAAAGTCCCCTCCCTCTACGAAATCGTCGTCGTCTGGAACGAAATCGACAAGACACCACCCCCAGACTACATGAGCGAACACGGCGTTCTCGTGCGCTACCGCCGCTCTCAGAAGAACAGCCTGAACCAAAAGTTCCTCCCCGATCCTCTCTACAGAACCCAAGGCATTCTTCTTTCTGACGATGACTGGAACTACAACACCACCGGTGATCTGGAGTACGCTTTCCAGGAGTGGCGTCGTGCGGGTATGCATCGTCTTACAGGCGCTTTTGGTCGTTGCTGGACTATGAATGAAGTCACTGAGACGCCGATGTATAACTTTAACTGCAAGGGGCAGGATGGTTATAGTATGATTCTGACGGGTCTTGCGTTTACGCATATTTCATATCTGGAGTATTATCACTCCGAGGATGATATCATGACCGACGTGCGCAAGTTGGTTGATGATAGCTTCAACTGCGAAGATATCGCGCTGAACTTCGTCGCGAGTATGTTGACGTGTGAAGGACCACTGCTAGTCCTTGGCAAGGATAAGTTGGATCATCAGGCTGCCAAGTCTGGTATCAGTTCTAAGCCTGGACATATTGGAAGACGGAGTGCTTGTATGAAGAAGTTTGTGGATATGTTTGGATACATGCCTTTGCATGAGGTGCAGGGGTACTTGAGAAGAGGAGTGCAGGCTCAGCAATGATGAGTGTTTTTATGTTTTCCATTCTTAATACCTTAATTAGTTAATGACAAAAAGTAATGTCTACGATATTGGTTATCTTCAATTTTGCTTTGTGTCTCGTGCCATGACCGTGTCTGCTAATCAGAATCGGAGTCGTGATCTCCCCTCGGATTTCGTCTCGGACATCTCTCTTTGGGGTATCGGAGATGGTGATCGGACTCTAATTTAAACATGAGAAAACCGTTATTTATTCATTGATACTGTCAGGGTATCAGAAGAACTAGCCCCCAAAAACATAGGGAACGAAATAGTTCAGTCACTTTACGAGAGCTTAGACTAGCTTATAGGCTACTTTATTCTGGTAGTCTAAAGGCCCTAGAGGATATTTCTGCTGTTACCCACCGGCTTCACAAATCTCACCATTGCCATTGCGTCTTCTCCCAGGGCAGAATACATACAGAGGTAATATCCAGCAACTCTATCAGACGATCCATTGCTGATGTAAAGGCAGGGAACGCCCCTTGGTTCCACTGCTCATCATCGTTGTCTCTGTACCTGTCCGACGGTGTTGTGAGAGACTGCCGACTGTTCGATGGTGAAATGGAACGCCGGACGTTGCAGTGTATTCTTTTATCGCGAAATAGCCGCCTGAACTCCGGATTACCGACACAACCTTCCCCTCGATGCCAGCGAAAGGAACAACACAATAGCACCTTCTTCCTTCCCCCATTCCTCCTGATGGCCCGACGTTGCGGGAAGATCAAGACGGGCTGTTGGGAGTTTTACTCGGAAAAGTCGAACAAACGGACATCGGCATTTCAGCGGCCATGTTCTCGATACAGGTCATCTCGTAATGATGTGCAAGAGCATCGCGATCCACGATCCGAGGAATTGTTGCAATGTTTCCGTGAAACCTCAATAGTATATCGTACGGAACAAAAGCTCGGATACGATGCGTGTCTGGGTGAATAGAGAGCAATCTCGCATCAAAGAGCTCACGGATATCGCGTCTCAAGAGGAGTCCGTTCTGGTGGTCCCACGTGTCTAGCCATGCCTGCAAAATACGCTGTCCACTAAATTCCGTGTCTTGTGGATCGTCGCCCGTTGGATACACATGGAAGTGCTGCCGCGGAACGATATGGCACGCTTGCATCCCCGGACCGATATGTAGGCCAGGGCACCAATGTCGACCCATTCCAGTAACGGCGCAGCGCTTTGCAAAGCTTATGACAGCCGCGCGAAACGAATCAATAATCTCTCGGGCTTGTGCTGTGTCGATGAGTTCCTTCCCTGGAAGGATCATCTCGCTTGCGTCTTCGAGTTCTTGACCGGGTTATGAGCGTTTGCGTTTGCAAGACTTGGTGCAACGGAAGGCCATTCGAACGACTTGATTGTTTGACGAGGTTGCTGTGGGGGCGAGGTAGCGAGGGTCGTGACGTCGGGTAAGAGGGATTTGGGTTGCGCAAGAAGCTAGACTCACTTGTTAGTGGCAACCGGAGGTGAGGTGAAGCATAGGTACCCTTGAGATGGTCTTCCAACGGAGAATTCTCCTCAAGATGACATCGAGCATGGTGCATGATATGATACCTCACAACAGCCCGTCGCTGCGGATCAGGTTGAGGCAAGCATGGAATCACAGTATCCAGATCCTGTCCTGTAACAAAAAGAGGAAAGTCATTCGAGCGATGACGGTCATCTAGTCCAAAAGCCACACCCTCCCAGTTCTCATCATAGCGAAGACAAGAACGATCGCGAAAACACAAACGCAGCTCGTCCACAAGGTCGTGAAATGTAAGGAATGGATTTTCGGGGTATTGGTATAGCCCAGCAAAGAGTTCTGCACTTCGTGTCGCTAGGAGATGGAGATTCCATCCTTCAGAGCGCATACCGGGGGTTGTTGATGTGCCGTCGGACATGATGATGTTGTTGGTGTTGAAGGCACTCGTCAGGATGTTGAAAAGATTGACTCCCGCTCGCCTAAGAGACGAAATGATTTGGCCATCTTATGCGAGCTTAGTGATAATTATTGGATGGTTTGTTATTTCTGTAACCTAAGCCGTAGGGGATAATTCTTCTGACACTGACACGCACCTGGCGCTGTAATCTATATGAATTTACGTTATCGATAATATTGTGGTGATCGATAAGATAACAGACAATCAGCAAATGCAGCCTCCTGATTGGCCGAGTTAGCAATCAGCACCATGCACCCCTCCAGTAAACCAACACCTCAACAGTTTGTGAGTCAAGTGGGAGGATATATAATCTCGTGTTGGCATACATTCAAAAAGGAATTAGTATGGAAGACGCGATATCGCTGAGGCAGGATTTGGAGTCCCATAGAAATAGCGCCTTTATTTCCCATTGTCGACGAAAACCCACCGCCGTATCATGATCAGGATTTCCTACGTTACAAGACATTCGAATCTATCTTACACACACGCCTTGACGGTTCTGCCTCTGATGAAAACGAAAATTCACACGCGAAAAGCCTTCAACTTACAAAAAGGGCATGCAGCCAATAATAAATGCAGGTCCGAAAGTTATCGGTCTCGGATGATCACAATAGCGCGACGGGCACTAAAATGCGTCTTGACCGGCCCACATCAAGGACCCGTCTCTCGAGTACGTCACCGCAAGATCGAACTCCCCGCATAGACCTCCATTCTGAATTAAGGACAGACCTAATCAGACACCTTACCGACATTTTCAATACATATATCAAGCTTCGTCACAATGACCGATCGTTACGTCGCTGTACATAAAGCCGCCAGCGGTCCCGGAGACGCTCGTCCCACAGCAGACCAGATCATTAAGGACGAGAACCTCGAAGGGAAACTCAGCGACCATGTCGTCCTCATCACGGGCTGTTCGGCGGGTATTGGTGTCGACACTGCCAAGGCGATGTACCTCACTGGAGCTACTCTGTATCTGACTGCTCGCAACCTCGAAAAGGCCAAGACAGCTCTGGGTGATCTTGTCGAAAGTGATCGCGTTCATCTTCTTGAGCTTGATCTGGAGTCCCTCGAAAGTGTCCGATCTTGCGCTGCCAAATTCCTATCCGAAAGCCCGAAGCTGAATATTCTCATCTGCAACGCTGGTGTCATGTGCACACCCGAAGGACGTACCAAGGATGGCTTCGAAACTCAATTCGGAACAAACCATCTCTCTCACTTCTTGCTGTTCAACCTACTCCTGCCCGCACTTCGAAAGGGCGTGACACCCGACCGCACATCCCGAGTGGTAATCCTTTCCTCCCTCGCCCATCGCTTCGGCGAAGTCAACTTCGACAACGTCAACCTCGAAGGCTGCTACGATCCGAACAAAGCCTACGTCCAAAGCAAAACCGCCAATCTCTGGACCGCAAACGAAATCGAGCGTCGCTACAGCTCCGAAGGCATCCACGCCTGGAGTGTCCAACCTGGTGCTGTGTTCACTGATCTTGGAAGACACATGTCAGAGGAGGCGAAGAGCAAGATAGGTGGAGATCCATATCTCCAGAAGGTCTGGAAATACTCGCCTCAAGGTGCTGCGACGACTGTTTGGGGTGCTACGGCGGAGGCGCTGGAGGGCAAGGGAGGGAAGTATCTCGAGGATTGTCAGATTATTGGGAAGTGGGATCCGGAGAGTTCGATGTATGAGCCTGGATATGCGGAATGGGCTTATGATGAGGAGAAGGCGAAGAAGCTGTGGGAGAAGTCGGTGGAGTGGGTAAAACTCTAGACATAAGCAATTGTATAACAATCAAGTCCGTTCAAAGACAGTATCCGAGAGTAGTTTGATGATCACTGCAAACGAAACTATAATTGTTGAATTCATAACGTTTCCAAGCTTAAGCCATTCAGGGAACAATACAAAGAAAACGTCCCGCGGTGGAATCCTCCTCATTCATGAATCATGACTGGCTCACTTCAGGGGAATCATTATCGGCCTATAGCTGCCGCTCTGAGGCCCAGATAGAACTTCACCAGACATCATGCCGACAACATATGCTTCTCCAACAATCACCCAGTGGTCTTGTCTAGCACAGATGATTATTGGGGCATGACAGCCCTTCAAAACCGCAATTTTGTCATTCATCTGGACCTCGGCTGGACATAAACCGATCCGCTCGTTTTTGGTGGTCAAGAAACGTCTTCCCATAGTCACTCGGGTGATAGCATTGTATCGTTTCTGGATCACTTTTGGGCGCGCCTTTCTTGGATGTTGTAAGAACGGCTCAAATTGACCACGGCGTGGGCTATCTACGCCAGCGCCAATCATTTCCAAGAAATCACCGTAAGAGCACGTATTTGCCCGAGTTGAAAGATGGTACCATCGCAGGATGGTGAACGAGCCTCCGAGTATCGCCACAGCATCAGCTATGATACCTTCGGCGATAAGCGTTCGTGGGAATTGAGACATATCTATCACAGCTTGGGTATCTCTAGCTGCCTGATAAGATCGGACCTTCCTGCCGAAACGCTTTATACCTGCCTCTGCTTGCCAAGATGGAAGCCAGCTTTGGAACTGGTCTGGGCCCAGGCATTGTCCCAAGCAGATGAGATCAAGGCTTCCTTGCCTGACCGCCATGAAATGGACGAGGTCCTGGAAGACCTTGCGAACAGGTCTGTCATAATCAGGAGCTAGGTCTTGCGCCGATAAATCTGATGTCATACCGAGAAGCGCATATAGCTTGTCACGAGGATCGGTAGCATGGTAATCTCGAGTGGATCGTAGAAGATGCATGACTGGCATTGCCCCGGCCGCTCTGAAAGAGTCAAGGTCCCTGAACTTTTGGAAACCGCAAGAACGTAGAAGAGGTGCGAGCGCACCGCTGGTAAACTCTAGTCGGATAATTGCCGAACAGACCGTTCGCAGGTAGAACCAAGGGAAGGTTGTGCGTCCAAGGACGATGACTAGCGCTCGTGCTGCAACAACCTCCTGTACTATCCAGATACGCCTCCACCAGGTCTCTTGGAAAAGCTTCCTCAATCCACTCAACGCGTCATGCTTGTAGGATAAAATAGTCCGTCTTTTTTTGTCATTGTTGTAATCCAGGATCATATCCAAAGTAAGAGCAACGTCAGAGGTAGGGTCCCCGAGCCAAACCACGACGGATGCCGCCGCGGAGTAGATCTTTTGCATCATACTGACTTGGTGATTTCGCTCATGGTTGTCGCTTTGATTTATGCAAATAGCATCAATCCAAAGCCTTTGACGTTCCTTTGGATGTCGAAGTCGCAACAAACCCGTGTGGAGATTTCGAGCTGTGCCAAGCTTTTTCCCGTCAACCAGAATCTCTTCGACTTGCTCTGGATCTCCCCAAGCATATGATAAAGCATCGTACGCTTTTAAAGGTTCATTGTTTCTATTGCAATAGTAAGTGTATGCGGGTTTATAGACAACCGTTGGAGCCCTATGAAAGTTCAGCAAATTTGAGTAACAATAAGGTCGCGCTTGCTTTACCCTTCCTTGGTACGGACGATGCGTTCATTTCCGGTCTTTTTATGACCGTGCGTCCAGACCTTATGGCGTCGGGTCTTGAAAGCTACCTTCGATGACAGCCGTTTGAAGTCCAAGGTCCCTTCGATGGGGTCTCTGTCAGATCCTGGCATCAGCGTCAGAATCCGAATTTGATTTTTGTAAATCAGAGGCTGATAGATGTAGTTATCCATTGTTAAGAATCCAGAGTCCTAGGCAGCTGTGATGATATTTGTCCATAAACCCGGAAGACGGCTTTATCAGGTTGACATGTTGGGCTCGGTTTAGACGTTAGGCAGAAACAAGGCTCTCAGTTTGTCAATTGGACTTGCACCGCCACGTCTGACATGCAGCCTGAGCCGCACTCGGCAGCGACTATTGATGTAGGCATAATGGTAAGGCTTTCTACTAAAGGTCATTTATGGTTGATATGGTTTTAGAGGTTTAGAAACAATGCCATCTTCACACTTGCGGGCGAAAGTTAAGCTAGAAATCAAGCTTTGTTTTATTGAATCTTCTTTTCTTTACCTTAGTGATCTACTATAGTTTCGCTAATAATAGTTTACGAATGCGTAGACTCTATCCGTACTTGTTTTGCTAAGGTTAGCAGGCATCTGCGTTAGTAATAACGCTTACCTTCTCTTAACCGATGGGTACAAACTAAGCGATCAATCTCCCCTGCATAAGAAAAGAGATAGTAATCATCAAACCAACTGCCCGATTTAGCTATATACAATCCTTCAGGAACCCAAGTCTATTTCCATCCAATGAAAACCCCCGATTCTATTCAACGCTTTGACCAAAGCTGGCTGCCAAGGACATAAGGGAGGCGCAGTATTCGCTTTCCATAAACCCGACAGCCAAGGATATACTATGAAAGGGAAGCGTAGCATTTAAAAAACTCATATCTCCCTATTAAACGCAAGATCATATCTCCTGATTAGCACCCATAAAACAACACCTGTTATGTTATTCTCTCGCTTCTTGATACTTTTGGGAAGCTCCTTAGTGGCAGCAACCCCAACTCCATCATCAAGCAAACAGTCCACGGAGAAGCATGGCGATGTAGTGTACAGAGTCTACCACCATCCAGCGACCCGTTCTAAACTATCCTTCGTCAAGAACTCCGGGATATGCGAAACAACACACGGCGTCAATCAGTATTCAGGCTATTTATCTGTGGGCGAAGATGCAAATATGTGGTTCTGGTTCTTTGAGTCCAGAAACAATCCTCGCACAGCACCACTCGTGAGCTGGTTTGGTGGCGGACCGGGCAACTCAGCGCAATATGGCATGTTCACTCAACACGGGCCCTGCGAGATTCTAGAAGACGGTGCTGATCCCACCCTACGAGAGCACAGTCTGAACAATCATGCCAATGTGCTCTACATCGATCAACCAATTGGCTCTGGTTTCTCCTATGGCGGCGGCGGAAAGGTCAATTCCACAAAACAAAGCTCTCCCTATGTTTGGACCTTTCTCCAATTGTGGTTTGAGGTATTTACCGAGTACGAGAACCGAGAACTTTCGGTATTCACTGAATCCTACGGTGGCCATACAGGCCCAGACATCGTCAACTACATCCTTGATAAGAACCTGGAGATCAAAGCTGGAAAGACCAGTGGCGATGTGATCACTGTCAAGGCATTGAGCGCTAGTAACGCTTGGTTCGATGCACGAATACAAGAAAAGGCTAACCTCGATTTCGCGCTCACTAACTCCTACAGGCCACTCATCAACGAGTCTCTGTACGAAGGGCTCTTGAAAAAATACAAGACTGAGATCGTACCAGGTCTAGAGAAGTGCGATGAGACTGGAACTAGCGAGGACTGCTCAGCGGCGTATTGGGGTTATCTGGAGGGTATTGAATATCCGATCTGGACATCTGCGATGGATACATACCCTGACTGGATCATGGCCGATATTCAACCTAGTGGTGTTCGCCCTCCTACCCATCATGAGGAGTATCTCGGAAGGTCTGATGTGCAGAAGGCAATTGGTGCCAGAGTAAACTACACAGAGAGTGGGGGTCAGTTCGGTATTATCAATTCAGGCGATGGTAAGTCTTCCATATCATCAGCGAGGCTTGGTGTTAACAACCGTATCAGATGCCAAATCATTCCTCGGTGAACTCTCGCGCATCGTTCGGGATGGTGTTCAAGTTCTTATATGGGCTGGTGACTCCGATTACGTTTGCAACTGGGTTGGGACAAAGCGAGTTGCAGATGCAGTGAACTGGCCGAGAAAGAAGGAGTTTGCTGAGAAACAACTTGAGCCCTACACGGTCCAGGGTGTCCAAAGAGCTACCTTCAAGTCTGTTGGTAACCTGCATTATGCGCGAATCTTAAACGCTGGTCATAATATCTGGTGGTACCGTAAGTAAAAAGTCCTAGTGGCCAGAACCCTTTAATGACTTTGAGCAGAGCCTGAAGCTTCATTGCAGATAATGACGCAATTTCTTTCAGGAAAGGGTCTATCCTCTACATAGGTTCCAAGACAGAGACCAGTAACCCCTTGTTAGCCTGGGAACTCTTGTTAGAGTTGGGAACAAGGACAGCGAGTGTGATAGTCGCAAAGTAGTCTTCACTGGCAGACAAGAAAGTATCTCAGGAAAAGTAGAAAGCTTCAACCAATACAAATTAACTATATTGACAAGTAAGGACCTTTTATGTGTATTATCTAGGTACCCTCTATCTATTTCGCTTTGCCATTCTGAAGGAGAAGGTTCTTGGTACCTTCAGGAACCCCCTTGATGACATCCTTCAGCGCAATACTCTGAAGATATTCACAGAGACCGGCTGCAGACTTTCCAAGGCCAAGGAAGTAAGCCGCAACTCCAGCAACATGTGGGGTAGCCATAGATGTACCCGAAATAGACTTAGTAATATTTCCAGGCCATGTGCTCAAGACAGCAACACCGGGAGCGTAAAGGTCAACGACCTTGCCGAAGTTGGAAAAGCTAGCAACGGTGTCGTCCTTTGTTGTGGCGCCAATGGTGCAGACACTGGGCTCCCTAGCAGGTGAGTTGCTCGAGGCATCCAAGGGCCTGCCTTTCTCGTCACCGTTTCCGGCAGCCACAGCTGCGAAGAAGCCGGCTTCGACGAGAGCCTTGGCAGCATCGTCAATACCCTTGGAGGGGATCTCTCCGAAAGACATGCTGACGACAACGCCCTTGGGGCAGTTCCTGGTGGGAGCATCCTTCAGGACCAAGTCCATTCCAGCGATGATAGAGGATCTTTGGCTTGTTAGTCATAGTTTTAAAGTGAGTCAAAATGGGACGACGTACGCAACTCCTTCTCCGGTTGAGTTGAAGAGCTTGATACCATAAAGCTGAGTCTTTTTGGCAACTCCATATGTCTTTGATCCGATGGTACCAGCGCAGTGAGTGCCGTGACCGTGATCATCGAACCAGATATCATCAACATACGTGGCAATAAACTCGGCACGACCTTCGAATTCCTGGATTCTATTAGCTCTGGTCTCGTGGAAACATAGAGATGTCATACGGGGTGTGCTGCGTCAATGCCAGTGTCAAGAACGTAGGCGCATGTGCCCTTGCCAGCTGATGAGTCATATGAATATCTTGTTGCCCCGGTAGTCTTGCTTGAAAGTCTTGCAAGACCCCATGGTGCCTGCTTCTGGGTAGCGGAGATTCTGGCTGTCGAGTCTTGCTCAATGTACGCGACCTATATGTATCACATCAGTAATGGTTCCAGAGATAATCTACATCACACGTACGTTGGGGTTGTTGCGCAAGTTCTCTACCTCGCGGGCCGACAGGCTTGCAGAGAATCCGCCAAGTGTATCAAAGACCACATCAGGCTCGACAGCAATGGAGTTGACGGCCGAATCAACGTGTGTAGTACTATCCGACGCTGGCTTCATCATGACGATATATTTTCCCTCGATACCACTTTCATCGCGTGTGAAAAGAGGTGCCCGCTTTTCGAGACTGGCTGAGGCAGAGCCAGCCACAAGCAGACCTGTAGAGACAGTTGAGAGACGCATTTCGGTTGATGGATTTTATCAAGGTGAATCAAGAGAATGAGATGAGGGATAAAACCAACAAACTGTTGCTACATGTTTATGCTTCTTATACCGCCTGGATGGGGATCTACAAAAGGTCTTTGGACTCCACTATCATCTATCACGGGGCTCTGTTGGGAAGGTCGAACATCCTGGTCAAGCATTGAACGGGTCAAAAGGTCCTCTTCTCAGGGGTTTCTGGATCTAGCAGGGATCGGCTCGCTTCCTAATAAAGTATGTGGTCGTCCGATTACAAAAGTTCATAGACTATCTGTATGTATTAAGCAAGTGCTATGACCAATCTTTATTATTATAGTCTACACAAGTTCGATGACTATCTAGCTAGTCCAGGTCCAGGGTCTGGTGGTTGTCAACAGGAAGAATTGATTAAGCATATTTGGGTTGGGCCAAATCGGCTCCACTCCAGAGGTGAGGTGATCCCTTAAACGGTCTAGCGCCTGTTTGCAGTCACAGTTGCAGCAAGATCTTGGACAATAATTCATTTAATTGGCGACAGCCATACTAACTATCATGAGCTAGAGCAGTAACTAAGATAGAGGAAACCACACCGATCTATCCCAATCAACATTCTCTTTCGCCGATTCAATTCGTTCGTGGCATGTCCCAAATAACCGATCCCAAACTCGAGTCTGCTTACCGTAATTATGGCTCTTTCTATATCCCTTACGGTGATGAAGGTCATGATCTTCAATGACGAGTTCAGCACCGATCAGCTGCAGTAGCCAGTTCAAGGTCGAAGGAGGCATGCCATACACTCTGAGTCCACTGTGACCAAGGACCTCTGTGAAAGCTATGTACTGATGACACACCCACCATTCGTAGAAGCCCAAGGGAATTCCAAAACAGTAGAATGTCGCCCACGTCAAAAAGGGCACACCAACCATATCGAAGAATTCCTGCTCATGGTCGGCATATGCAGCAAGAAGAGTGTTGGGATGTTTTGTCAAATGATGAGTTCGGTGGTACTTCCACAACGAATCAATATCGTGCATAGCCCGATGGTATACATAGAACCAAAAGTCAAGGATGATGCCGTATAGTCCGATTTGGAGGTACAGCCAAGCCCACCAAGACAAATTGCTCATGGCAGACAAAGGAGACTGACTGGTGTCGTAGCTAAAGCATGTAGCCAGAAGAATGCGAGACCCAGTCGTCTTCCATAGCGACGAAACCACTTTGTCAACGCCAACGTCAGGCACGCCATCGCGCTCATGAGCATCTCCATCCAGAAACCCATACTGATGCCCGACTTTCCGTGCAGCCTTGACTTGGCGGACAACAGTCCAGCTGAACATAGGGAAGTACAGAAGGAACACGGCGACAGGGTGCAGGGCCTCTTGGTGTGCATAAGAGAGTAAAGCTTGGTGGACTGCGATCGGGGCAAAGGCGTGTAAGAGAACCCACACGTGACCCTGCCACTGAGCGAAATAAGGCATCTTGTCGGTTTTCTGATGGACAGGGACATCCTCGCCTGGGCCAACTGGATAGGCATTCAAGGCATGAATGACGTGGTGATTGACACCCCATTCCGACTTGTTTCCAAGTGGCCAAGTAGATTTGATCGAGTCTTTTGGTTGCATGTTTGCTTTCAGACACAAGAGTGCGTCTCTTGCAGTCGTAATCAATAGAAAATAATAGCAGGTTAAACTAAATATTGTAAATCTTGATCGCGGCTGATACATTATAATTGTTGAAGATGAATATGACTTGCTTTATAGAGATACAGGCTTCAGCGATAATTCGTTGTAAAAGTAATGCCGAGGTAACTTCCACATGGGTGTGTGGAAAATGTCAAATGCGTGATGCCCTCACTAGTTAGTAGTCGCAAACTTAGCCGTTTCCACTCAGCTCCACACCTCGCAAAGGCCAGGCATCACAACAGCCATAGTAAATGCCTCGATATAATAGAGAAGTGGTAAAGAGAGATAATTGAGGGAGAAAACTCCGTATCTCTACCTGGATGGATTTTCAACCACAATGTGATTTCCTCAGTCTCAACAAGCCGTGAGAAATACTACCGTGGGTAGTTCTTCATGACCATTACAGAGATACTACCATAACTGACGTTTCAGGGCACCTTCTTCTTCAGTACCTAGGCATGCCAGAAGGATGGTCTCAATTATGCGCTGTTCGTTGCATCGCAAACTTGACTTGAAGTAACTACAGGATGAATGGAGACAACTTCATGACGTAGATACACATGCCAAACTGACAAGTGGATAGTCAAACAAAGACCACTGACGAGGTAAAAGAAATAAATGACCGTTCAGCAAGCAACTCGACAGTTCATGGTGTCTGTTGTTTTCTTTACTCTTGTGCCGATCACGCCCAACAAATAACTGTCAAGTGCGCGATTCCCAGTAGAGACTAGCTTGCGAGTGAACTTTATGCATGCGCGATCTGACAACAGCATAAAATAATCCCCGCACGGTTAAGTCACCAATTCACTTTAATTTACCGTGCGGGACGATTTCCGTCCCTCCTGAAGGGAGGCCTGATGATGTGTATCAAAGTGGCGAATAAGACACCGCAAGACTGTCGCTAAAGGGCTTGTCAATGCATGTGATTGTCTACCAAGATTGCTGGCTAAAGAGAAAAGAGAAATAGGGTAGATGATGATACAGCACAGTCGCCAGAACAATAAGGATGGCACATGCAAATATCGCGGTTATAAGACGTGCATGATCTCGGCTTCTGCTTCGCTCATCGCAGTCGTCACCGATCTCAATAGATTATCGCGTAGTTTCATGGTCATCATTGTTATTGAGCTTGACATTTTGTCGCTGGAATACGGTGTGCGATCTGATCATTGACCTGCGGGTATGGTAAATTGACGTGTCTGGATTTCGGTACAGACCATGGTGGTAGTAAGCTCGTCTTTTTACGACAACAGCTTGCCTTTCAAGCCATCGCTCCATCGCAGGGCGTAGTAGACTTTACATATGTGTTATAATTAAATCTTTTAGGAGGCTAACAGTTAAACTTGTACCGCTACATCGAATATAGAGCTTAACCTATACCCAAGAAGGTTCATCGATGCATACACGCGTGCCTATCAGGCTCTCTGCTACATACGCTCATGGTAGGATAATTACTGAAATAAGATTTGCGAAAAGGTCTTTTCAACATTCCAAAGCTAATATCATGAGGTAGCGCTAAGATCCTGTTACTTAATAGTGATTCCCACCTATGCACCTCTACTGATCCTAGTCTAATTTCGTAGCTACAAACTCCTCCCAGGTAGGAGTGACTCCTTTCTCACGAAGCTTATCCCTCAAGCCATCAAGATCCTCCGTTTCGCTCTTGAAAATGAGTTGTTTGTCGATATTCTCATACCTGACCTTGCCTTCGCCGAAGATGTCATCAAGCGCTGGGGTGAGCTTTAGATAATCCGTGATCTCATTCTTATCCAGGAAATAGATGTAACCAATGCAGACGCTCATTGTGAAATGTTATATATAGGCTGGTAAATAGATATGAGCTTGAGCGTTGCTTTTCAAGACGACGTCGCGAGTTTGAGAAAGTGGGAGCGACGAGACGGATGCCGGCGTCAACTTATAGTCCACAACGGTTTCCGCGTTAGAGGCTATTTGTGAGTTGAAACGTTGTAAAGCTTATCTAAGAGCGGTTAATATATGTACAGCCTCCGTGTGTTTCGCTGATTGACTGGTAGGTATCTGTGTCAATATCGTGGTTTTCTCGCGATGAGGTGTCACAAAGAGGGGAAGCTGATGTGTGTCGGGGACGTGTTACCCTGACCACCAGCAATACCGGTCGTGATTGGAGAGTGACCAAGAAGAAGCATAAGTCATTTGAGTGAGTTGAAGTGAACCAATGTTGATGGATAAACCGATGAATAAATTGTTCTTATCTATTACCGCCTATTGATCATACTAGACGGGTATCATAAAGCTCTTTTCCCATTAAACCTTTTTCGTACAAATTCCTTACAAGTGAGACTTGGTCTTCTCCTCACGGCCCTTCAGGTTGGGGTGAGCATCGCGGACAGGTCGAGTAACGACGTAGAAAGCGAAACCCTCAGATTTGGTAGAGAACTGGACCTTGGAGCCGACGTGGAAGAAGGCAAAGTCACCGGCGGTGAGGTGGTGGGTGATGCCAGTAGCCTCGTCCTGTAAATCCGTTAGAATGTTGTTGGTGTGAGTGAGTCGAAGGGGACTTACGAGAACATCGACTTGACCACTCAGGACATACTTTGACTCCTCAAAGTTGTATTGCGCAGGACGAGCAGGACCGGCCTCGATCTTGTAGAATCCAGAGGTGATGTGAGCGGGGGAGTCGGTCTTTGTGCGGATGGAGTGGAAGTCGGCGGTGGTGGCGTTTTGGCCGTTGGGGAGAGGGATGTGCTCGAAGCCAGCGCCCTTGATGACGGTGAGAGGAACGGCGGACATTTTGACTGTAGTTGGTATTCTGTTGTGTAAAGGATAGAATATGCAGAGAGAGTAAGAGGCAGGCAAAGATAAGAGGACGGTGGTTTATATAGCTGAGGAGATAGTTCGGCAACTGCCCCGATGCTGGGGATGAGTTGTGGGGAAGGGAAGTTAAGATGGCACGGAAGTAGTCCCGGGCTCCACAACGGATCGGAGAACAAAGGTACGGTATCAGTAACTCTGCGATACTCAGAAACGCTGCAACGTGGCAATCAGATTGGTAAACCAATTGTTCAGCTCACTTCCAATACTCATATCCTTAGTTGCTGTAGTGATTTCTTTAATATGCATTCATCATCCAACATTTGCAGGTACATGTCCACCCCGGAATTTGCTTCTCCATATTCGGGGTTAGCGTAGCCGCGCGGACTAGATCCGTCTTCCGTCCCCTCCGGTATTCTCCCACGTGATCGGATAACTGTCACTACTCCGGAGGGGCTGGGCCACTTGTCTCCTCAACGACATTATCACGAACGTGTTCATCTGTAATGACGCAATTGGATAGATGCTTCATACCGCTTCTTCAGTTCCATTATACCTACAGCCGACTTTGTGTTAGCTAGTTATCTGCACGCCAAAGCTACGGTGAATGTGAAGGAATGGTACCATGCCGAGTATGCCAGTCATCAGTGCCTTGGCTCACACATCTGTACCAGGTTCCGGGGGCCTTGATCTTACGCAGCCGAAGCCAAGAGATAAGCCGAATCCCTTCTTACTTGTTTCCAGATCACCGTGGATCCTTCCTGCGACCCAGTCGGAGATATCTGTCAGACGCATTATGCAGGAACACTTGACGCTAACTATAATTGACCGACCTTGGAGACGGGTAAGCGATAATAGAGGGGAACCGTTGTCACTCGTGTACGCAACTCAAGTAGCAGAGCGCTCTAGACCAGGTATTACGGCCAAATGCAAGTGCAGAATGGGACGTAGCAACTGCTAAATCTCAGACTCTACAGCTGCATACTGTATTTATCCTCTATGTATCTAAATTTTGAGTCTAGTGTGTGTTGACACCGGCTTGGCCCTCATCATCAACGGGCTCTTAATCCACAGCGCAAAAGCCTTCTGGTCAGCCCAATCCCTACTCTCCTCCTCCAACTCAAGATCAAACTTGAACAGTAGCACCGCCAGGATAAGCCTCATCTCATGCATCGCCATATTTTGCCCCAAACAATTCCTCGGTCCAAACCCAAAAGGCTGGTGTGCATCGAGAGCATCGCCCGCATATTTTGGGTCCTTCTTCAGCCATCTTTCAGGTACGAACTTGTCGGCGTTTTTGAAGTTAGACTCGGAGCGGTAGGTGGACCAGTGGTGTACTGAGACTCGGGTTTCGGGTGGGATGTATTTGCCTAGGATTTGTTGACCGCCTGGGGAGACGACGCGAGGACTGCCAATAGGGACCGGGGGATAGATTCGGAGGGCTTCTTTAAGGCAGGCATTCAGGTATTTGAGTTCGGTGACGCGTTCGAATGTGAGTTCCTCTGCCTTGGTGAAGCTGCCTCGAAGTTCTTTGAGAAGGATGTCCATCTTGTCTGGGTTTCTAAGGAGATAGTAGAGGCAACCGCTCAAGAGGGTAGCTGTGTAATAGATTAGTGCTGTCCCCAAGCATTATTCCCATGACCACTTACCTGTGGTCTCAGATCCAGCAAGCATAAACAATTCAGCATTAGAGTGCATCTCTTTCACTGTAAGTCCCTTACCCTCCTTCGCCGCAAGAACAAGATTCCAAACATCAGGTTGATCAGAACCTCTTTCCAGTCGACGATCAACACGCTCAGCCGAATGCTGGCAATGCGTGACACGCTGTTGAGTAACCGACTTGGGCTCAAACCTGGTAAACAAGGCGTTGAGGATGGGGTAGTAGTTGATCATGGAGGCAATTGGCAGCATTGTGAGTGATTCAAAAATCGATCTGACCCAAGGACTGTACTCATTCTGTGCGAGAAGGTTCAGGTTTTCACCAAAACATAGCTCGGCCATGACATCGAAGGTCGTGAAGTTGAGTAGTTGGCTCATCTCGACGGGCTTAGTTCCCTCTTCGCCAACTTCAGAGATTTTGTACATGAGAAGATCTGCGTACTTTCTGAAGAGAGGCTCTTGCTGTTTCAGAGCACGCTCTGAGAATGCTGGCGAGAATAGTCGACGCATGCGGGCATGGTTTGTGACATCCTGTGTAAGCATGCTTGGTACGCCTATCAACGATGATTAATCTTAACTCTGAGACACGACGCTTGGCCTTCTTACCGTTGACAGGCTGAACGGAAAACTCCTGAGCCTTCTCCGAATCCTTCCGCCCACCAATATCATTCCAAGCCTCAGCAGTAGCATAGCTCACATCTGTCGGCCCAAATCGAACAACAGGTCCATACTTATCATGAAGACTTTTCATCCATTGTACATCTTCACCCTTCATGGCTACCAGCCAATAGGGAATTCTTGTAATGCCGCATATCTTGGGGCCAGGAATACTTGCGAGAGGATGAAATGTGATGTAGTAGATGCTAACACAAACGGTGTAAAAAGCAAAGCAGCCCGCCAGGAAACACAGAGTTTCCAACATCGTGACAAGAAATGAATGAATGACTCGGGAAACTGTCAAGGGCAAGGGATGGGAAAATGGGCTTGTTTTTCTTTTTATCAGTGACTTGACGGAAGATGAGTATGACAGGGGGATGCAGAGTAATTGTTGCACACAATTGGTTCGGGTTTCTCGAGTGTCCCGTTCGCCTCGATGACCCTGCTATTGAACGACCAACAGCAGCATTCGTTTAGCGGATTGGGTTTGGGTTGAGTGGTACTGCAGGGGTTTGTGCAGACACTGTAACCCAAAGTTCGTAAAAATATCTTACATATCAATTTTTACCCTTGCCATGTAGCATTAGAGTTTGCAAGCAGCCCCTGCTGATTCCGCATAGATATGGCACCCAGGTACCCGTTTACAGCTGCCAGATGCCCATGCAAAGAATTCAAGGCATTCCCGCGGGAGGCGGGTGCGTATTGGGTACTCCCTGTTCCTCGGAATTTGTTAAAGTGACTTGTACCTGGCCTGCCCGGGCAAGATATTTCGGAATAATAGTTTGCAGGGCACCGCGAGACAGAACAGGGTTCCCAAGACAATTGCTCTAGACAGACGCCGTCGCATCAATTCCTAGAACATCTCAGCTCGATAACTAGTAGTCTTCTTATCGTGGTCTGCTCTACTGGTGGGGGTCATTTTTACGAATCCTTCAAGGAGCGTAATCCTGTAAACTTTGTTGGTATCTGACACATCAAACAGTCCCGGAAGCATCATCCGTCCGTCAAACTTGGCCAAGTACGGCCTTAATGGCAGGGAACACGGCCGCTAGTGCAGACGAAGGAGCTGATCGCAGAAACCGGCCAACTTTTGTGCCTAACTTGTTTTCTTGGTTCAAAGAGGAATAAAGTGAATTGCAGCCCTGGCAAAAGCAGAATTATTACCGCACTTTCAATGAAGTGGCTGTCTAGCGATGAATACCAAGAAAAAGAAGAATATATCCATACAATGCTGCTCATGATCAGGTCGTCTGATCACTGCAGGGACCGCGTTAAGCGACAGTGATGTTGGCCCCGTTGGTTCCTTGAACCGAAACAAAGTTTTTTCCAGCCCTCTCACCCCTGGCGCCATGACTGCAACATACATACGGAAAAGCAATAAAACGTAACGACGGCTATGTCACCAGTACCAGGGACCACTATTACCACTGTAATTTCTGGAGTACCTGGTGGGGAACGGCAGATGTACTGAGTTATAAGATAAAGATGGACAGGTCGCTGCAGACCAAAGGTTTTCGCATTTTGACATTTTCTCGTATTTAATACCTACGTACAGAGTATAGATACTTTATCTGCACTTCGAGCAGGCTCGCGGATATCCATCTCGCAGCATGGCAGACTCCATGACGGGAGAGCAAATTCAGGCTTTAGCCAATGCTCTCCCTCCTCTGACGCCAAAAGATTTAGGTCCCGTCGTCCAGGGCTTTGCGCTAGCATTCGGTATCACTAGTATCATCGTTGTGTCGCTGCGCATTTACGTCCGCGCTGGTTTATCCGATGTCTCACCACAGCTACTTGGTCCGGAAGACTATCTATCTGTTCTATCGGCTGTATGTCTTTGGGAATCGTTTACCTCCAACCACTGCTGACTTCTTAGCTCATCTTGATACCCGCAATCGTCTTTTCTGTTCTCACAACACGCTACGGCGTCGGATCACACGATGTCAACATCCCATCGCAGCTATACCTTATCCGAGCCACCGAATACCAAACGTACTGGGAGGTCTTGTACTTCATATCGTCGACAATAATAAAGTGCGCGATCGGTCTCACTTGTATACGTCTCGACTCCCGAAAGCGCGTCGTTTATCCGATATTCATTAACATGGCGGTCATGATCACGATAACGATTCTTGCATTAATATATGTCTTTGCGAACTGCAGGCCATTCGCAGCGACATGGAATCCGGCATTGTACGTATACAATTGCAAGATCCCGAGCCTTCAACAAACTGACATGAATATAGAGGAACATGTCAGAAAAAGATTAGTTTGCAGGTGGTCAGCTACATCGTTTCAGCTTTCCAAATGGCAACAGATTGGGCGTGTGCGATAATACCATGCTTCATCGTGGCTGGGCTGCAGATGTCGAGACGCAGAAAAATATCTGTGATTGCCATTCTTGGCCTTGGTGTATCAGCGAGCGTTGCTACCTGTGTCCGGATGCCTTACCTGAAGTACTACGACGTCGTGAAGTACCCAGACGAGATAGCTTGTATGTTTTCACACACATTTGTTTCGGTGCCCGAAATTCTGACGAAGAGTTCAGATCATCTTGCTGTCATCAGCATCACATCGAACGTCGAATGCTGTCTAGGCATCATCGCATGCTCATTGCCTCCATTGCGGAAGCTTTTCAGATTTTATTACGGCTCTTCTCGCGATAACTACCAAATCACAGACGAGGTAAGTACCACATACGCCTATTTCCATTTCTCTTCCCAATTCTTCATTTTAAGCTGTTCCTTTCAAAATATTCCTTCTTGGTTGCTCTCATAGACAACGCTGACGTCAATTCGCAGAGCGCGACTCCCTTTGACGGCTCCAATCACGGCATCAGACTTAACCACATGACAGGCCGTAAAGAGGACTTTCGCGTTTCAGCACAACGTGATCAAACAACTGTCACAGGGAATGACACGGATGAAGACAACTCGAGTGCTAGAAGAATTATTCGCAAGACGGAGGTCAGTGTCAGTTCGTCTGCGCACCATGTCTAGCATAGATAGAGTAACGCGATAAGATATTACAATACTTCGAAGGTCGTGAGAATATTCGGAGTACTTAAAGTTTTTGTTTGTCGCATTCTCTCAGTCTCTGTCTCTTTAGAGTCGACAAGCCTTCTAGCTATGCGATATATGAAGTTTTCTCACGAAATGTCGTCAATAATTGTCAGACAGAACAGTCCAGGGGTCTGGATCGCCTATGATACGATATTGTGTGATAAAGACATCGCTAGGCTTTGTCCAGTCCAGCCTATCCTTTTTTGTCCGTACCATAGATTGCCACATTTCTCGCCTACTTCTTGGGGCATCCCATGCAAAAGGCGCCCAACGCGCAAACTTGCCATTCTCGAATTCGCACCCTCGCTTGTTTATGTCTTCGGCCCACTCCACGTCATTGAACCCTTCGAGATCGAGATTTTCCTCTCCCCATTGCTCTGGCAGGTCAGTACCGTCGACAACGTCACAAAGTGCGAGTTGATTGCGAGTATCCAGGCAACTCTGGATGAAAACGTTGAGTTTGGGGTAAGGTAGCCCTCTCAGGCTGCGTGTAATATTGACGGGCTCATAGGCTATGTGGACATCCTGCGAAGGAACCAGAATGAAGTAGAAATCTGTCCCTTTGCCTTGAAAGCGATGATAGGTATGCAAGAGCGATCTGCTGGGATATGGCCACGGTTCCACTGCCATGTAGTTGTTCGAATGTGGTTCGGTTTGCAAGACTTTGACAGCCGCATCAATGAGTTCTGTCGGAACACAGATTTCCCAGTCCTGATAAGTCGAAGCAAAATGTTCAGCGGGCCTATTGGTCGGTCATACAAGAAGATGGTTTTCAAAGAGCACATACCGGACGCACTCTGGCCGCGCCATAGAATATGAGAGCAGAGATCCCAACAACACAACATGGAATGCCAGATGCTTCGAGGATTTGAGTGACACTAAGAGCGTCGTCAGTACCTCGACCGCCATTGGAAGCAGGTTTTTCATAGCATAGTTCTGAAGTTACTTCGCATAGCTCTGTCGTCGGCTCGGAGAAGGACGGAGGAGGCAATGTTTTGGTAGTTGAAGAAGCCTTGCGCCAGCTCATAGCGGTATCAGAAAATGGACTAAAGATATATACTCCACGATACCGGACTTTCAGCCAAGACAGAATTACCTGAATAGCGAGCTGTGATGGATACAGAAGAGAATTCAAATAGCCTTATTTTGCAAATTGAGGGGAAGCTGGGCACTGCTTTGATCAATCAAGCCAGTGATGTGCCACGTGACTAGAGCTTGATCAATTGGAAGGCCGCATTCAATGACCTTAAGTAAAAGATATAAAGCTATCGAATTTCATCTTTCCTTTGCAGTTGTGCGTTCATCTCATCGCCTTGGGTTCTCGATATTTTGAAAGCGGGTTATTCAGAAAACCCTAGTACCTTAGCAATCCAATGAGACATGTTGCAATGCTTGACACATTCATCGTCCTTCCTCATTCTTCATGTAGTCCATCACTTCCTTCATCGCGCAACCTATTAATTAAGGTTTCTCGCAACAAGGTTACACATTTGAAACTTCATCACTCCGAGCTTGCACGACACCGTTTTGCCCTACCCTTAATAAGTCACTTACCAAACTTTGACTCGTGAGAAAAGCAGTAAATTTCAAGGTTTTAGTAAGGTTTCTGCCAAGCCAGTACTTAAATAATCGGTAAAGAATCCACAAGGTGAACTTTTCTCCTGTATCAAGCATCCAAGGTCGATCCACGAAAATGGCTTCATCACCATTAGATATCCCTTCAGATACGTACTCTGTCCCCTCAGAAGCAGAGTACGATCCTGAAGAGTGGGATTTTGAATACCGACAGGCAGCCTTAAAGGAGTGGGCTACCGATCCTGGCATTTTCGCAGCCTCGCCAAAACCTCAGGTCCCGCACGTCACTCCTCCATCGATAAAGATGTGCTCCCAGCGGACACCCTTGCAAGACATCTACCTGGACAAACTACCCTTTGATTGTTTGCGGGACATCGCTCTGCTTCTGGATATGCAATCAGTGTTCAGATTCCGACAAACCAACCTCTACGTACGATAAAAGATCAGTGCTTTGTTCGAATATCGATGCGCTACGGCACATGCACTCGGCTTGTTTCAGGCCAGCTTGAAACACCAAACGGCGCGGTATATCACACTTGCAGGCTTCCACCAGCAACGTTGTAACACAAGGTGTAAACTCTGTCGCAGGCGTCGGTACGTCGCATTCTTCGTAGATCTGGTGTCCTGGGACAAATATTGCGTACGTCATGTTGAAGACATCTTGGGCGACCAGATGGTCAAAAAGTCCTTCATGCGCAATGAAACGAGGATTCCGGATGAAATATTGGATCAGAAGCCTTCATTCATGGCAGGGGACGTTGAGCTGGTACAGTGCGACTGGGCAGATCCGGAAATGTCCCCGCTTGCATCTCGCCATATCTATCAGAATGCCTCTTACTTATTTACGAGGATAGTTCTTCAGGCACCGTATCTGGGTACGAAGAACAAGGGCTTAACGGCGTTCACCTCGGCTCTATTGGTACTGAAATTCATATGTCAAGCTAAGGCCTGGATACGTTGAATCAAGCGCCACCCATTTCAGTGCTCGCTGTTCGAGGAGTGGGGACTTGACCACAACCCAGAACTTATCGGCCTTTTCGAGGATCTTGGAATTGACCCTGACGCTGGAGGGTGACAAGAGAAAACACAGATGAAGATCACAGAGGGTTAAAGAAATAATAGGAGTAATGTTTGCAAGGATACGTAGTAAGATTGACATTTGGAAAAGCTTCCTGGCAACCAGACCAGCTCAAGACTATATACAGGTGAATAAAAAGCTGCTATTTACAAAGCCTCCCGGGCGTAACCCTGACAAATGCATCGGATAGCATTTAGCAAGAAGCAACGCTGGGAACGTTTTGGCAGCTATCGTACTTCTTGCCACCGGAAACCTGAACGTTGGACCAAGTCCAGCCAGTGCAAGCACCCTTTCCACAAACAATAGCAGCGTTCTTGCCCTTGGCGTCAACAGCGTTCTTGCCCTTGATGTTCTTGAGGGTGAGGTTGGTGATGGGAAGACCGCTGGTGGGGCTACCGTGGAGGTCACCGCCATCGTAGTTTTGCTCGACGAGGATACCGTACTTCTTGATCTTGGAGAGGGTGATGTCGGAGTAGGTGACCTTGTTGATCTTGCCGGTCTTGTTCTTGAAGGCCTTGACGCGGATACCATTGGCGGAGTTGACGATCTCGGAGTTGAGGAACTGGACGTTGTCGACAACGTTGTCGTCGCGGCCACCGACGGAGCCGATGGAGAGACCGTGGCCACCGTGGCAGTAACCGTTCTTGAAGATGATGTTCTGGAAAACGTTAGTTATTGAGTTGATTGATATTTGTCTTTAATTTGCTTACCTTGCCAGAGTTGACGGCAACACAGTCGTCCTGGTTCCAGACCTTGGCACCATCAATGGTAACACCGGTAGAGGAACCAATGTCGAAAGCATCGGTGTTGTGTCCACCCTTTGAGTCACCGAGCTTGTTATCAAGGGTAAACTTGTTAATCTCAAGACCGTTCACTCCGTTAACAGACATACACTGAACAGGAGAGTTCTTGATGTAGAGGTTGTTAATCTTAGAGTTAGTAAGCTTGTGGGCAGCAAAGAACTTGGGCTTAGTTCGGCCACTGTTTCCGCCGTTTCCATCCCAGTACTTGTCACCCTCACCGTTGAGAATAGCACCAGAGCCCTCAACAGTGATCTTGTTACCGGAGATCTTCAGAAGAGGTCCCTTCCACTCCTTGTAGCCCCAGGTGGTGGTGCCCTTGAAGATGACGTTGGTGTTGTCCTTGAGCTTGCTGAGGTCAAGAGTCTTGCCAGCGGGGACCTTGAGGCTGTCGAGCACGATGGTGCTGCAAGAAGCCTGGGAAGCCATGGCCTTTTCGGCGCCGCTGGAGCCGGAGAAGGTGCAGGTGGCGCGCTTGGCGTAGGCGTGAACATCGTGCTCGCTGGCGGGAGTGGGAGGAGCGGCGACGGCGCTGCCAGCCAGGGCAGCGAGAAGGACGGAGGTGAACTTGGTCATTTTGATGAAGTGATGAATGAATGTATTCGTTGAATGAATGTACTGGTTGAAGAAAGCTTAACCTTTGGCCTGCAAAAGAATGTGATGGTGATGATTACCGTGACTTGTTTATCGCGAACTACAACATCTTATATTGAATCTATGTCGCAAATGCCAAGAAGAGTTAATTCCCGTTTAAACATCGACAGTGCAACGGTCTGAATTTTCCTCCAATTATGCAGAGCGCCGAGTATCCAACACGGGTCAAGTTAAGATTAGAACGCATGGATAGGGACTAAAGGGCCTTGGTTAGCTAGCTGTCAATACGGGTTCAACAGTTGATGATACCGCGTGGCCTGGTGGGCGGGTGGATCGTTTCATATCCGCGATGGCCGATTAGCCGTGGTGGAGTCTCTTGGCGGGAATAAGACCTGGTGATAGGATGAGTAGTCATGTTTCAGATCATTCCAGAAATTTAAGGCTGAAAACTCGGCTTTCTTTACTGGTCTTGTCCGGCTCGGAGGTTGGAAATGGACTTCCTGATCTGGACGAACTCATCCGTTTTGATTCTGAGTGGTAGCTCTACGAGACACGGAGTTTTAAGCATAAGAATGTTATTGTGTTTCCGTCAACCCGCGTATAGAGTGGATACATCCTACCGCTTAAACATCTAACGTGAAGCCGCTACACGCAAAGATGGAACCAAACGTATGAGATTCAGGAGAACCATGACATGATTAATAATTGAAAGCTAAGATCGTAAGATGTCTGGTTCATCATGTTGAAACCTTCACCGCATCGACGGGCAGTAAACCGCTGGTGATAGTCGTTCATATTGCTCGCCCATCCTCTACCCTATAGCTAACTAAACATCTATCTGGCAATGAGTCTCTCAAACTTCTCATGAATATCTGCACTTTGAAAAGCTTTTCCACTGATCTCAACACTATAGCAAGTTAGTCAGATACTATTAAACGTCCAAAGAGAAAAGACGTACATGTTCTTGAACTCATCATGGTTCAGACCACTCAAGTCATACTCCGTCCCATCCGGTAAGACAAGAGCATCAGGTCTGTGACAACCCAGTTCACCACTGACCCTTTTCCGGTTGCCATTGTTCAGGTTAAGACCAGTAAAGTTAAACCCACTGTACTGAATGCAAAGCTGTGAGTTCCAATTATTGCCTCCGAAACCCCGAAGAGTGGTGCAATTGCCACCGATATACCCATAAGCCCGTACAGAGTAACCGTCCATGATACTGCGAACAGCAAGGGACTGATAAGGGCTATCGATGCTATCAATTCCGCAGCAGGTGCTCGGCAGCATGTTATTGCAGCGCAGGTAGCTGCCGAACCAGCCGGGTCCGGTCCGCATAACGCAGTCTGGGGTGGTGTGGAGATATCCATCTACCGCTGCAGCTGTGGATATGAATGGAGCAAGAGCGACGAGAAACTTCATGGTAGGCAATTTTAGAGATAATGTTGTTAAGCCCGAGCGACTGATGGTGGTGGACAAATACTTTCTGGATAATCATAAAGTTGCAAATCGAGCTTCTTATACTTCATCAACCCTCCGCATTAGACGTCGTTCAGATAAGAAAGTAGTTCTGGACTGGCACAGACTTCGGTACTTTCTCTTTTCGGGGCAATCATACGATACGTGTATCTCGGAATGCCAATATTCCGCACCAGTAAGCGACATATTGCTAAAAGGTAAAATGGAACAAAAGCCCATTCGCAACGGAGGGTTGTATCTGAGATGCAGGATATAGCCTAAAGAAATTGGGGGCCAGCGCAAAGCCAATATGGAGTATTGCGCCGACCTCAAGCTACCTTACTCAAACGACGTTCCAAAGACGCACGACTCCTAGCCCTCCAAATGTCCTCGGCTTCTTCCATAGCATCGTCCTCCGTGACAGTAACGTGCTGACTTCTCATCTTCTCCAACACATTCACTGCTTCCGCTGCATATTCACACTTCAAGCGTATGTGTTGACCGTATTTGAAGAACAAGAATGGAAAAGGCACACAGGCTAGTGCGAGGAACGCTGGGACAGAGCTTGCCCAGTGGTTACCGAGATTGTGGTACATCTGTCGAGTGAACAGTGGAAAGGCGGCACCGAAGAGGGAGCGCAGGGCTGAGTTTGCTGCCATCACTGATGCAGCGAAGATAACGTCTGGGCTTTGTTAGTAGATAAAGTGTTTAAAGATGGATGAGGCTTACATGAATCGATGAGGTAGTTCAGTAATGCCATGAAGACCAAGACTAGACCCCATGCAAAGAAGACTGTCCCAACGATAGGAACAGCCCAGTGAATGCTCGGAAATATCGTCCAAGCAAACCAGAAGAGACCGATCGGGATGAAGATAGAGCCTACCATCGCAGGAGGCAATCTGTCCTCCGGCTCCAGCGGAGCGCCCCTCCTTGCTGATGCCCGAGCATACCGTTTATCCTCAAAGACAAAGCTCAAGATAGCTAGTATTACTCCAACGACCGTTCCAGTGAAAGCTAGTCCACCGATTCCTTGACTCCAACCTCTTCCGTTCTGAAAGACGATGGGAAAAGCTGCGAAACACATGTACATGGTACCATAAATAATTGATATGTAGATGGATGTGATCAAGACGATGGGTTCTTTGAGTAACAGTACCCACGGTCGTGTTAGTGCAGTCCCGAGTTGGTGTACCGCCGAGCTCGGTGGCTTGTTCGCGTCGAGAGCGGAGATGTATGTCTTCCCTGTGACCTCTGACAATCGCTGGGCGCGTTTTCGCAGGATGTACGGCGCGTATGTCTCGGGAATCAAAAGTGATGCGACAATCCATATGAAGCCAGTGAACATCGCCATGAGTCCGTGAAGCCAGCGCCAACCTTGTGTCTGAGCCAAGAAGCCGCCCGCAATTGGACCTGGCATCGTCAGTTATGAATAACGTCTGGAGAGCAACGTCAACTTACCAACAGCGGGCCCTAAGAAAGGAGCGCCCGAGAACATACACATGGCCAACCCCCGCTCCGACTTATCAAACATATCCGCAATAACACCCGGCGCATTAGACATAGGCGCAGAACCAATTGACCCAACCAGGAACCGAAGAACAAGTAATGCAGCGATGGATCCTGCCCCAGCAGCTCCTGCGCTGAACGCCGTGGCAGCCATGAAACTGAAAAAGAAAATCTTTCGTCTTCCATAGAGTTCAGACAGCGGCGCCCAAACAAGCGGCCCTAGTGCAAAGCCCAGGACGTAGAGTGATATACCCAGTGTGGCTACTTCTTGGGAGACGTTGAAGGAGCCGATGACTTGTTTTATGCCGCCTGAGTATGCGGAGCTGGCGAATGTTGTGGCTAATGTTGCGAGGGCTTGAAGAGCTGTGAAGGACCATTTCTTCCAGAGAGGGAATGTCATTGGGTTTTCGGGGTCTTTGGGGAGGAAGGTGATGAGAAATGGGGACTCTTGTGTGCCGTTGCCAGGGTATTTCTGTCCGAGAAGAGTTTTAGTGTCAACATGCCGATGGCCAAGAGAGTTGGATACCCGTTGGTATATACTGTTCGAGGTTTGCGCTTCCATGTCGTCGGCAGCGGTATCGGATGACAGGGAAGAGGAATCGGGGGGTGTATCAATCGTCATAGTGAGGGATCGTGTCAGGTTTTGTGCGAGAACAATAGATATAGGAAGAGGATCATACATCTGGATGTCATAGTGTTCAAGGGAATGTTGCTTGAAAGATGAGCGCGATGGGATATATACAAACATTGTTCAACAATCAATTCTGCCGCGGGTTTACAATCGGGATTATAGCATAGCGACTAGCTTATCAATCTGCAGTGCTGCGCGAGTCCCTGTCAGGCAGGGCCCGCCGTGCGTAAGTGGCGTTCAAAACACCGAGACAAAACCCCGCGGCATTCTCATAAACCCGAAGACTTCAACTCAGCTCAAATAATCCCGAGCACCCACGTTTTTTCATTAACAAGAGCCAAGCTTTTATTCCCTCGATCTAATGCCTCGACCTTCTGCACCGAAGATTAGTAAGGCTTGCGTGCCGTGCCGAGCCCGTAAGATCAAGTGCGATGCCGCTACCGTTGGGCTGCCTTGTAGTAGCTGCGTTAGCAGGGAGACTACCGGGGAATGTGTTCTGTCAGCGCGCAAACGCCGGACTTTGTGAGTTCGGTCGATGGAGATTTTGTTTGTATAAGCTTGACGTATTGTTTGTTGTGTTAGCAAGCAGCGAAATGCCGAGTCTCGAGGGTCGCTTGCCACTAGCGACGGCCATATACCGACGGTAAGTGCCTTCATCGGGCCTTGAGGAGCTCCATTAATTCGACAGCCCGTATCGCAAAGCCTATCATCCAATACCCACAGCCATGCTTCAAGTAGCACCCATATTACACCAACACACGAAAATCGTCGCTCTAGTCAGGTAGTCGGCTCTTCTACACACAACACTCCCGTCTCAACAACAAGCCACCTCCCACGTCGCCCTCCCCCAGATCTTCTCTATCTGAACATTCTTCAAGACACAGTTGGCGAGGCAGATACGACAGAGAGTGACGAAGGTAACTCTCGGTTAAGTCAATTGGCGGATGAAAGCTTCAGCACTCACATACAACGCTGGAATCCACCATTACAGCTCGATGATATCGACAATGAGTATCTTGCCAAGAAGGGTGTTTTCGATCTTCCTCCTCCACAGTATATGTAGGTCCCCGGCTGCGACAACATCCGAGTCAATTAACATCTCCAGGGACATCATCATCAAAGCGTACTTTGACCACGTCTATCCTTTTGCACCCATCCTCAATAGAGCAGACTTCATCAAAAGCTACCGATCGGGAGTATGCTCTCTATTTCTCCTCCACGCGATATGCACAGCCGCAAGCAATTCCGTACCTATAGAAACAATACACGCCTGCGGGTATGCCGATCGGTCAGCTGCCCATACAGCTTTCTTCTCAAAAGCGAAGCTCTTTCACGACTTTCAATGCCAAGGTGGCTCATTGTCTATGCTGCAGGGTTCCATGATTCTAGGCGCGATTATTCTAGATCATCCTTCCGATAGAGACTTTCAGTACTGGTTTCACAATTCGGTTCGACGAGCTTCGAGGTTGGGTGTGCATAATATCAATGCGTAAGATCTGTTCTGTTATGATGCAGTTCCAGGCTAATGACTAGCAGACGTCCTCGCGATGAAGCATCACGAAAACTTTACCGCCGTATCTGGTGGAGTCTGCACGTTAGTATCATGACAGTCTCTCCGTTTCGGATACTGACACTTCGAAGAACAGAGACATTTTCCACTTCTTCGTCAACACTCAGAACCTACGACTATTGGTAACTGCGCCACCGATAGAGCCGCTCACGGAGGATGACTGGGAGACCGAAGCACAGCAAACATCGGATCTGCTTTCCCGCACAACACATCAACAGAAAGTATCTCTAATAGCACACTGCGAGCTAGCTCAGATCTGTGAGTCACTACCTACCTTGGGAAGATTTGAAGTAACTGACAAAGTCTCAAGTCGGTGGTCTAACAACTGCCATAACGAGCGGATCACCGCAGAACTTGCAGCGGCTGATACAACCACTTGACTCATGGCGAAAGTCATTGCCCGCCAAGATGAAGTCGGATGACTCTGCACTTGAAAGTGAGATGTACTATTCCGAGGCTTTGACGACTAGCTACCGGTTTGAGTGCATCATGTGTCGCTTACTACGTCGAGGGCGATGGCCTGTTAGAGACGAGACCGTTCGTGAGTGGGCCAAGAAACGCTTTCGAGCGGCTACTCTTGAGCTTGACTCTGTTCTGAAGAGAGTGCTGATGGGTGACACTATTCGGAAAATGCCGACTACCTTGTGAGTGCGCTGTCAATCTCTATCTGGGTTACGGCTCCCTAACTATCGTACCGCAGTATCACCACTATCACAGCTCTACTCGCATTACATATCGAGTCCGCTTTGGACCCATCAGAGTCAGATCTCGTACGATCAATGGCTCGTATATCGATACAATATACGATGCTTGCACTTAATCAGATACAGGATACACCTGCAATCAAAAGGGCTTTACCTGCGTTCGAGATGGTTCTTTCGAAGAACAAGCTTTACCCAGCGCCCGTAGGCGACATTCAACAGACTGAAGTGCCCCGGGACAATGTAGTGGACGGGTCTATCGAGGTAGCTACTCAAACAGATCCCAGCTTCGCTCAAGGGGAGAACGAAACGCTACCATTTCTAAATGGCGACTTCTCAGGGTTCGAGTTCTTTGATCGATGGCAGATGGAGCAGTTGGACTTTACGGGGATTTATTAGTAAGCATAGTACTTGCCGACAAGAAAACAGGTCTATGATGAGAAGAAAAGTAAGCAAATAGTTGTATTATCTGTAAAGCGATTCCCGGCTGCTCTTGAGCCCCGGTATCTCGAGCGACACTTTACGCGTCGAGAGACGCGACTTTCAAAAGACTTAACTAGTCTTCGGGCATCCCTGGGACAAGATTCTCTCGTCTCAAAAGAGCAACAAAGAACCTGCTGTCCAAAAGATGCATCAATCTACTTGTCTTCGAGATTTCTTTCCATATTCCCATGTACAAATCGCTCAAATTCTCAACAAACTGATCCATGGGACTGTCTTTGACAGGAACGTGGGTACCAAAGGAGAGAATTGGTGTGAACTCCACGTATTCCTGATCGCCATCGAAAATCCGACTTCCAGAATGGTCTTCAACACCATAAGATTGGTGTTTTGAAACATCATCGATCAGTATAAGCTTTGGCCCTTCATAGTAGCCTCTGGGTGCAAGCTGAAAAAGTACCCTGATCAAAAATGCCAGCCGAGGAGAGAATTGACGGAGAATTGGAGGTAGGATGCCCCCGTTGTCGATTATTTCATCGGTGGCCTTGTCCAGTTCTTCAATCCAAGCCGGGTCGAACTTTATTCCGATGTTCAAAGAGCTCTCCGTTCGTATTCGACCTCGAGAATCTCTCGTTCTGAGGAAGATTGGCTTCCAAGGTCGTAGGAGGGACTCCCACGAGTCAGATTTGATGCAGCATATATCGTAGCGGAGGTCTATAACCTGGCAATCGCCGCTCGTTGGAGGGGCAAAAACTCTTTTACAATAACTCCATCGTTCGATGGAAACGCTTTCCCTGCGGCACCCTTCGTCAAACTTCTTTGCAACATCATGGGAGTGCCGGCAAGCTGCCAGTATCCCTGGGGGCCCGACGTAGGAATCCCATGTATAGCCAGACTTGTCCTCTGCATCCCCGATATTCCGACTGTAACCGATAGGTACAAGGTTCCTATTTTCGTCCATCTTTACATAACGAATGCGGCCACTGTTCCTCCCCAACTGCCGGTAGACAGCATCTTGCCAGATTTGTTCTCGTAGCTCCCAAGGCAGTCGGGGAAAGGGGTGAAATGTAGCGTCGTCCATGATGTAAGGTATTGATGGCCGTGCGAGTCAATAGAGTGATAGAAGACGTTCGGTAGGATCGTGATGGTGGTAGTTGTGGTGTTGGTGAAATGGAAATAAAATAACCGGAAGGGAGTCGGCATCAGGAAGGACATTTTATAGCTTGTAAGAAACTCAAATCAGGGTTGGGCAAATACGGGAAAGTTTCGCGCAAGCACAGGAGTCATAATGCTTCAAAAGCATAACTTTGTTAAAGAAGAACGTTCTATTATTTTCGGACGCTTCACAGGTGTATCTTTCGTACAGAAACCCTTATCTATGATGCTTGTAAACGGCGGAAATTAGCGTCCCAGTGAATGTTCTCTTCCTGCTCGCTTTTTTAAAAGCATGCATCCGTTGATAAAGGTCTTCGGATCGTACCGCCACAACCTTCGGCATTTTACCGCTGTATTCTCCACTGGAAGGAAGCTTACTAGCACTGTCCGTAAGCCGAGTCTAATTCGACCATGCGTAAAACGGGCCAATCACGAGTTGTTGTCAATGGATCATCCTTACGGGCTTTACTGCACTGCAGATTTAGTTACTTCCCTAACAGGCAACCAGATGACAATTTACAATGTTCTTTCAAAATTTGGATTGTGTATAAAGACAGGCTTGAAGTCCCTCCCCAAGAAGACAAGACACTATCATCCCTTTAACAACAAGTTGTTCCACATTCCCCAATTCTCAGCCAAATCCTTTAACGATGGCCTCCAACATGAACGGCAAAAGCCAATCCCTAGACCCTAAGGAGACACCCGACATTATACCCGACCGCCCTCTCACGGGCAAAGAAGCGGAAGAAGACTATCAGAAACAACTCGACTTGCTCGCAAAGCAGAATGAGGAATACGAAAAAGGCCAGAAGAAAACCTCGAGGTCATCAACAAAGAATACCGACCGCCGCAATTAGCGACGGAGCCGATACAGCTGGCGCACTTCAGACATGAACGGGCGATACATGGCAGCCTTGGAGACATATCCAGTCTGGCCACTTTGGAGGTTGAGATGCGGAAGATAGCTAGCAATGGTGGCGGGGTATCGTTCGGGGATACAATATCTTTCACACATTATCCAGACCGATATGTTGTCTACAGTCGCCGGAATTAGTTTGTATTTATGTCGGCTTATAATATGCTGGTATTTTGTCAAAGTGAAAAGGAAGAATATAGATAGAAAGAGCGGCTCTTGAATCCATAGCTCTTGAAGTTTATATTCAATTAGCGGGATGGCCGCCCATCTTACTCATCGATCAGATCATGTAGAGGTTTAAGGTCCACAATCCCTCATTGAAGGATGCATGGCAAACCTGTTGGTTCGCCCATGCAATTTATATCACCTCGGGGTTTCATCAATCGGCCTTTACGATTCATCCGATTTTGCCGATCCTGATCGGTCTTTAAGACAGCCAATCTCCTATCGGGCAAGTGACCCCATTCAATCGCTCATCAATTGAACTCAACATGAAGTCACTACGACATACCATGCTTCCCAGTTCCCAAACTAGGACCGAACGAGAGAGTGATGTCGGCCAAGACGAGGTCAACATTAATTACCCTCATGGGATGAACCTTGCTCTGATCATGACTTCCGCTTACTTGAGCATGTTTCTAGTCGCTCTCGTACGAACACCAAGGGCACCCTCAATAATTCAACGTTCCACTAACCATGTCAGGATCGCCTCATAGTATCAACCGCCATCCCCAAGATAACCGACGAATTTCGCGCTGTGGCCGACGTAGGCTGGTACGCATCAGCATACTTCATGACCACATGCGCCTTCCAACTCATGTTCGGCCGCCTATACACCTTCTTCAGTCTAAAAGCAACATTTCTCCTCAGCATCCTGATATTCGAAGTCGGCTCAGCAGTCTGCGGCGCAGCACCGACCTCTAACGCGCTGATTATCGGGCGCGCGATTGCTGGGGTTGGTAGTGCGGGCATTTATGCCGGTGCTGTTATCACGACGGTCTATTGTATTCCATTGGAGAGACGTATGCCGTATCAGGCTGTTGTTGCTGCAATATTTGGGATCACAAGTGTTTTGGGGCCTTTATTGGGGGGTGCGTTTACGGATAGTGCTGCTACTTGGAGATGGTGTTGTGAGTATGAAAGCTACCACAAAATCAGTGTAACGCGGACTGACAAGGGCATCTGATAGTTTACATCAACTTACCTATTGGGGCAATCGCGGCCGCTATTCTTGCTATTTACCTATATGTTCCTGACAGAGAAACAGCCAGGATTCCCCTCAAAGAAAAGCTCCTTCGACTCGACGGCTTAGGATGTGCTATGCTTCTCGGCGGCATCATCAGTCTTCTGACAGCTCTTCGCTGGGGCGGCACAAAATATTCCTGGTCAGAAGGTCGAATCATTGCCCTCTGGGTAGTAACGGGTTTATGCTTGGTCGCCTTCGTCACGATCCAGATCCTGTTCCCAAACCGCGCAACAGTGCCGCCTCACATCTTTGCTCAGCGAAGTATCGCTGCATCTTCGTTCTCAATGTTCTGCACAGGAGCCACAATGATGACAACACTATACTACCTACCGATCTGGTTCCAGGCCATAAAGGGCGTCAGTGCTGTTCAGTCTGGGATACGTCTTCTCCCGACAGTAGTTGCTCAAGTAGTAGCTTCCTTCATCGGTGCTGCCGGAGTCCAGATGTTTGGACAGTATATGCCATTTATGATTGTCGGCAATGCCATCATGTGTCTCGGCACAGGGCTTCTCACTATGCTCAAAGCTGATACTACGAATTCTGAGTGGATCGGCTATCAGATTCCTTATGGCTTCGGTTTGGGAATCACCCTTCAGGTCCCACTGGTAGCATCGCAGGCTGTCCTGCCATTGGAAGATGTCCCTACAGGAACATCGGTCCTCATTTTCTGCCAACTTTTAGGCGGTGCCATATTCGTCAGCGTTGGACAAAACCTTTTTACGAATGAGCTGGCCAGGCGAATCGCGAGAGTACCAGGTGTTGATGCGCTCAATTTGCAGCAAGAGGGCGCGACTAGGATTTTGGAAGGATTGAGCGATTCGACGAAGAGGCTTGTGTTGGTGGCCTATAATGCCTCTCTGAGAAAAGCATTCTTGTGTGGACTCATTCTGTCGTGTATAGGCTATTTGGGGGCTGTTTCAATGGAGTGGAAGAGTATCAAGAAGAAGGTAGAGAAGGGTGGAGAGCCATCGGAATCTGCAAAAAGTAATGAAAGGGAGCCAAAAGCGGCATCTCACGGCGGCCGCGATGTCTAGGGTCAAAGAGTCTGACAGTCAACAGGGACAGAACAATACGAAAAAGAGCAGATCACCAACTGCACACGCCAAGCTATATGCTGTCTCCTTCAACTGCCGTCGTATCACAAAAGGTGGAGACAGCGGAACCAACACTTTGAACCCTTGAACCAACATGCATGTGAATGTGCCGTATTGCAATGCCAAGAGCCCACAACACCAACAAACCCTCTATCACGAACAACGGATATGTCGAAAAGCCTATATCCACGCGACTTAGCCGTCGAACCACTTCCCGCGCCGCAGACTAGTTTTCCCCTCCGTAAACTCTTATTCGCTGTCACATATATAGGCTCAACCCGTCACACAAAGGCCACGCAGATCCCTGGCTATAATGAGTGGGGTAACCGTGTTTCGTGGCAGCCTTTGAGAAGCTGCCCACTCCGAATGGGCTTGTCATTGTCGCTTAATCACCTCTTCCGAGTGGTTCGCGGCACCGTCGTATATGCATGTACCACCCATTATCAGATCATCATAGCGGGCGTACATAATAAGAAAAGCCGGCCCCCGCGTTATTTGCTTTTTTGTTTCTTTTTCGTCAACTCTAAAAAATGCCTGCTAGTAGCCCCAAGAGTCAAAAGTCGGCGCCTAGGTCGCCGACTAGTCAGAGGAGTGTTCCTACTGCTGCACAGAATATTGAGGTCGACACTACTGTGCCTGAGGAGGATGAGGATGAGATTGATCCCGGGCTAGGAACAGATGCTGAGAGTTCGACTGCTTCTATTACCTCGAGTATCCTCAACTATCGCACTATCAATGGAAGAACTTACCATAGCGAGAGAGGAAATGCGGCTTATTGGTAGGACCACACTACTGGATGTGAGCTCTTCAGCTAATATTTCGCAGGGGCTCGAACGATGAACGCCAGAGCGAGGCTATGGACATTGCGTACGTCAGAATTAACGATACAATTAGGTCTCGAGTTCTGACACCTCTCTAGCCATCACATGTTCACCCTCGCCCAAGACGGCGAATTACATCTAGCTCCCCTTGACAAAGACATCCAAAAGGTCTTGGATGTAGGTTGCGGAACAGGAATTTGGGCAATGTGAGCGGTGTCAAACACATTACACTGATCCCTTCTAACAAAATAGTGACTTTGCCGACAAGTTCCCTGGTTGCGAGGTTATCGGCACCGATATTTCACCCATCCAACCCTCTTGGGTCCCACCGAATCTGAAGTTCGAAATCGAGGACTGTAACCAGGACTGGACTTTTGCGCCTGAGAGTTTTGACTATGTCCACTTGAGATATATGGTTGGATGTATTCCTGATTGGGATCAGGTAACTCGCCCCGATTTCGACATGTGTAAGAGTCTGGTACTGACATTGAGAAGCTGTTCGAACAAGCCTACAAGGTTCTCAAGCCCGGCGGTTGGGTTGAATCTTTTGAAGCCTCGCCTACCATCGAGAGTGATGATGATACCGTCAAGCCTGATTCTGCGATGGGTCAGTGGGGACCTATCTTCATCAAGGCTTCCAAGGTGATTGGCAACACTTTCACGGTTGTTGCTGATGATCTTCAAAGGAAGGGTGTCGAGCACGCTGGATTTACTGAAATTAAGCAGTGGGATTCCAAGGTACGTTCCTCCTCCAAGATTAAATCATGAAGGTATGCTCATGATCATTCTTCCAGCTCCCCTTGAACCCATTCCCCAAAGACCCTCACCTGAAGGAGATTGGTCAATTTGGCGAGCTCTTCAGCACTCAAGACACTGAGGGATTTATTATGCTTGTCGCAAATACCCTCGGCTGGTCGAGAGAGCAAGTTCATGTTTACATTGCTCAGTTCCGAAAGGAGATTCGGGATAGGAAGAACCATCATCCTTATATCAAGTTGAAGACAGTCTGGGCAAGGAAACCTCTGGAAGATTAAGCAGGATACTCTATATTAGAGGTAGCTCAGAGTAATACTTCAAAAGCATCAAGATATCTTATCGTCGAAAGTGTCAATGACCATACAGATCACTTCAATATAATAGATGTGATCAAAGCTACATCGCAGGACTTCAGGTATAAGGTTCTGAACGCAGGCAAGCATATCATATATAACTAACTCGGAACTAACTGGCTTAAATTCTACCCCCTGGTACCATGCTTCGATAGCTCGCCTCTGTCTTTTCGCGAATCCTCTTGCCCCAAATCTGTAGAGGGATATGAAGAAAGCCCATTAACAGTGCCCAGACACCCATGACGATCGTCATATTTACAAGTCCTTGCGCTTCTAGCCAAGGAACAAGAGCAAACGAAATAGCAATACTGAAAGCATTTCTCATAAATGCAACCCCAATAAATGCTTCGCCTGTAATCTGCAGATGGTTAGCAGTGCTGAAACCAGTTGGATTCAAGACACTTACCGCTTGATAGCTATCGATAGTCACACATAGTGCAACATCGCTCAAAGCACCCAGCCCAAAGCCAAAGATAGCACTGCCGATGCTTGGATAGATCCAATGCATGCCCTGCTACTATTAGTATCAATCGAATCCCAAATGAATACGCGACGCATACCTTAGCAGCCGTGATGCCAAACATGATAAATCCACCAGCCTGACAAAGGGCCGGGAAGTGAAGAAGCTTCAATCGCTGTTCTGGCTCATAGTAACCGTGGTTCTTCCTAGCGAACCGGAGGATGAAGCGGTCGGAAATACCACCGTAGAGAGAACCCAGTATACAACCGATGAAAACTCCCAAGCTCATGTTGCCGATGCCAACGGTGCCAAAATTGTAGGGCGGGGCAGCAAAGACCATCGACGTGACCGAGGCTTGGACAGAGATCCAGCATAGGCAAAAGGCGTATGTTAAAGCCGTGTACATGACCGCCGGGAACTTGAATAATATCACGGCAGAGGTCCATGCGACTTTCACAAGATTCTCGTCAGTCTTTGTTATAAGTCGTAACCTTTGTTGCCATTCTAGCGGTGGGATGTCGGGGTTAAGTCGATGAGTCTGTGATTCGGGGATAATCTCTGAGCTTGCTTCTCCGTCTGGAGTAACAGTTACGGTGTCTTTCTTGGTGACAGGAACTGCGGCTTGGGATGTGGAGGAAAGAGGTCGGGCTTCGAGGTGCGGGATATACTTGCTCTCTTCAAAAAAGAAGCAGAAATATAGTAGGAGAGCGGCGTCGAACGCTGTGGTAACCCAGTAACAACGTCGCCAGTTTCCGTCAGCAGCCATATATCCTGCGATAATGGGACTCAAGAAGCTCTATCTTTGGTCAGCACGGGCTACGCATAGAGAGTCGGTGAGCGTACTCCAATCATTACCATAACCACATAAAGACCGTTTGCTGTACCACGCTGGTGGACGAAGTACAAGTCCGCAATCTAGCACCAATCAGCACAACGTTTATTCCGTCGGTAGGTATATTCAATACCGTCATCTCGACAATACTCTCGTTCGTAGCATTTGCCAGACCGAATATCAACTGCGAGATATATAATTCGTTCAAGGTCGTCATCCGCGCAGACCAAATCGCCGTGGCGAGAATAATAGCCGTTGTGAGCAAATACATGGATCGACGTCCGTATTTGACCGCAGGAGGAATGAAGAGGATACATCCGACTGCTGTTCCGACATAGTTTAGTGCGGCTGCGATGTTGAGTTGATTGTATGACCAGCCAAATTCCGGGTTCCAGAGTACCCAGAAGGTAAGTGGTAAAGATGTTCTACAAAGGTTAGTTACCCCAACGCTAAAGCTATAGCTGATGACTCACTGGGTAAATATTATCGCGGTGACGGCCAAGATGGGAACAAAGTTCGCCAACTTGCGACCGCGCGACCAATTCTTGATGGAGTTAGCAGAGGTGGAATATTTGGATGATTGGATACAAACCAAGGGATCATTGGGATCATCGGTTGGCATAGGCTGAAGTACAATCTCGCGTGTCTCAAGATGGTCATTTTCTTTACAACACGTTAGTCCCCTATACTACAGCAAGCACCCACTGCCAATATCGCGTCACTTACCATGGATGATCAACACGGTGCCTGGTGGCGTCGTGAAGTCAGGAGGTGCGGTAGTTATGGCCTGTGGCATTGTAAAGAGATCAAGAGACGGTCGTTGGCAGACAGATCTCCTGATGATTCAGTGGAAGGAATGAGTCCATTGAGTCTTAAGTAGATGGTTATCTACATAGAATATCTAAGGGATGTTGAGATTTAAGTTCAGATAATGCACACAGCTGATCAAGATACGACCCAGGTCTAAGGGGGCTCCGCCTACCTGTTACAGTTAGCCTTATCTCATCAGTGTCTTGTTGAAGCCGGGGTAGCGGCCGAAATGCGGGGGATGCGGGGGTTGGTATCTTAGCTGACTCGGGCTGAGATCTTCACTATCTGGAGGACGAGATGTTGCACAAGCGCTGTTTCTTATCATGACGTATTTCCCTTTTTGGTTGGTCTATTGAGACGGACCATCATGATGGGTTCCAGGTACAAAGACAGAGACTACAATTGTCGCATCATGTATCATCTTTCTCGGCAACATGATGCAGGCGCTGGCACGGACTCTCCATTTCTTAGCTAACAGGTAGTTCTATTGAGGTTTTCTTTATTTACCAACGTAAACATCCTCAACCTTCTGTCCAGGAAAGTTTGTCAATCTCCAGCAATCAATAACTGCAGCGTTGCCATAAGATATCAGAGCCCCAACAGCCACAATTCCATTCATCCAATTATAAGGACTGTTCCCTGCTGCTTCAAACGTGATGTGCGTAAAGTACTCCACATCATCTTGCGTGTAATTCACGTCCATGGAATCTGGCTCTTTAAACTCCACTCCCGGCCCGGGTCTAAATAGGCCTCGAGCTTGGACATAGACATGATGTCCGTCATTCGTCTTGATGGTGTATCTTGCGTCAAGCTTGTAGTAAATCTTTCGCAGTTAACAAAGGCATATCATCGAGATGGGAGTTTCAGCTAACCTTGTTTGAATGAACTCGCTCGGCCCAATCTGCACCACTGTCTTCCACGATTATTCCCTCTATACCAGGACCCTTGACCGTGCCGCCTTTAACATGGCTAACAGATCGTGAGACCCCGGTGCCTTGAATGTTTTCGATATCATATTCTTTGGTAGGGTGCATATCAGCGACAAGACGATAGACGAATTCCTGACATGGGGCTCTCATTGGAGGCATGTCAGGGTACAAGTCATTGCCGGGGCTTGGCTGAAAAGAGGTTTGCGTCATTGTGATGGATGGGATGGAAAAGGACAAGGAGCACAATGTCCTGATCAACACACTGTTTTGATGAAGCTATCTACAATTCTGTATTAAATTAAATGCCTTATATAGACGCCCCCTTGATCATTCTACCACAAAATCTCCAAACCTTATCCGAACCATCTTCCGTTGAATGAGAAGAGAATCTGAGCTGAGGAGACAAACCCGCGCGGCACCGCTGAACGTTTCGGGTAAAGCGTGCGTGAGTGCTGGTCTATTCCGCCTTTGGTAGTCGGTGCCGCGCTCTTCCGGGATCTAGACCCCTTGTCAAGGGGGGCTTTTCGTAAATAAAATTGGGCCGGGGTTTACGGGCTCCGCGAGGACGATGATAACGGAATATCTTGTCAAGACAGAGACAGGATATTGATATAACGGTCCATTAGCAGTCGAAGGAACTTGGCTGTATCTCCATACCATTAATACATCAACAATGACCAAAGGCACCACATGCAAGGTTCTGCTGAGGCCGCTAGGCTTAGGTGAGTACTGCGATCATTATAACGAAGCTACCACTAACCAAAGGTCCCCAAGACTACAATTCTATCAGAACGGCCGCCGAGATTGTCAGTCTCGCTTTTGCCTCTGATCCTTTGATACGTTGGATTTCTCGCGATCGTACGGGACCTGGCTGGGAGAGTTTACCACCTCCCTTACAACTATGGCAAGAAGCGCGCTTGCGCGGATACGCAGTTCGAGCGGTTGCTATGGAGGCCGTGACTGTGGATAAGAAACAGCCCGTGGGATCTTGCTTTCTGTTTCCGCCAAGCCCAAAGAAGCGCTGGTTGAATCCATTGTGGTGGCCAGCGTATTTGAGGGTCTTCTGGGATGAATGGTGGGTACAGCCTAATGAGACATTGGGCGACGAAAAGGTAAGAATAAATCCGACTCATTTAACGATGATACAGGAACTGACAAATTCCTTTAGAGGATTGAGCTCATGATGGAAGTCCACGAAGAGTTCCAGGATAAGATGAAAAAGAAATATCCACCCAATTCTCTATACTACCTTGAGATCGCAGCGGTTAAGCCAGATACCCAGGGAATGGGAGTTGGAAAAGCTATTATGGAGTGGGTTATCAGTGAAGTCGGAAATTTTCCGTGCTTCCTGGAGTGCACAGACAAGAAGAACGTTGGATTCTATGAGAAGTTTGGCTTTCAATTGGTTGAAGAGACGAAACTGGTTCAAGAGGGAGATGGAGCATTTTCGACAACCTTTTATTACATGATGAGGGATAAGGAAGAATGAAGGGTCCAATAGCTACATATTGATGTTAGATTGAGATTAAATGAGAGAACATTTACCTTGGAAAATGCTGTTCGTAAATACTTTTGTAATCTTTGTCTTGTCCCAGATTCAGAGTTTAAGACCAAGACTCATAGCTGTAGGGTAACGAAATAACTTCTAATCCGATCAGTATTAGTCGCTATCGCAGCGTGGACAACCCCGCTTTATCCTGGATCCAAGACCAGCCAATCTCGGACCGAGGCAGCGCCGCCCCTCACGACCTTATCAGCCAAGCATAAGACAGTCAAGGAAGGATAAGACAAGACGTCCACAGAGTATCTATCTATCTTACCTTGAATTGGTTCTTACAACCACCTCCAGATTGAATGCTTCAAAACGACAGGCTCAGAAACAGAGCACAAAAGTCAGGCCGTAGTTCATGAGTCAACGGTCTCGACACGGGTAAGTCATACCAGCCATTCCACATATCAAGATAACTAAGAATATTTCAGTTGTTGGACTTGCAAAAGAAGACATAAGAAATGTGACGAGAAGAGACCCGTTTGTCAAAGATGTACCCAAGCAGGCATGTCCTGTGAAGGGTACAAGACCCGTCTGACGTGGGGCTCTCCGGATGCAGGGTCCTCGACAGGATCCGGCATAGTCCTGAAACCGGTACGTCAACCACGAGCCAAGAGTAGGATCATGCGCAAAAGAGAGGCAGAGAGAGTACCAGAGAGAGTACCAGAGTTCTCCATGGACTTGGGGGACTTTTCGTCGGTCCAGTCCCCCGATGATCTTGATCTTTTGTGCCTACAGTTCGAATTGACATCCGAACCTCTACCCGATGAAGACGTGGCTGAGAAGCTTATGGAATCATGTAAGATTATTGCTCCCCGTGGTGATATTCCTAATGGTCGCGTAGTCCGGACTTCAGGGTACCAAACTCTTACAGACCGCGCGGGACAGAGCCAAAATACCGTTTTCACATCTTGTATTCTGCCTCTGAGCGATAGCTGCATCGCGCTCAAACAAGCCTGTATAGCATATCAAGCTAGTTTGAGTTCTGTGACAAGACATTACACACCACTGTACATGGAATCAGCTCTATCAAGCTATCTCAGTGACCTGGATAATCCTGATAGACTGAGTCAGGATGTAACACTAGCGACTGGAGTGCTGCTATGCAGCGTTAGTGCAAGTAACATCCTTTTCGGACAATATTGCGTTGCTGACATTGTTAGATTAACTCGCTTTACATCTGGACCCCTCTACTAAAGGGTCTTCATGGGGTGCTTCAGACACGCGAGCTACTTAATGACGCGCACAGGCCGCGTCTTACGAACCATCTCGTTGAGGTGATTGCACTCATGGAAATACCCTTCTTTACGCTGAACAGAATAACGCCATCCTTGAACATGTGGAAATTGTACATCCAGGCCAATAAAACAGAAGGCATAGAAGAAACATCAGGACTACCGTATACGCTCATCACATTGCTGGCCAACCTTGATTCGCCAGATGCCGAAAGCGATCTGCTCGCCTGGCCGGGAGAATTGGGGGACGACTTTATACATATTCACCTCTGGGAAGCCTTCAAATATGCGGGTGTTCTTCACAGTCGAGCACTGAACGATTCAACATCAAGCAGAGTCAAGACCGAAGTCTTGCGGATGAAGGTATTCGCAGCGATCCAAGCCATCATCAGCACGGGAGGCTTCAACTTCCACGAAACACTTGCCAAAGCGATTTTATACCCACTTTTCATTGCAGGCTTGCTGGCTGAGAATGAACAAGATCAAAGACTTACGCGTGTGGGGTTTCAGTACCTGCTGAGAAGTGGGGATGAGAAGATTGAGCAGATGCTATTGGATATTGTTACCAAGGTCTGGAAGAAGGGAAAGGATGGGAATGCTGCTTCTAGGTTGATGATGGCGACTGAGGCTGCGGCTGAGTTGAATGTTGAGATACATTTATACTAGGCGATGTGTTGTTTTGTTAAGTACTTCTAGTCATACGGGTCAGCGTTGACAGCTACAGAAATATTTAGGTGCTGTGGTCCAGTCTGTCTAGAGGCCTAATATCATGGCTGGCATTACTACAGACATTATTGTAGCCAAACTTTGTATCTTAGTGCACTCTGTTGCTCTATAGATGCTCGAATGTGATTACACATAATGTCATGTTACTAGCCTAACTGATAGCCTAGGTCAGGGCCGTCAAATATAACGGGATGGTCGAATGCCTCGATACCAGCCTGATATATGATCGATAGTACTTCAATTCGCACTAAACACTAATACCTAGAGAACAGCCTCTATGCTACAACGCCTTCCTTCATGCCAGCCGCATCAATCTTCGCTGGCTCCTCTTTACCTGGTGTATCGCCAACCCCTGGACCCCTACCAACAGCCCCCAATCGGTCTCTGAAACTAGCAAAATGATCGACCGCAGCAATAAAATCATCAGCAACCCCCATATCCACGATCTTCTTCATCCGCGTATATCTTCGTACAGCCTCATCCTCCTGTTCCGTCACAACCTTACTCTCTCCTTCCGGTCCGAATAACATCCACTTGGCACCGTCTGAAAAGCGAGACCACGGGTCCTTGCCATAGGCAAAGTCAATGAAACTGCCAGCGTAGGTCCTGGCAAGCTTCTGCTGACCGGGTGTAAGTTTCTCATCAAAGTTAAGGAATAAGTACAGGAGGTCCAGCGCGTGGTAAGATAGTCCCTTGAAGATACTGTCGTGTGTGCATACTTGCTCGAAGTGATAAGCAAATGTTTGCGGGACTTGCGATCTGTGGGCAGCTGCCCAATTATGGATCTTGAAGAAGGAATCCCCGATCATTACTTCGACAAGTTGCAGGAATTCTTCCCTTGGTTGCTCTGGAGTCATCCCATAAAGGTTGAGTATAGCCTCGGTTACATCCTTGCCAAGAATAACACTCATGCTCTTCCTAGCCGAATCGTAAGTCTCCTTGTCGATAGCGTCAGTGAAAATCATGGCCTCGTCACCTGTATCTCCAAACATGTAACCCTTAAGACACGAGGGAGGTGTAGTGAGGCCGTCAAAGTGAGGTGCCGTCGCATGGAAAACACCATCATCGCATGGATTTCCCGTGGCGTTGTAGTTGCCCTCGATAGGTACCGTCGCAGCAGCAATGACATGCTCAGGAACAGCTCGAAGCTGATCAAGAGCCGTAGGAGAATCCGCATCAATGCCAAGGTATGTCAGAAGAGCACGATAACGCTTTTCATGCTGCTCCAGGGGCCATATGAGAATAGTGTTCAAATGACCAGACATAGCAATACCTCGATGAAAAGGCGCAGGGTCTTTAGAGGCGATATGATGGGAAACACTGCATCCACCGGCAGATTCGCCATAGATAGTAACGTTGTCCGGATCGCCTCCAAAAGACGTGATATAGCGATTGACCCATTGGAAAGCAACTTGCTGGTCATAGAGGCCAAAGTTTCCTACACCTTTCTGACCATCGCGCTTCATATCAGCCTTGATTGCTGCAGACGCAAGAAAGCCTCCGAGACCAACGCGATAGTTGAAGTTGATGGCAACAACCGGGGTATCACGCTCTGCAGCGTAAGTTGCCAAATTGACACAGTCAAACACTCCCTTGTTAGCGCCTCCGAAGAGAAAGGAGCCACCGTGGATGTATAGCATGACAGGCAGTTTTGCGTCAGACTTGAGCGTTGGAGTCGTGATATTCATGACAAGGCAGTTGAGTTCATCCTCAGCCGGCTCTTCAAAATGCGGAGCAATATCGACAGGGACTAGAGGATCATATCCATTGTACTCTGGCGGGTTTGGTGCGCTGCATCTGTAAAAAGGTTAGTATGTCTATCATGAGCTGGATGTATTCTCTTACCCGAGCTTTGTGCCGTCGTGAAAGTCATGTGGCCACGAATCTCTCAATTGAGAGCGCGTCCATCGTTTTTTCAAGGAGGCGTACGGAATACCACAGAATTGATGAATGTTTTTGGGGAAGCTTAGACCCTCGACGACGCCGAGGCCGTCGACTGAGAGCTTGGTCTTTCCAATTGGTGTTTGGCTTGTAGGCATGATTTGTATGTGAATGATGAGACGAGTCTACAGAACAGTATGTGTTGACTTAGGAAGATTGTTATTTAATAGAGAACTTTATGGATAATCTGCTCTTCCGTTGAATCCAAAGACTTATTGTTCCAACCAAGGGACATTTGGAGGTTAAGACCAAATCAGCGACTAAACTGCATTAGGCAGTCTGAGGAGCGTCTAGATCCGCTGGACTCTAGTGGGGGCAGCTGATGAGGAGGCGGGCGTTGTGACCCCAGATAACGCTCATCAGCAATCAATATCATCCCCTCTCTGATAGTCTGAGGCATTAACTTTATTCGACTGGATAGATGATCGAGACGGTAATGAGAAACGGCGGGTAGTAGTCGGTACCCGAGGATCCCGCTCGCGCCCCGAGAATTCCATGGAGCGTTGCTGCTGTGGAAAGATGATGAAACCAGAGCACAATTGCCTCTAGTCTAGAACACACAGTTGATACGAACTTCCTTTGAGAAAGGTATCAACCAAATGAGCTCTCAAGACTACTATCGACATCATGATGATACCTAATTGGTGGAGAGTTCCACTGAACGAGAAAGGAACTTGGGCAATTTTGGACTGGTACTTGAACGGGATACCATATCAATTCATGACCGACAAATAGTTATATGTAAACGATTATAACCTAAAACTTACTCGCAAGTGCACTCCCTCCATGGATGATCTGGTCCATCAAAGTCTCAGCCGCCGCCTCAGGACCCCAAGTCTTAAAACGCTCGTCAGTAACAAGATAAGCGTTTGGAAAACCAGCAACATCACGCTCCCCAAGAACCATTCTAGCGATTGCTTCACCACTGAGCCAGCATTTATCCATCCCATGTCCATTGAACCCTGCAGCAATCCACTCGCCGTTTCCAAGCCTGCCTGTCAGGCTTTGCGGAAGCTTACCCACGATTGGCATTCCATCTGCTGTAAATCCCATGATTCCTGACCAAACTTCCAACGCTTTGGTAGGGGCTGCGTCTTTCCAGATCTTGGGAGCGGCAGAAGTCAACGTTGTGCGAGCGTCATCCGCCACGGAGGAGTCGTCACTGCTTAATAAAGTGCGCAGATTCTGAGACTCGCCGCCGAGGAACATCACACCGGTCTTGGCGTTTTGTTGCGCATAGTAAAGACCGAGATGAACATGTCCAGTTTTTCCATCGTATGTGCCATGGGACTCCTGAGACCAAGACATCTTATCGCCTGCATGTGGGAAATTCGGTCCGAGTTTCTGCGTGGACATAGTACCTCGAAGGGGATACAGACTGCCGACGAGTCCGGGTATCAAATGAGCTGAGTAGCCGTTTGTGCAGTGAATAACGTGTCTGGCGCGAATGGAGCCTCTGGCTGTGTTGACGATATAGTTTCCTGCTGCTGCATCTACTGAGAGAACTGGTGTGTTTGTGTCAAGTGCGAAACGGTCCGCAAAGTCCTTTCTCAGCGATGCCAAAACGGCTGTGAGTAGTCTGTAAGGCCAAAGTGCAGCCACTCCCGTTTGCGCCGTAGCACCAGCGGTATTGGTAAAGTTGAAAATCTATGAAATTGTCAGATAATCCTACGAATTTGAACGCATCCAACTTACTCTGGTAGCTTCTTCCTTACTAAAGACTTTGTATTTGATGTCACCTTCCGGCACAGCTTCGAGGAAGTCCCTGAGACCCTGTACGGCGTCTTCAAAAGTGGCCTGGTCGGTAAACGAAGTTGCCGACACAACCTCGCGATACTCAACACCTTCACGCTCTTCCGGACTCAGACTGTAGATAAGCTCCTTGAGTCGACGAATGTTGGCTTCGCTGAACCGCACTGTCTCTATCGCGCGCTCAACTCCAACAGCCTTGACAAGAGCTGGGAACAGAGCATCACTATCCGAGACGAGATGTCCACCATTGCGACCGGTCGCTCCACTCACCGCTGTACGGGCTTCGAGCATAATGACCTTCAGAGGACTAGCATTGTGTAGAAGGTAGTGAGCGGCACCGACGCCCGTAATGCCGGAACCAATGATTACTACATCCGCTTCTGGCGCCAGTGATTGTGATTGAGCGTTGGAGACGGTCGGATGTGGTGGGTTTTGCCATGTTGGGATGGTGGGCTTCTTGCTTGGAAGACCAGGTGGTATTTTGATGAGCTTGACAGCATTTTGAGTGAAGTCTGCAGCGGTTAGTACTCGATATGGGAGAGGGGATAAGGGTGTGCATACCGCCTTCTGACATTGTGAGGGAATGCAGATTGTCGAGGCAAGACAGGATGTCTGGCAGCTTTTGTTGCGGGTCGGCTACAAAAAGGTTCACAGAAAAGCTATTGAATACTTAATATCCGATGTCTTAAAAATGCCATCTATTGCCCGATTATGGTCGTTGTATGAATTCAGAGCTGGTTGATGATGACTCTAATGGCGGAATCACGCGCTTATCTCGCGGGTCGCATTGCCTAGTTCAGTTAGTCAGCTACGGGATGGGGCTGACGCTCAGATCTCCGCTGTTACCCCAGCTTATCCCTGTTGGTGAATGGTGATGGCAGACAGGTACGTATCCTGGCATCACTGAGGGCTATGAAGTTCTGATGAACAGCCTTTTTGGTCAGTGATGGTGACCAACGATATTCAAGAAGTGGATCGTCGCTAATCCTTATCACGGCTGCATGTCCAGTCCTCGCTCACGATTGGCGCTTAAGGCTACATGAATCGACACTGACTGGGCTCTACAAGCTCTGGAAGGTTGAATGAGAGCCCATAACTGAATAACAGTCGCGATGTCTGACGTTGATTACCCTGGTATTCTGCGTATCATCGAAAATAAGAGGATTTTTAACCTTGGCACGCTGGTCCCTGACCTCGAAAAGAATTTTGGCAAAGGTAAGATATCTTTTATCCAGCAGAAGTCAGCCGTAATCGTTGCCATCAAAACAGACCATTTGGTTGAGCTCGCAGAGATCTACAGGGAGATGGGTTTTACAGTCACACTTCAAAGAAAAGGATGAGCAATCATAGATCAACATAATAAATTTATTTCAGAAGGAATGTGACTACACAAGCTCCTGCAATAGTATGTTCACATAACCTCAGCTCGGTTTAAATTCCCAGCCATTATTGGGGATCATCAAAAGTATTAATTAGGTACAAGAAGTTGTTTAAGCAGGCCTCAAAGCCCCATCCCCATATCATTCCAGCCCTTTATGCTTTCACCGCTTAGATGTCATCGCAGCGAACCAGGTAAATGTCATCGATCATGAGAGTGAAGTCAGGAGTGCCCTGGTTGCAGGTAAGCTCGAACTTGAGCTCAGACTCAGTAGAAGGAGCAAAGATGTTGGCCTGTCGGTTGCGGAAGTTGCCGCTACCCTCAGAGTCCTCGAAGGGGTTGAATGACTCAATCTCCTCACTACCAAGGGTGACCTTGAGCTCACAAACGTTGTCGGAGCGGATGGGAACCTCCTCACCGTTGGCAATGAAGTAGGCGTAGGTAGCGACGTAGTTCTCGAGCTCCTCAAGGTTGCTGAGAGTCTGGCTGAAAGAACCGGTGTCGGCACCGGAGAAGGCGAGACCCTTCTCTCCAAGAGTGTAGGTGTAGGCGGCGAGCTGCTGGTCATCAACAATGGCGGCGGAGCCATCGAGGGTCCAGTCGACGTCGCCGTCCTCGAAACCGGCGTTGGAGACGGAGTTAGCGACGCTGAGGCAGCCGGTGCGCTCGGGTTCAGCCTTGGCGACGAAAACTGCGGCGGTGGTGGTAGCGGCAGCAGTGGTAGTTGTCTCGGTCTCGGAGGCGGTCATGGTGGTGGTGGCGAAGGTCTCGGTGGAAGAGGCAGACTCAGTGATAGCAGCGGAAGAAGACTCGCTAACGGCAGCAGAGCTGGACTCAGAGATAGCGACAGAAGAGGACTCGGAGACAGCAGCGGAGCTAGACTCAGTGATGGCGGCGGAGCTGGACTCGGTCACAGCAACGGAAGAGGACTCAGTCACAGCAGCGGAAGAGGACTCAGTGACGGCGGCAGAGCTAGATTCGCTGATGGCAGCGGAGGTAGACTCGGCAGAAGCAACAGAGGTAGATTCAACGGAGGCGACGGAAGTGGACTCGCTGTCAACAGGGGCAGTGGTGGTGGTGGCATCATCGACGACAGGAGCAGTGGTAGACTCGTTGTCAGCGGGGGCTGTGGTGGTAGTAGCAGCATCGACAGCGGGGACAGAAGTAGACTCGTTATCGGCAGGGACAGTAGCAGAAGAAACGGAGTCATCGACGGAGGCAACGGAAGTAGACTCGCTGTCAGCAGGAGCGGTAGCAGAAGAGACAGAGCCGTCAACAGGGACGGTGGTAGAGTCAGAGCCAGCAGGGACAGTAGCAGAGGAGACAGAGTCATCAACAGCGGCGGAAGAGGTAGTCTGGCTGGACTCGTTGTCGACGGGGGCAGTGGTAGTCTCCTGAGAAGCAGCCTCGCTGGCAGTGGTAGCAGAGTCAGCCTCGGAAGCAGCGCTGGTGACGGAGTCAGAGCCCTCAGAGACGGCGGTAGACTGAGAGTCAGAGCCCTGGGTCTGGGTAGAGGCGTTGTTCTCGACGGGGGCGGAGGTGGTCTCGGAGGAGGCCTCGGAGGCGACGGTGGTGGGGTTAGAACCAGCAGCGGAGGTCTGGGTAGAGTCAGAGCCGGCAGGAGCGGAGGTCTCATCGGAACCAGCAGGGACGGTGGTCTCGTCAGATCCAGCGGGGGCAGTAGCAGAAGAGACAGAGCCCTCGGAGGCGACAGTGGTGGGGTTGGAGCCAGCAGGGACGGTGGTCTCATCGGATCCGGCAGGGGCAGTGGTCTCGGAGTCGGAACCAGGAGCGGTGGTAGGCTGAGATCCGGAACCCTGAGTCTCAGTGGAGTCAGAGCCGGCAGGGACGGAGGTCTCGTCGGAACCAGCGGGAACGGTAGCAGAAGAGACAGAGCCAGCAGGAGCGGTAGTCTCGGAAGAGTCACCGCCGGCAACAGTGGTAGGCTTAGAGCCGCCCTCAGTAGAGTCAGAGTCACCCTGGGTAGGGTTGGAAGAACCGTCAGTAGGGTTGGAAGTAGCTCCACCCTCAACAGCAGAGGTAGTCTTGTCACCACCGTTGTTACCACCGTTACCACCAGCAGCAGAAGTAGGCTGAGCGACAGCAGTAGTGGGCTTGTGAGCAGGCTCACGAACCACACCATCAAAGTCAAGCGCAAACTGGTCGATGTTCTCAGGAGTAACCTGGTTGGACAAGAAGATAGAGTCGATCAGAACGGAAGCAGAACCACCGTCGGCACAAGTGGTCTTGATGTTCAACTCAGCTGTAGAAGCATCGACGGAGGTGGAAACGAGAACATGGTTGTAGCTGACGCTAGCACCGTTGGCCAAGATTCCAGCGCTGTAGAAGCTGATGTCTCCGATGGAAGCCTCGATGGTACAGGCGGTGTTCTCGGAGGGGGGAGTAGAGACGCGGTAGTAGAACTGGACTGTGTACTTCTTCTTGGTGTCGAGACCGGTGAGAGTTTGTCCGAGAGCAGCTACCTCGCCAGCAGCACGCTTGCGAGAGCGGGTGTCAGCCTTCAAGTCAGCACAAGAAGTATCAGCGCTGTTGTCGCCGGTGTAGCCATCATCTCCGTTAATAGAGACATCACCCTGGACGGTGAAGGGGTCAAGGCTAGTCATGCCACCACCAGTGCAGGCGTTGGTGACAGGGCCATCTTCGGGAGAGAGGGTAGGCTGAGAGCCAGCGGCGGTGGTCTCAGTGCCGACGGTAGCAGTGGTGTCGATACCAGTAGCGGAAGTCTCGAGGCCAAGAGTAGCAGAGGTCTCGATGCCGGTAGCAGAAGTCTCAGCACCAGCAGTGGTGGCAGGACGAGGCTTACAGGGACCGGCAGAAACCAGGTCCGAAGCGGAAAGGGCGAGAGCCGCAAAGGTGATGAACGAGCGCATAGTGAGCGTGGTATTGGACGAGCCAAAAAGATGGAGGGAGACTAAGCGAATGACTGACCGAGTTGGGCGGTTGAGAGTGAGGAGAAATTCATTATCATTGCGGTTTGAGATGATCCTTTTGTACTGAATTGCTGCATCGCGACCCCTATTGCTTGCTTGGTGTTGTGGAAACGGAGGGCGTTCGATAGTGCCATGTGGCGCAGCTGGATGAGGGTGTCCAGCAGCGCCTCTACAGCCGGGCTATAGGGCTACTGGAGTTCTATCGTTTCGGTACCTGAGCTAGCCATTAGTAAGATGGACCCTTTCTTGACGACGGCCATGACTAAGGATGTACGACGTCGTGAAAATGGAGCTAGACTGTGGCTATTGAGTCAACAGTGTTGACACTAGGTGATAGAAGGGCAAGATAGAGTAAAGCGCAGTTGGGCTGTATCTCGAAATCTTTTGTGCCTCCAATTCAATATCGCCCGATGCAAAAGATGTTGTTCCAACATATAGTTACCAGGACCCCAATCATTCGGCAGTCGTTCGCCACATGTAAATCATCGGCAATCAAGGATACGCGAAGGACCCTGCTTTCCCGCACACCTCACGTGGCATCTGCACACTCGAGTGTCTCACCGCTAACCGAACAACATTTCCCCATAGCATTCTTTTGCTTTCTGATTTGCTGTCCTTTTTCACTCTCAATTTCCGATTGAATCGTTTAGTGCGGCAGTGACATTTGCGCCACAGGTCTCGATCTGAGTCGACCCCTTGCGCCACTCAATAGCGCCAACGGTAGCGTCTTGTCACGTTCAGCTACCGAGTTGCTGGTAGAAGCTAACCACAATGGTCTATGGAGGAAGAGAAATATCGTTTCATCTATTGGAAAAAGAACTGATAGCGGGTGGGTAACAGCAAGATTGTCCTGTGAGGCATAGGGTGCCAGAATAGAGAAGCCTAAACGCTAGTCTAATCTGCTATAGAATGACTAGACTATTTTGTCTCTTCTGCTTCCGGCGGACAGTTCTTCCGAAATCCCGATGGCTAGATCATCAATAAGCATAAAACTACTTGTATGTGGAAATTGCTGAATGATTGCGTTGCCCTCTAGAGTCATATCGTATTCACGCTATCGAATAAAAGACAACCGCACTCATATTTTCAGCTCCTCCAAGACCCTGTCCAACCTCTGATTCTCAGCATCCGCGTTGATACTAACCATATTCATCGGCCACGCCGACCTGACATGCTCCGGCTGGATCTCGACAACTGCGCTGGTCGTGTTCAAGCTGCTGTACTGACTAGTCACATCCACCATAGCAGGCGGCAATTTGCTGAAAAGAAGCCGGAACATGGCATTCGGTATACACGCCTGCACAGCTTGGTTTTCTAGACCGACGGTAGCAAGGATGACGCTGCTCTGGTACGCGTTTGCTTCTTCTGTGGATGGTGGTGAGATTGCTGCCTTTTGCACGGAGAGAAAGCCTAGGACGGAGAGGAGTTGGATCAATGCTGAGCCGTAGGTTGCGAGGAGGTAGTACACTCGCACCAGTGTTTCAAAGCGGATCGTTGCTTCTTCCAGAATTTCCCGGACCGGTCTCTCGGCCCCGTCCTGGGATGCCATTAACAGATTGCCACTGTCTGATGCCACGAATGGTTCGAGAAGAAGCATGATCGTGTACTAGAAATGTAGGCTATATATTTTCTCAGCCTGCCTGTGCAATGTGGGTTGGTGACTTACTGGACGTGTAGTTGCGACGGAAGCGCTATCCTGTCAGGCTTCAGACAAGATGGTAGTTCCCCGAACCACCGACACAACGATGCTAATACGCTGCAGCCTCATCAAAAGTAATTGTTCTGTTCTGTACTCCACCAAAGCGATCATTCGCAAGATCATTCAGTATAATGGGAAACTTGACTATCTGCACAAATGTTTCTGGGAAATACAGAGGCGTCGATCCAGACTCATAGTATCTTACGTAAATCTCTGGGTAGAAAGAGTTAGCGTGAGGAAGGGGGAATTCTATCTCCGGAGCTTTCTCAAATAACGGTGCTTTGTAAAAGTGGAATAGCATCACGCTGCAAGATGTCAGTAACGCCAAGACTCGCGTGCGGTCCAAGACTTACGACTGCCACGAAAAGAGACACCACACCGTGAAATGCCGTGCAATATCCGTCTCTGTTATATCTCTTCCCTCCACTTTTTTTTGAAGAGATCCAGATTATACGCAATCTTAGCCGCCTGAACCATGAACACATTCCCAATCTGATCCAACCCATCGAGATTATAAACCGAGTTCATCACCAGCGCCGCCTGGAGTGTCGTAAGCTTACTTTCCCCCATCTCGAGCTCCCACAACCTCTTGGTCTCGGCAAAGAAGCGATAGCACAGACTTTCAGTGTTCCAGGGCTCGTTGCGTCCTTTGATCTTGGGGTGGCAGTGCGTTGCGCTGGCGAGGATGGCGTTGACGAGAAGAGAAGAGCAGTTCTGCGCGGACCCGCTCTATACGTCGCGCAGGAAGAGATCTTTGTGGAAAAAGGTAAATTCAAAGTAGCCGTGCTGGAAGTAATGCTCCAGGAGAGATGTTAGCATTGTTTCGTCGGAGATGACGCTTGTCCATTTTGAAATGCGGGCGTTGGTGAGGAGGGGTTCCATGACGGTTGCCGGGTTGCCCCGTGGTATATGATTTCAAAAACGCCATCTAATCTCTACCCCAGGTTGAATTTTGGAGCGGTTGTCTTTCTGTTTCGTAAAAGGATGTTTCGAGGTATGGATTTCTTCCTCGGCGTAGAAACTCTGGCCATTTTGTGTTTAGAGGAAATTCGTATCTGCGCCGATGCTCTGGCTTCAGTGCAATCTGCAAAAGTAAATCTGCCTCTCCAACATGTCGAAGCATAGACTTGACATCGTACCCAGACCTAACCAAACTCAAGATTCTTGATAAGTCCTCCTCTGGTCGTGATTGAAGCATACGATAGAAATCCTCGTAGGCATTAGCATTCTGACTCCCTACTATTCCCGATGTCTCGGCTTGATCCAGCAAAGTCTCAACATCATCGCCCGCTTGAATTCTATGAACCGTCCGCACAGCTTCTTCGGCACTCATAGATTTAATCGTGTCGAATAGTTGTTGGTATGATGAAGCGCGGTTGTGCTCGCCGACGATTTCGTGGTATTTTCGCTTAATGGCTTGGGTTTCGGTGGGTTCCCAGTGACATTCCGTTGAGCGCTTGGTACAAGAGACGCATACCGGCCGCGTCCCAGAGCACTGCCAAGAGTTAATTGCCTATACAAATCATATCATGTTTTTGGGGCTGTGTACCTTTGACTTTCGTTTCCGACAAGCCTGACAGGCAGCAGACACCAAGGTCCTCTTGGGATGCAGACCCAAGGGGTTTCTCGGCGCAGCATCCGCTAGCGCACGACCATCGGCTGGGAGGATGGCGCGCAGAGGACGCCTGTCAGGAGGTGTATCGGAAGACATAACGATAGATCCACAACCCTGATAGGGCGTAGTCCGTTCGCAGGAGATAGATAGACAGAGTAGAAGATCGAGATGAAGGGAGAATGATGCCAAGATTACGATGTCCAATGGGAGAGGCCGCACTTTGCCTCCGGTGATGACTAATCTTGGGAGCTGAAAAACGCGATTGATTACTAAACAACAGTGGCGGAATTGAACTAATTGGAATAAGGGATGTGTCTCAGATTAATAAAATTAGATTGATCTCCCTTTTCGTGTCGAGAGGCTGGTTGGGAAATAAGAACAAGGCCTTCTAAGCTATAGGGTGAGAAAATACAGAGTTTCATAACACGTCTGAAAATCCACGTCAATGCCCCGATTGTGAGCATTCTCCACTTCCACTTGCTTAGCAAAAGTCTAAATACGGAAATAGATACCTTCTTTAATTCTGAAATTTTACTCATATGTGTAGGTACTTGTAATAACTCGACGGTGCAGGTAGGGCAAATAGACAGTGAAATGTCGTGAGATATTTTCGATCTTTTGTTGACCGAGCTGATACCAATGGTAAAAAACTTAAGAGTAATAATTAGAGGGTTTAACTTAAAGAATATTATAGTAAATATAACAGGAATGCTAATTTTGCTTAATTAGTTCCATAGTTTGTTAGTCACTTAAATGTAAAAAATATATTTCTTTAGGTAAATCTACTGGTTTATATGGTAAATGGTTTCTACTGTAGGGTAGCGGCTCGAGCTCTGACCAGCGCGATGATAAGCAATTCGCGATCCATCGACATACGGTGACAATCACCCCGCAATCAACAGTTCGGACATCCGGTTAAAGTTGTCGGATCATCCTGTTGAATATGCTTATCCAACGGATTTCAACAGTCAGCCACTTATCTTGGCGCAATGAGGGGAAACCAAATGCAACCCATCAGGAACTTGTTTGCCGAATGGGTGACAGAAAAGAGACTAGACGCCAAAATAAAAGAGCCTAAGCGCTCTGCTCAAGCACTTAGAAATGACCAGGTTATTTCGTCGCTCATGTCCTTCGCGCCTAGTCCTTCTGACACCTCAGCGTTTGCCAACCAAATGCCAATGTTAGCGCTGACGAAATAGCATCAGCTTACGAAGCTGACATTTGGCGGCATGTATAAGAAGCAAGATCTGTTTACATTAGAAGTTGATGCTCTCATTTCTGCAATACGAATCCAGTGATCGAGTTATCAAACTCAAATCTCGTGAAAATGGCCATCACAGATAAAATCCATCCAATCTACACCCTCTGGTTCCTCTGGGTAGACCCCGCCCTGACCGTAATGGGCATGTGGGTAAACTTCCTCGACCACAACCTCGCCCTCCAAGCCTTCTTCACCACCCGGCCTCCCGCCGCACCCTTCGCGCCATTCCTCTACCAGATCGGCGGCATGGGCACATCGTACCTAATTCTCATGCTGACACTACTACGCTACACGCACGATGTGAATATCTGGAAGATGGTCCAGGGTGCGATCCTGCCGGCGGACTTTACTATGCTTACGGCTATTTACGTCGGGTTAAAGATGGAGAATAATCTTGCGCTGGGGGGTTGGCGCTGGGAAGATTGGTTTAGTGTTATCGTTACGGGGATTTGTACGGTTTTGAGGATTGCCTTTGTGCTTGGCGTCGGTGTCAAGGATGGTAGGAGCCCGAGGGCCAAGAGGGCTTAGTGAAGCCAAGGGAAGGGACAGCCGGTAGGGCTGATGAGGCTGAATGAGATGCGGCAGTGGCTTGCGGGAAGGCTAAAGACATTTTTGATCTGGGTTGGGGGAGTTGATGAGGCTCTTCAATCATTCAATGTTCGTGAGAATGAAGAGAGTCGCGACTTGCAGTCTCTGCGGATCTCGTGCCGATATTACGTCTCCACAATTGTACGAGTTTTTCACAGCAACGAACGACAGTGCTCAAGTCAATGACATGCAAATATTTTCTCTGATTACCAGTGGATCTCCAACCCAAAGCGGTACAACTTCCAACTGATGCCCCAAATAAAATAATCCTGCTTTTTTAGTAAGTTGACGGCTCCGAATGTAGCCGCAGATTAATTGCACGACTCACCGGTTACATGACAGTCTCCTTATTCATGTTTTGCACGCCATGAATTTGTCTGCCTGATAATCCATGTAAGTGCCCAAAAATGGGGAAATTCCCGGGGATGGAAATCGGCCCTTTACCCAGAATCGCGGGGGGTCAGACCCCGTGATCTCCAGAAAATGGCATGTCGGGGAACGCATGGCACCAGGGAATTCTACCCAATGCTCTCTGAAGCTATCGAGACGCCCGTTTCTTTCCGTTTGTGGAGTTTCTATGTGTAGTCATCTGGGTAAAGGGCCGATGTCCCAAACATGATATCCAAGGCTGGGTACGAGTAAAGAAAAAGTGGTGATCCCCACGAAAAACTCCTTCTGGGGAGGTTAAGGTTGATTTGTGGGTTTTGTGGTGCTTGGGTCGGGTTACCCAATGCCTCTGTTTTGAGGACATGCGATCAGCATTGCGGAGTTTGCGACGTGATTTCTTTGGTGTTCTATCACTGGGACATGCGAGTTTATTTTATTTCACCGAGACAATACACCGATATACTGGATTGAGTCGTTTCTTCCCCCAGACGCGGTAAACTCAATTGATGACTATGCGCAACATCGCATCGAACCTCCATCGTAATCCAAATGATTCGTAAAGTCTCTGCTAGTCAATAGATCTAACCAGCAAAATCATCATCCTCACCGTCGTTAAACAGATTTTCAGCCAAGAGATGCGGCTGAATCATGGCAAGATCCCCTGGGCTTAGTGTTCGCTTCAAGTGGGCATTCCCGTATCCTCAGCACTTGGCACGGGAATAATAACACTGCAGTTATCAACAACTGCAGATAAAAAAACGCATGTTCGGATCTCGCGACACAAGAAAAATGGAATCGTGCCACTGGGAACATTCGGTCCCGCAAGACAGTAGGATTCTACGTGACCGATGCTTGATGCTCCCAACCAGATTGATGCATTACGAAATATTCCTCCCAACAGTGGAGAGGCAATATCCAAGGACCAAGCTAGGGTGACACTCAACCCGGAGCCGGCGAGCCTTTTTGCTTGCTTACACGGGTACACGGCTTTACATATGACGTAAAAGGCTGGCGCTTGGAACATTTCTAGAAGAGGAACAAAGTAAACCCGCCTTTAGTGCTTGTAGATCCCTCCGGCAGTGGATGTCTTCAATCATCAATCTTTCGAATGATTGGCCTATCTATCGGAGCGAGAAATCCTTTCAAGGAACAGAGAATGTTGGTCGTTAATCCTGAATGGTTCGATTAGCATGCGAGTCAGCTGAAGCAAGAAATCATGTTACAGCCGTTGCATTTTCATGTACTGTACTCCTGCTAGAGCGTTACAGCGTTGTTGATCGTCCATTAAAAATCTCCACCCAAATCGGCTCAGACGGCATCTCTCGATGGAGCTCTACCGGCCAAACTTTCGGTCGTACCGTCATCCAACAATGGGGTTTTTGCAGTGCTCCGGAAAAGTCTAATGATTGAGTGTAAATCTCCAGATTTTGGGAATGCGGGTTTGTTGCAGAACCACATATAAAGTTGGGGCTCCAGATCAACCAACATTTTCCCATCCCAGCCAGGCAAGTCGTGGTGTTTTGTATAAGTACACCGTCTTCCCATTGATCTTGAAGCCTTTTTATTATTGTTGTTATCATACTCTGAGATATTCTTCATCATGGATAGAAGTCGACAAAACTCGACCAATACGGTCGATCGCGAAAAAGACGAAATCAAAAACGCAATGGGCCACGAAAAACCTGAATTTGAAGCCCTCGAAGTCGCCAAACATGGTGGCAGAGAGGTTGACGATCTAATCTCCGACATGGAGCGTCAACTCGAAGAAGCCGGCGGTTTGGAGACTGGTTTCTTCCAAGTCCAGTTCAAGAACCCCAAGCATTTCACATGGCTTCTCGTCGCGTTTGCTTCTATGGGTGGTTTGTTGTCTGGTCTTGATCAATCGCTTATCTCTGGTGCCAACCTTTTCTTGCCTAAGGATCTTGATTTGGATGCGAGAGAGAATTCTCTTGTTAACTCTGGTATGCCGCTTGGTGCTGTTGGTGGTGCGCTGCTTTTGTCGCCTGCGAACGAGTACTTTGGACGAAAGGGTGCCATTATTATCTCTATTATTCTCTATACCATTGGTGCTGCTCTTGAGGCTGGTTCCATCAACTTTGGTAAGTTTCTTACACACTCTACACAATATCTATTGTACTAACTGGTTAGGTATGATTGTCGCTTCTCGTGTCATTCTCGGTCTCGGAGTCGGTCTTGAGGGCGGTACCGTCCCCGTCTACGTCGCCGAAACAGTAGAGCGCAAGATCCGAGGAAACCTCGTCTCTCTTTACCAATTCAACATCGCCCTCGGTGAAGTCCTAGGCTACGCCGTCGGCGCCATCTTCCTCAAGGTGCCCGGCAACTGGCGCTACATCCTGGGTTCATCCCTCGTCTTCTCCACCATCATGTTCTTCGGCATGCTCTTCCTCCCCGAGTCCCCCCGTTTCCTCATTCACCAAAAGAAGCATCTCGACGCTTACAAGGTCTGGAAGCGCATCCGTGGTATCGAGGAGCGTGAGTCGCGAGAGGAGTTCTACGTCATGAGTGCTTCTGTTATTAATGAGGAGGCTGCTGTTAGGGAGGGTGCCAAGAACACTCGCTTCCCTTGGATGGATTTCTTCACTGAGCCTCGTGCGCGACGCGCTCTTGTTTATGCCAACATCATGATTCTGCTGGGTCAACTGACCGGTGTTAACGCTATCATGTACTACATGTCTGTTCTCATGAACCAGATTGGTTTCGACGAGTACAAGGCCAACTACATGTCCCTTGTCGGCGGTGGATCTCTCCTCATCGGTACCATTCCCGCTATCTTCCTCATGGAGCGTTTCGGTCGACGTTTCTGGGCCATTACTATGCTTCCCGGTTTCTTTATGGGTCTTGTTCTTATTGGTATCAGCTACCAATTCGACGTCAAGACTCAGCTCATGACTGTCGAGGGACTCTACCTGACTGGTCTGATCGTGTACATGGGCTTCTTCGGATCCTACGCCTGTCTCACATGGGTCGTTCCCTCAGAGGTCTACCCCACCTACCTCCGATCTTACGGAATGACCACATCCGACGCTCTTCTCTTCCTCGCTTCTTTCGTCGTCACCTACAACTTCTCCGCCATGCAGGAGGGTATGGGCAAGACTGGTCTCGCTCTTGGATTCTACGGTGGTATTGCTTTCGTTGGTGAGATCTACCAGATCTTTTTCATGCCTGAGACCAAGAACAAGACTCTTGAGGAGATTGACCTTGTGTTCTCGCGACCTACTATGGATATTGTGCGGGAGAACTGGGCTGGTGTTAAGGAGACCACTTACCTTCTCTGCACTGGAAAGTGGCACAAGGTCTTTGTTGAGCAGGCTATGCACGACCCCAAGGACAATATCCCTGTTTCCCATGCTTAGAGAGATGGAGAGTGAGGTTGTTTGGTGGTTGTGGTAGGGTGTGTTGATTTAATGTATTATGATATCCAAGAGTAAATAGTTATTCAAATGTTCAGAAGATTATTCTATGCCTGCTTGCCAGTACCTGTCTATTCCTGTTCTGTGTTATACTGTATCTGTACCCGCGATGACGCGACTAGCCGGGAAGAGTATCGAGGTAACGAACCAATGTTTTTCCGTATCAATACCTTGCCAATGCCACAATTAAACCCCCTCTCGAGTGCAGAAGCTCTCTTTTGGAATAATTACTGTGGGTCTCATAGCATATGAAAGAGAGGTTGTAAGATGATTTAAATAACTAAATATTATGTCTACACTATGTAATACTATTAAGATAGACCTGATAAACGAGTGGATATTGTTTTAAATTCGACGCCAATGACTCCTTTCCTTTTCTTTTCTTTTGACTTCCTTTGTAGCACCTATTGGCACCACATCTGAACAGGAACACCAGAGACCTTATCCAAAACATCAAAGTCCATACCCCATTGTCGGAAGCTGACAACAATCGTGTCAAATGTCTCAAGCTCCTCAGTAGTCCAGTCAGCGTCATCAAGACGAGGAATATCCGGCACGGCAGTCTGCTTGACAAGAGAGTCGGCAAAGTGGACATCAATGTCAAGTTCCTGAAGCTCCTTGGCAAGTTGGAGACCAGGGGAGTTGACAAGATGGTCCTGTCCAGCCTTGAAGCCCATGCCGACAACAAGAACCCTCTTCTTCATGTCGATACCAGAGTCGCGACGCTGGAGCTTGCCACCGCCCATGAGACCGCTGACGATGCGCTTAGCCATGGTGGCAGGACGCTTGTTCATCTTATCGGCGCAGGCTTCGAGGAGGGGGAACTCGCAGTTAGAGAGGAGGTAGTAGGGGTTGACGGGGATGCAGTGACCACCGACACCGAGACTGGGAGTGTAGGGCATGTATCCAAAAGGCTTGGTAGCAGCGGCGTTGGAAACTTCGAAGGGGTCGATACCGAGACCCTGGCATGCATCGGCCATCTCGTTGGCGTAGGCGATACACATCATGCGTTGGCAGTTCTCGTAGAGCTTGCACATTTCGGCAACTTCAGGCTTGGAGACGGGGACAATGCTGTCGAAAACGCGGCCGTAGAGACGGACGATAGCGTCGAGAGAGCCGGGGATGACATCATCGAGACCGGAGACGACCTTGGGGATGGATCTCATGGGAGGTTCAACACGGCCGGGGTCGATGCGCTGTTATATGTTAGTATATACCCAAAGTGAGACAGTCAGGGATAAATCTTACCTCAGGAGACATTCCAGCAAAGAGACCCTTAGCCTGGGCAATAGGACCAAGAAGTTGTCTTGTAAGACCAACAGAGACAGAACTCTCAATAACAACAGTGCAACCAGGTCGAGCCCACTGCTCAACCCTCTTCAGCGCACTGTTTAGGTAAGAAAGATCAATAGTCCTATCGGCTCTAAGAAGCGTAGGAACGGAGATCAAAAAGTGAGTAGCCTTTGCAAGATCTGACTCATCCGAGGTGAAGGAAACATTAGGACGAGTCTTGAACTCCCCACGAAGAAAGTCAAGTCTGTTCTCGCTAATGTCAAAACCCATGATCTCATACTTGGATGAGAAAGAGTCGACCAGACCAGTACCTACGAAGCCGACGCCGATCACTGCGACTAGGGGAGTAGCTTCAGTGGGTGTGACGATGGGCTTGGCGGGTGATGGCTTGGTTGAAGGGCGGGTGGGGAGGACCCTGCGAGGAGCAGGTCTAGTGATGAGGTTGGCGTTGATAGGCATTATGAGGGTGTGAAGGATGAGAAGATGTCTTGGAGAGATGATTGAATGATGATGAGATGAGTGAGTGATGAGATTGTTTCTTGTGGTCTCAACCTCGAGTTCTTATAGCTTGAATCTCGATACTGAAAACGAAGAAAAAGTCTTTCTTCTTCACAAATGTCAATCTTCTTTGATACTAAGCAAAAGCGTAAAGTTTGCATCTGTCGATTTGCCTACTGTTAGTTACTCGGAACAAGTCTAGACTCAGTAGTATGAACTATCCCCAAGATGTCACCATCATGACTTGACCCCAGTAGCTTGTTTGTCTCCATCGAGGTTACTTGTCTCCATCGAATCCTTAACCGGGTAAGCGTAGCTAGTCAGAATTGGCACATACCTACGGTACCTCCCGCAGCCACTGTCTTGGTGGCGATTGTGGTCCCGGGCAGGCACGGGCCAGGTCCGGATGAGGGAGGAATGTAGCTGGAGACTTGGCCAATCCTATTACATACCATTCTCGGGTGGCACCAAGCACACGGGATGTTGTGCTGATATAGGGTAATGCATGAGTTAGTCATGATACTTCTGTTGTCATAATTTATAATGCTCCGAGGACACGAAAGGCACTATGGTTTGAGATGGTTACCCGAGATAGATCTGAACCAGAGGATTTACCTCGAATTATTCCGATCTGTAGATAAGCACGATCTGATCGCCATCTTGAATGTACCTACATATTCTCTACTGAAGATCATATTGACATGTCATCAACAAGCATAACAGAAGTGATAGACTACCATAAACGGCCACACTAAAATAAGCGAGGACGGCATATGGCATGATCTGTGGAACCAGACCCTGATATTAACTCTATTTTAGACGCTCTGCCAAGTTTACCAAGCTCAACTGCCAAGATGCATAACTCTTCCGTCAACCGTTCTCATCGTCCCCCACCCAATAATTGGCGGGCGCAACGCAACGCATGCTCTTTCCGGGGAGGGATAAGCCACTTATCACATACCTAACTAACTGACACATCACATGGCAAGACAACTGTATGCAAAGAAATAACGGGGATCGGCGGGGTGTTTCTTTTGCCATGCGAGATCAACAGGCACAGGTTGGGTCGAGGTTATGTGATCGGCAAGGTATGTCGTATGATTGTGGTTTGCCATGTGGCTAAGAACGGTTCTAGAGCCACCAACAGGACAATGCCAAGTATGAGGCCGTTGACGAACCTGGATTTGGGAACATGAAGATAACTGCAGAGAGTATAATGGTACTAGAGTAAGTGTTGTCGAGTCAGAGTACGGATTTGTAAATGCTCCGTCCGATCTATGAGGCTCTTTGTGAATCTAATGATCACGATTCACAACTCTCCGAGAACTACGGAGGTATTCGCACAGACCTCGTCCGTGCTCTGCTGCTAGAAAATAAGCATACACGGCATGGCATTTGTAAAGGGCATACACTACGAGACATCTAGACTTTTGCTAAAGAGAACAAGGACCTGGACCTTGGGTCAGGATGAAGAAAAGAGACAGTCTAAGAGCTTGTCTGCCTTGGCATTTAGTTCACTGAGTCTTCCATCTCTGACTCTGGTAGAGTCAAGCCCTGCTTTCAAGAGACGGCCAGCAAACAAAGAACAGACCAGACCCACGGCAAACAGCAAGACTAACTAATTGAAGCCTAGATATTCCTAACCGAGGCACTCTAATTGTCTCTGATTGTCCAAGTGACACAAAATGACGTTGTGGCACACGGGACAACAACCCCCATTCCGGCAAGCCCAGGAATGCTTACAGCTCCACTATCACCACCCTTCAGGCGCAACAAGAAATGATCGGCAATTCTCGGTTTGTCCAGACGTTGAATCGAATTGTTCCTGAAAATTGCTATTCGAGGCAAAAGATCATCTTTGTGTGAGCGGGTAGCCATGCAAGAGCAGGACAGGCAGCGCCTGTCGGCGAACTTGGAAGAAAGTAAAGTGGGAGGAAATGACTGGAATTCTGCAGAATGTATTTGATAGATCAAGTGCCATCGTGAGATTTCTTTAAGCAAAGTTCCTCTGCCTCATGTCTCAAACCTGACCTCTCTTTCATCTCTTTTGTCTTACACTCATTTATCCTTCCCGAGACAATGGCTACTCTAAGTACAAGGGCCATGAGCGCCTTGGAAACCTTCGATGAGAAGAAAGCCTACTTTGACAATGACTTTACTCAATTAAAAAAGAACATCAATGTCCCTACCATCCCCGAACGTCCACACTTCGACCGTTCCAATACCTGGCAGAATGCCTCCTTCTCATCAACGGCTGATACAGTCGTTGGTGATGATGAACATCAAGGGCCTAGGAAAGGGAGTTTCTTCACACTCAATGTCATCCCCAACCCCAAGATTCCCAAGATCATCGAGGAACCCACCTCGAAAGATCTTTTCGCACCCAACTTCTCCCGTCCTTTTGGCCCCAAGGTTACACCTGAGCGACCACCCCTTTATACAGCCACAGTTGAAGATGATGAGGACATTGATCCTCTGGAAAAAGATCCCAAGAAGGCTGGTCCTACTGTTACTGTTGAAGAGAAGCCTGTTCCTGTCCAACCTGCCCCTACACATGCCAATGACACTGTCGAGACATGTGGTTACCCCAAGATCGAAGACCCTGTTGATCCCGCTCGTGTCCTCTCACCTAGAGACCTGCGCAACCAAAGGATTACGTTCATGGGCATCATCGTCCTCATCAACATCTGCATGGCCATCACAGCCTTTTTCGGCAAGAAGAGCAAGCTTGTCTTTATTGTTGTCCTGTTCGTCAAGAGCAAGGACTTTCTCTCTGCTATTCTTTCTCCTTCAGGGATGATGTACCGCTCTGTCTATGAGTGGTTCTACCCTCCCGCCCCCGTCAGCCGTCGGTGGATCCTGTCTCTCATCCCTGCTTATTCAGAAAGTGAGGAACAGATTGTCAAGACCATCTTCTCTCTTCGTGACAACGGCGTTGATCCTCATCGTCAAGTCATGGTTGTCATCTTGGACGGCAAGCCCCGGGATGTTCGATCACACATGACACGCATGGTCCGCGAGTTCCAACGTCCCTACGTATCCCTCAAATGGAAGAAGGGTGTCTTGAACATCCTCGCTGGCTTTATGGAAGACGTCCCCGTCATTGTCATTGAGAAGGTCAAGAACTCTGGTAAGAAGGACTCTCTTGTCCTCTGCCACGATCTGTTCAACTACCCTCGTGAGAACTCTCCTCTCTACACTAAGCTTCTACGGAAGGAGATGTGGGATGAGATTCTTCCTGAGCTTACCAAGGGCGAGGAGTTCTCTGGTTTCGACATGGTCTTTTGTACCGATGCCGATTCTACTATCTACAAGGGCGCTGTTGCTCTTTTGGCCAATGCTCTAGCGAGAGATAAAGATGCTATCGCTGCTTGTGGCTTGGTACTGGTTGAGCTAGAACCCAGCTACGAATGGTCCTTTTGGAACTTGTATCAACAATTTCAGGTATGTCCAGTCCAAGACTGCGCATCAAGACTTTCGCTAACCCCATTCGCAGTACACCTTTGGACAATATGTCAGACGAAGAGCAGAAGGCTTTGTGGGCAAAGTAACATGTCTCCCCGGCTGTATCACCATGATCGCCTGCCGACCCGAGATGGCCGGTGCAATCCGTAAATACTCCGAGCCCGTCACCGGTGAACTAGTCATCAACCACCAAGTCCAATATCTCGTAAGTTTACTCCCTCCACTAGCTCATCTCCACCCACTAACTCAATCAGGGCACTGACCGAAGACTTACTTACTCAATGCTCTCCCAAGGCCAACACCTCCGCACCCTCTTTGTCCCCAACGCTGTCAGCGAAACGGTAGCCCCCCAATCCCTCTTCCACTACCTATCCCAACGGCGCCGCTGGGGCTCCAACGCTTACTTCAACAATTACTTCTACCTCGCTGGCGAGAAGATGATTCCTATTACCCGCATCGCTGCCTCCATCGAGGTTATTCGCTTGAGTCTTGTCTACTACCGCATTCTCAACACTGCTTTGTTCATCGCTAGCTGTGTCCGTCACGTCACTGCACTAAAATTGGTTCCCATGCTGGTCGTCGGCCAATTACCTTCCCTATGGTTCTTCTGTTCAATTCTTCTCGAGCCCGAACTGCGCAAGCGTGGACACAAGCTTGTCATCGGGTACTTTATTAACAAATGCGTTTCACCATTTATGAGCGTTATTATCTTTACAAAAGTTGCTACAAACCTGGGTAGTCAGGTTTGGGGTGTTTCTGGAGTGACGGCGTCGTCGGCACCTGTTGCTGCTGCGCCGAAAGAGGGAGACGATGTGGAAAAGAAGTATATTAGCGATTCTCTTGATGCTGCTGAAAGAGGCGAGGTTTCGCCTGCTATGAAGCAAGATTCTGATGGGCTTACTAAGCCTGAGCGTGCTCGTCTTAGAGATGAGCGGGCTGATGTTGATATCTAGATGATAGAATTTTAGACTAGAAGATACCCTGGTAATAGTAATTACTTACACTACCATACGAGACGTCTCACCATTCTGTGCCCACTACATTGTGAGATTGTGAGTAACAGGTCACACGTGACGGCCAATCTGTGCTTCGGTGTGGAAGCCAAAATCAGGTGTTGGGTAAACTTTGATCTCCTTCAGAACGGCCAAGCAGACGCCCCCAGGGCTGCCTCCAGGGACCTGGACCGCTGTGACTGTGATTCAGGCTGAAGCATAAAATACATGCGTCTAGTCCAAAAGCGTGCACCCAGATTCACTCATAGGGCCACTGGTGCTTTCAACTGCCAAGTGTGTTCCCCGACGACCAGAACTCCAAAGAACATTACCATCAGGCATAAATCCCAAGTTCCAAGCATCTGGGTCTTGCCGAGGGCAAAAGCTTGGTATTGATCGTCTTGGTATGGCCTGACAATTTTGCAAACGGTATACTACCCACTCGCCAAGTAAACTATGATGGCCAAGAAGGGACGGTTCACCAACGATCAGACTCTACCCATAAGCTATCAAATCACCCTCTAGACCTTCGAGACATATGTAATGGCGTCTCGCTGAGCGGTGCCTTCCCAGTGGTGCCACCCCCGGACCCATAATTCTAGATCAGCCATATCCGGACGCCTCACATTCCAGAGACGTGTGATTGGGACCCCTTTGCCTGGAACCTTACAAATTCCAACAACAGCTATTTTACATGTGCTAAACTCTATCCAAAGGTCTAGCCTTTTGTCTAATTCCAGTCAAGCATTTTTCCTCCCCACCGAAGAAGGTACCAAAGAAGGTTAGCATCACCGCATGAAAATATATAACATGTCGCACCGAGCAAACCTGCCCCTCCACCCACGACCCAAATCATTCCTTTTTTGGCATCCCTTCCGATGCCTCTCCCACGGCAGTGTTTCTCACGCTGGGTCATTTTTATCATCGTGGGCTGCTTTGTTGTCGTTGTTGTTACGTGCGGTACGTATTTCGGTCTGGCGAAACGCAAGCATCACTCGTTTGACTGGACGGCTATCGTGAGCGATCGTGGTGATGTCCTTCCTGATTTTAGCTTTGCTGGGTATCATGCTTCGGCGATAATATTGCCCAGTGGAGATGGTGCGAATATCACGTTGGCTTTTAATGGGAGTGTTGATGATGTTGGGCCGTCGATACAGGAGGCTGTTGATAAGATGGCTGGATTGGGTGGTGGGGCTGTGTTGTTGCCTGAGGGGAGATGGCCGATGAATGCTGGTGTTAACATTACTAGTAATGTTATAGTTGCTGGGGCGGGAAGTGACAAGACTGTTCTGGTGTTACTAGATCGTCCTTCTCAACCTGTGTTCACTCTTGGTACACCGAACAATGGAACGAAGCCTCAGTATGGCTTCAGGTCAAACATCACCAACGACTACGTTCCCATTGGTTCCTCTTCCCTGGACGTTGTCAACAGCGCTGGCTTCGCTGCTGATCAACTTGTCTATGTCTCTCGCAGTGCGACAGAGTCATGGATCAGAGGGAATGGCATGAGTGGTCTTGTCCGCGATGATGCTGAACAGACATGGATACCAGTAAGCCATACTCTCCCTTACACCTACCATTTACTAACATGACGCAGGTAGGCAAGAGGATAATGGCACCAAACCAAATCAGCAGTGTCTACGGCACAAACGTCACCCTCAAGATTCCCGTGACGGATAATCTTGATTCAGACTATACCCAACCTGAACTCATAGTCTACACACCGCCTTATATGAATGAGGAGATGGGTATACGAGATCTTGGTATTGAAGTCCCTGGTACTTGTTCCGGTGCACCCATGAGCGACAAAACCTGCAACGCTCCAGCTGTCCACTTTCCTTCCTGGACAGTGGATAGTTGGGCTAGTGGTCTGAGTCTCAAAGGGTTCAACAAGTTCTTTCAGATTGATCAAGATGCCTCTCATATCACTATCCAGAACTGCACCATGGATCGCGATAAGGATATCCAAGGCGCTGCACTGCCTTTTGACATCTTGATTCAAGGTTCTCAAGTCCTGATTCAAGATTGTGCGCAGGTTGGCAGCCCAGACGCAAGATGTTTCACGGTCGGCACAGGATCGCTTACACCAGGTCCCAACGCCGTTCTTCGTCACAAGGCAAAGTCTGACGTGCAGACGATATATCCTCATCAGAGATGGGCTCATGGACTGTTAGTAGAAGAAAGCTCTGTCAAGACTCTTTTCGTAGATCGCGGAATCAAGGGCTCTGGGCATGGGTGGTCTATCAACGGGGGTGTAGGATGGAATCTTGAAGGGAGTGTAAAATTTGAGTCTCCACCGCTTGGTACCAATTGGTGTGTAGGTTGTAACGATCCAAAAGGAAACGCTACGTTTATTGAGTCTGGAAAAAGGGTAGATCCGCAGAGTCTTTTCATGGCGCAGCTTGAGGAGCGGAATATTTATAGACAGGACGGTGAGGATGAGGAGTAAAACGAGTAGACTAGACAACATTCACTATATTGATTATCAGTCCATAATTTCGGTTCTGGTAGTTCAGGGTGGAGTAATCCAAGCTAGCTTACCTTTCTTTGCCCCAAGCCCTTCAGGCATCTGTGGTTAGACCCTACGTATTGAATATTAGCTCCTTTGAGGTCGTTCGAGGCGAGAACTGGTCACTCGCCAAAAGAGACGTGATACGACATAGAGCACCATGTGCGGGCGCTAGAAAGACTCAACCATTGTCTCAGCATGTGGTATTACGACACCCAACGATTACTCTAAATTTCTCCCTTATGATAGGCGGTATTAATAGAGGCTAGAAACGAACGGGAATGTGAATGATCCCCATCAATTGCTCTAAAGTTTATCTCATGTCGACGTCGACCGCTATGGCTTCATCCATAAGGACTATGGGCGTTATTGAGAAATCATCCTTCCGTTTTGAAAGATAAAGTTTGAACTTCGACGTCGCCATCACCGTACTGCGCCTTTGATGTACGTCAAACCCAGATCCCTGAGATTTACAAGGTCAATAAGAGCCGGACTTTCCGGGGGAGACATCCGCCGCCGATTGGCCTTCGGTTTAGGGACCGAGTAGGGTTGCAGTGAGAAAAGTCCTTCGGCCCTTTTGGATGATGCCGAAATGAAGATTTAAATGGTGTTTGCAAGTAAGCGGTACTGTTCTCAAGGAAAAGTGCAACGACTTCCACCAGGTATAGACGGAGCTATCATAGGTTTTGGAGTAACGTGAATAAAGGTTTAAAGGTCGAACTTAAGTTTATCGCAACCGTTTCACCTCTTATACCCTCGCCGTTTGACGCGAGCCGATCACTCCTATCTGAGAAGTTGTAACCGCTTCGCGCTAGATGTCACTAATCCCGGACTCCCTCGGCTTCCGATCCGTATTCCTAGCCCTACTACGCAGTTTCTGGAAGGTGAAACATGGGATGGCCGAATTCTTATCGATCAACATTAGCTTACTGCAGGAAACTTTAGTATGCGGCGCGGAATAGACGCGAGGGCTGAAACAGAAGCTGACGTTTTTTTGTCGTAGCGTTATCCGACCTCACTAGTTGAAGGTTAGCCGATGGTAGGTGGATAATTGATTCCCGGACGATCTCGTATAAGCATATTTTGATTACTGTCCTAATCACCAGCCTTGAACGGCAGCTAATACTGATATGCTAGCCTTATCAAGACATTCATTAATTCAACTACTATCGTATCCAATCTCTGCTGACGCATAACATGTGATGCAGCAACTAAAAAGCAATTGCCGGGTCAAGTCTCGAATTGACATCAACGTCAGCCTCGGCAACAATACAGCGCCCGTGATGAAACATGATCCAAGCTTGCGTCAAACCTCGCATTAATTGACTATTTGGGTAATCGGCAAATGATTTCATCGGGCAATCAGCTGTACGCTCGGACGCATTGTTTCCTGTTTCCCACAACAGGATGCAAAATGTACTCAATCCGAAACAACGTCGGGACCATGTGACGATCAGTGACCTACATCGTTTGACGAATGTGACGTTGGTGATCGTCATGTATATTAGTCCTTGATCTTTTTATATACATCGTAGCTGCTGTCGCTTTTTTCTTTTTCTTTTTGCATCGTCAAGTCAAAATGTCTACTACAAGTACTACAAGCGCAACGTTCCACATTGAAGAGCTAGGCGATTCTAAACGAGGACCACGGACGACATGGCGCGTTCAACAAGATATCTCGGATCTCTTCGCTGCTCTCGATGAACTAAGATTCGATCTTGATCCCTTCGGTCAGAACGAAACTCCAAAGGAAGACACATACGACTATAACTACGATTTCACCTACCATCAAAAACCTTTACCACCTCTACCAGCCCTTCCAAGTTCAACATGCATAGACTCAACACAAAGCGACACATCATCGGTATCATTCATCTTTGCACGACGATTCGAGCAAGAAAAGGCATATAACGAGAGTATCCGACCAAAAGACGTTATCCGCGACACAGTACAGCAAAAAGTCGAGAATTGGCTTGGGCAATTACCGGAACGACATGATGTCGCGCAAGTCTTGAGAAGAGACGCGATGCAGAGTTTTAAAAAACAAGTCACGAAACGAAATCGACGACAAGCATCAGAACCTATCAATTCTATCCCCAGCCCACAAATGTCAGATGATACCACTATTGCGGTTTCGGATGATTGCAAATTACCGTTTAACAAGACGGATAGTATTCAATTGGTTGGAAAACAGGTTATTGATCGGGGCGATGAACTTGATGGGTACCATTCAGCTTTATTACATATTCACCGACCTTCCAAAAGTCTTGGACACAATAACTTCCGACCGAGTTTGAGAAGACAGTATCCGAGAGGATTGGAAGATGAGGCTCGGTTGGGGATAGGCGTCGCTCGACCCGAAGCGGATTCATGGATCTGAATGTGAAGATTAGATGACATAAAATAGCGAATTCCAATTCTACCTCAAACTTAGATGATTCAAGTTCGTCTCGAAACAAATTGCCCTAAAAAAAGACCACTGTTTCTGTTAGATGAAGTCTTGTCATCCCAACCCTGCCCTGCCAAGCCCATCATCAACATGATACGCGACTCACGTCACCGCATGAAAAATCCTTCTACCGCGTTTTTCTGCACTGAAAATGCGGAAATAACATGGATTAGATCATCGATCCAACAATTGGGTCCCTGGTTCGACCCCTGACAAGAAACGGTGAGCACGACCTTTGATCATGCATTTTGGCAAATATCATGAACTTCATGATATCACTTACGTTTGGTCAACAAAACATCCAATCGCGCTTCATTAAAATGAATAACCCTGTGGACCTTTTGGTCTTGGCAAGTAAACAAGATTCTTTTTTCCTTCGAAAAAAGATCCTGATATGTGGTTTAAAAGGCTTGTCTTGTCGTGTTTTTCTTGTTACAGTACAGATCGCCCTTTGTATCATTGAGTACGTACTTGATGATTTTCGTTACTGAGCTACTATTTGTTGATCACATGGAATTGAGACTTGTCCGTGTATCCATTCCTCGTCAGGCTTCACTACCTCCAGAAGAAGACTTCATCACGCGATAAAATGCACGTCTACGTCCACAGCGCCAACCCTTGGCTTGACGAGCATATCAATGCCTGCATCAAACGCCACGTCAACGATGCGATTTTCCACGACGACTTCCATAACATTCCTGAAGACGGTGAAACCATCTTTCAGCTGCTCAACGGCTGGGAATTAAATCATCACTTCGCAGTCCTGAATAAGGCGAAGTATGGTCTTCTTAACGCGTATCCCAACAGCGATGCCCTTGCGCGAAAGGATCATATGGCCAAGGTTGTGGATTACTGGGTTACTAAACGACCTGATAGTATTCTTAAGGGTCATAGCCCTGCTACCGTGCAGCTGTCGCTGGATTATAGCGAGTATGTGGAGGATGCGCTAGCTGCGGCTGATGATTTGACGTTGCTCTACTCGTTGGAGGATAACGAAAGTAAAGATCCCTCTGAGCGAGATTGGTGGATTCTAAAGCCTGCGATGATTGACTGTGGTCATGGAATTCGCATTTTCAGTACCATTGATGAGTTGGCTGATAATCTCGAACTTGCCGCCGATATCTCAGAAGAAGAAGAAGAGGAGGAGGATTTTGAAGTCATCAAGCCTAAAGATGAAAGCGATTCAGACTCGGATGGTTTCCATCCCAGCCTCTCAGCACCAGGTCTCAACTCCCTAGACGCCCTTATCACAGCAACCGGCAAACTCTCCATCAACAAAGACATAAGCGACGCCGAAAAGATCCAAAATCTCACCATTGGCGAAAACGAACGTATACCCTCTGCTCTTTTACGAGAATTCGTCGCCCAGCAATACATTGTTTCTATCCCACCCATCGACGGCCGTAAATGGCATGTTCGCGCTTACGTCCTTTCCGTCGGGCGTCTAAAAGTCCATGTCTTTAACGAAATGCTAGCTCTTCTTGCGCTAGACGATTATGAACCACCTTGGAAGAATCCAAGTTTGAAATCTTCCCTAACCAACACCGCACTGCAAGATGAAGAAGAGTTCACCTCAAAAGAATCAATGAGGGATTTCTGGAAAATCGACGACACGTTACTACCAGGAGATTGGAAGACAAGCGTATTCAACCAAGCCTGCCAAATCTCCTCCGAACTGCTCCTGGCAGCCGCTCAAACCATGGCCGACAAATTCACACCCCTAGATAAATGCTACGAGCTCTTCGCGATTGATTTTCTAGTCGATACGAAAGGAACGGCGTGGTTGTTGGAGGTTAACGAGACGCCAGCGTTTTATGAGCAGGGGTATGCGGGGGAATTGGCGGAGAGACTTATGGAGAGTGTTGTTGCTGTTACGTTGGAGCATTTGGGGGTTGGTGAGGAGAATGAGGAGGCGAGGGGGAGGATGGTGGAGGTTTTGGATGCGACTGATTTGTTGGGGAAGAGTAATATTACGGAGATTTTGCCCGGTGATTTATAAAGAGAATAGATGGAGATAGACGGTTGTTTGGCAGATTAGAGAAAAGCAATTCATTTTATTAATTTCGATTGTCTTGATTTCAATTCCCGGTAAAAAAAAGAATATTACAGTCCCAGATTGCGGTGAAACGGTTGAGAGGTAAAGGCATTTACCCTAATAAATATGTTATTATGTTTAAGACGAAGAAAAAATGCACAATTTTGATTTCAGATATTAAGGATGGATTGGTCACTATTGATTGTAGTTGGTTTTCATATAATGCTTTTGGGGTAGTTGGAACACCCTCTAGGTTACGTCAACAACTGCCGACATCCAGACAAGACGTTATCAACATCTCACAAGATGTTACCTTAACACATACGGCTGTAACCTAAACAATTTCAACTATCACAAATAACACCTTGTCCATCATCGCAAACAATCCCCTCGTCATTATCCCAGATCCTTCAATAATATCCCCATTATCAATCTCACCGTGGATCTCGGATTACCGACACTCTCCGAAAATTACCTATTCGGGTAAAAGCCATCAAGGGCGCGCTGACATTATCACCCTATGCAAGAAAAGACCCAGTTGACTAGCCTATCAGCACTGAGAAGGTTGATTTTGTTCGAAAGGCGTACTGATGACATGCCGTTTCACTCTCCACAAATGCGGGTGCCATCGCAATTACAGCTACACTATTGGCGGTATACATCATTGGTGGTTTTGAGACACTATGAAGGGAGACGAGATATAAAGATTAAGGTTGCCCTGTTTCGATAATGTTTGGATCAACATCAATCAGAATATCACGGCAATCATCATGGATTCTTTCAATCATCAAGATGACCTCGAAGCAGTCACATCCTCTCTCCAATCCATAATCAACCGTCTAGCCTCAACAACCCAAGACGTAAAAAGTGACCCCATCATCAAGGTCGCACAACCAAAAGACGTTCCCTACCTCCAAAAATTAGGAACACCCGGTGAAGCCCACTCAATCGAGCACGTCCTCGAAGAAGCCTTCACCGCATTCGACCACCGCATGCGCGTCAACCATCCTCGCTTCATGGGCTTCATTCCCTCGCCTACATCACCTGTTGCATGGCTAGGTGATATCGTAGCTAGCGCTTTCAATGCGCTTGGTGCTAGCAAGCTACAAGCGAGTGGCCCGGTGGTTATTGAAAAGACGTTGATTGAGTGGCTTGGTAGACAAGTCGGCTTTCCGGAGGGGAGTGGTGGGATTTGTGTTTCTGGTGGGAGTATGGCGAATTTGATGGGGATTGTACTTGCGAGGGATCGGTTTGTGCCGCAGGGAGAGACTCACAAAGGTGTTGTCTATCTTTCTGATCAAACGCATTACTCTGTCGCCAAGGCATTGCGATTACTCGGCTTCAACAAGGAGCAAATCCGACGGTTGCCAGCCGATAAGTCGTTCAGACTTGACGCGACTCTTTTGGAGGAAACGATAAAGCAAGACAAAGAAGCAGGTCTTGTTCCCTTCCTGGTAGTCGGCACCTGCGGAACAACAAACACAGGCGCAATCGATCCCCTCGAGAAAATCTCCCAAATCTGCAAAACACACAACCTCTGGCTCCACGTCGACGGCGCATACGGTGCATCAGCCACATTATCCGCCACGCGACATTCCACGGTAGAAGGCCTCAAGTACGCAGACAGCATGTCCTGGGACGCGCACAAATGGCTGTTCCAAACCTACAGCTGCGGCTTATTGCTCGTAAAAGACAAGACGAATCTTGTGCGCAGCTTTGCGAATGAGGGTGATTATCTTCGAGATGGCGCAGCGATTGAAGATGAGGATATTCCCAATTTCTGGAATTATAGCATGGAACTCACCCGTCCTGCATCGCGCGCTATGAAATTGTGGTTCACATTGCGCGTCATTGGCGTTGAACGGTTAGGAAAAATGATTGATCACGGATTTGATCTCGCGGAGCGCGCGGAAGAAGAACTGCGCAAGCTTGACAATTGGGAAATTGTTAGTTCTGCGAGTTTGGGAGTGATCACATTTCGCTACGCGCCCGAGGGGGTATCAGAGGATGAATTAGAGATCATCAACACTGGAATCTCAAAAAGTCTGATTTCGAGTAATTTGGCGGGTGTTTTGACGACAAAGGTGCGTGGCAAGGTGGCGTTGAGAATTTGTGCTTTGAGTCCGCAGTTGGGACTTGATGATATGTCGGAGATAATCAGGGAGGCTGATTTATTGGCTAGAAGGGGGATTCAAAATGGGAATGGAGTGCATTAGAAGATACACTAGATGAGTAAAATGCCGTTATCAATCAGAGAATTCTTATCAATCAACTCAATTGCATCATATGTGCTGATAAGATGGAATCAATTGTAGCTCGGTGCTCCGAACCGAAAGACTCCGAAGCCGGAATGGGGACTTGACTCTGACAATTTGGAATCAATTCCAGGTCCCGAACAAGGATCAGGGATTTCAGCACGTGTTTTTCTCAGTGATGTGCCTGCCTAGCTCCAGTGGACTGCAGACTGTGTTTTTAGTGGGCGGCGAAAGCGGCATTGACATGACATGACATGGCGGCGGAAAAGTCCACATTTGCGTCACCGCCAAATTGTCACTGACCAGAATTGCTGTTATTCATGCATAATTCCTGCACTAATTACCTAAAAATGTTCAAAGAGGTAACTGACGGCGGTGCAATTGAACAGCTGTACACACTGATACAGCGACCAAGTGGATCTGCGACAGCTCTTATCTCTTATCGGTATCTCTTGTCGCGCTAGAGATAAAAATGAATTTCCACCGCGTTCCACAGGAAAGAGCAAAGACCCCTGACGCTCCACTGGTCCTTGCTTTTTCTTCCTTCCATTCTTAATCGCAGCTTTCCCTTTCTCCCTTCTCCTCTTTCAATTCTCAATCATCACATCACAAACAACCATCAACATGTCTCAAGCTTTCGTTCAACGCCAGGCTCCCGAGTTCTCGGCCACTACCCTCTTCCCTGGAGGCGAGTTCCGCGACATCAAGCTCTCTGACTTTAAGGGTCAATGGTAAGAACAAGAACCCGGATGTCCACTCCTGATGAACGGTGTGCTAATGTCTTGTAGGGTCGTCCTTCTCTTCTACCCCATGGACTTCACCTTTGTCTGCCCTACCGAGATCATCCAGTACAACAACGCCCTCGACCGCTTCAAGGAGATCAACACCACCGTCCTCGGTGTCTCCACCGACTCCCACTTCACCCATCTCGCCTGGGTCGAGAAGCCCCGCAAGCAGGGCGGTCTCGGTCCCGACCTGGAGCTCCCCCTCATCGCCGACAAGTCCACCAAGATCTCCCGCTCCTACGGCGTGTTGATCGAGGACGAGGGCATCGCTCTCCGCGGTCTCTTCATCATCGACCCCAAGGGTGTTCTCCGCCAGATCACCGTTAACGATCTCCCCGTCGGTCGCGACGTCGAGGAGACCATCCGTCTCGTCAAGGCTTTCCAGTTCACTGACGAGTACGGCGAGGTTTGCCCTGCTGGATGGCAGGAGGGTGGAAAGACCATGAAGGCTGATCCCAAGGGCAGCTTGGAGTACTTTTCTGCTGAGGGTGAGTCTGAGTCTCGCAAGCGACCCAGGACTGACTAGGGTTTTGGAGAGCGATTGTTTGACTAAGATTTGTATTATTACAGGAGCTAAGGCATAGATGTTAGATTCCAATGAAACTTCGATTCCCATCAACACCCGCCAGTAAATACTGCGACGGTACATATCACGATAGTACATCACAACATGGCATGACGGACGATGCAAAGACGCGATGACGAATGGTACGACAAAATAAAAGGCTTGCATCGGATGCGAATGCAATTGGTCACGGAGGACATACGATTAAAATAAATTAGACATAGATTATAGACTTCCTTGACGACCAATCCTACTTCAACGTGAATATCTGTCCCTCCTCGCTTCCATTAACAATCCCAGCCATCGCCTCCCCATTCATAACACCATGACAATACGCATCCCTGCAAAAGTTAGTACGCGTCGCAACATTTTAATCCTGACTTACCCAACAAATCGGTACCCCCCATCATCCCTCTCCCTCAAAACACAAGGCCAATGCATCCCCATCACCACAGCAATAACATCCCCCTCCAAAACCTCATGATGCGCCAACCCCATATACCCACTATCAGTAACAACAAACCTCCGCTCACAATACGCTGCCAGAACGGCTTGTAGCCACGACATGTCTAATCCGACTTTGTATGTTTCTTCCAATGCTTTTTCGCGCGCTGCGTTTGCTTCGTGTGGTGTTTGTGGCATTTGTGTGGTGTCGTAGAATTGCATATATTTTTCTGAATATGTTTCCAATGTCGTGTTTTTCTTTTCGAGACCGGATGGAAAGGGTAAACCGCCGATGAGAGTTAGGCCGAAGGCTGTTTGGACGGATTCGTCGGTTGGGTAGGTTGTTAGACGCTCCATGCAAGCGTTATACACTTCTCGTAGTTGATTGTTTGTGAAGAGTTCGCCAAAGTGTCGATATTCGTTCACATACGTGACCTTCCCAATAATCTTTCCTCTCACAGCCAAAGCCCCATGTTCAGTAGGAGTATAAACATGTCTCCCCGGCTGCGCTCCCTTCAACGGTTCACCAATCCCATAAGCACATCCCGTTCCAGTCTTGAGTCTCCAATCAGGAACCCAACTCGGCCACTCATCATCATCGTTCCTCTGTCTCGCAGACCAGATAACATTCAGGTCCGACGGATCGTTTTTGATGATTGCGTCGGTCGCTTCAGTAAAGACTTCCTTGACAGATTTCGAGTAATCAACCGCCATTTTCGTATCGTCCATCCCAATCTCGCTGATTCCTAACAGCGCAAAGACTTTATCTCTAGGATCAGTTGCAAGACGCGGTCGTAAAGCCTCAAGAAGATCGCGTATGGCCCATTTACACGTCGGTCGCGTCTTTTGACCTAAAAGCTCAGGACGATATTCACTTCCCAATCTTGCGCGCCATGGGATGGTAGTCATCTGCGTAACCAGACATGCACCATTCACATCCCTAGGGTGTTCCTCGTGAAGACCCTTGGCTTTAAAGCAATACCATCGCGCCGCAGCAGAGATGTATTCCCAGTCAAGACTATACTCTCCACAAAGAACGAGGGCTTTTCGGGCTTGGATTATTTCTTGAACTGTCCACATACGTTGAAACCAAGGACGGTTGTAAAAATCGGTGAATGCAGACCAAGATTCATTATCGTCGAAGGGAATGCCAAGATCGCGGGATTGGTCAAGAGTCAATTCTTCTTGGCGTTCGAGTTTGGTTTCTTCGTGAGTTTCGTCGTAGTCATCCCACCGGAACCAGTTTGTTGCAGTTGGAAGTGCTACTTCGCCTACTTTCTTAACGAATTCGACGCCGAGTTGGGTGGTGTTGTCTGATGGACCTAGCCATGCGAGGACAGTTTCTGCTTCTATCAAACGTAAGTTTTACTATCCGTTAACATTGGGGTAGCTTACTATCATAGATGAGATTCATCTTAGTAACCTGCTCAGACTTCTCCGCCAAGTCATCTTGGCTGATACAAATCTGATCAATCCACAAGTCCTGACCTGGACTGAACTTGTTTATCGCAAGTATGGCCTCATGAAGAGATGTTGTGATGGTGAGGATTTTACCATCGCATGGTATTTCAACTCGATCAGTTGCATTTCCCCAGCAGTATGATAACGCTGTATATTTTATAGGGTCTTCTGGATTGAGTTGCACGTTTTTGATGCTTGCTTCGAGGTGGTCTGTGATTTTGAATGTGACGAGACGGATCTCGGATTTTGAGACTGGGCTGTATGTGTAGGCGCTCATTTTGGACAAGGACTCACTTAACAATGACACAATCGAAAGCATTAGATGGAACAGCTTGTGAATTTTATAGTCTTTGTTAAAACTCATCTCGTAGGATTGTGGCAGTGAACAGCATAGCCCCTCAGTAAGCCGTGATGCCTAATTCAGACCCGCTGTGGATATCATGCCCAGATCAAAGGAATACACAACCATACTCAATTCTCCCCAATCTGAATAGTAAGTTGTCCAATTCAATCAAGCCTCAATAGAAACAGATAAGTCCGCCTCATCGGGCTCCTCCCAGTCGTCCGAAAAAGTATAAGACTCAAAACACGTCCCAACAGCCCCCTCAGTATCATAAAACACAAACTCACAAGTTCCCCTCTTCCCATGCCAAGTCCCCTCCTGCACAACCCCATACCCTCTCTTCCCAAACTCCTCCCTCCTTTGCGCTTGAGGTACATGATTACAATCAAATGCGACGTGATGAATACCCCCTTCAGGCTGTCTATCCAGAAACTCGCGCATGAGCGAATCGCCGGAGACAGGTTGCATGAGTTCAAATACCATATCACCGGTATCTGCGAACGCGACTAAAAGTTCGAAGTCGGAGGATGCGCCGCGGAAGGAGCGGTCCGTGACGGTTTGGGCGTTGAAGGAGAAGGTTTTGAAGGGGGCGATGCCCAGCTTTGTCAGTTCGGTGATTGTTTTGTGGATGTTGGGGGTGACGATGCAGATTTCTACGACTTTGCCTAAGAAGGGACTTGATTGGGATGAGGTGATGGACTCCATTGTAGTCGATAGATGTAAATTGATAATGTTGTAGTAGAAGATGGGGCGACTTTAAGGTCTTTTTAACCATTGCTGTAGGTGAGGTCGAGGGCGTCATATTATGCTACGTCATAGCCACTCTCTTGCTTACAGAAGCTTGATTTAATGTTTGCTTAAAGTATAACGTATTTAATAGAGGTTAACCACTCATGGTAATACTTTAATTACGACTTCCTATGTACTATCACCACTCGCAGTAAAGCGAGGACTTATACTTCCAATACTTACAATCGTGTCGTTCACCCACATCCTTCTCTCTATAACACGTAATCCCGCTAACCCCATCACAAACCAACTTACCAACTCTAAACGAATCCCCCAAGTAGAAACAAGAGTGGTCGTACAGTTTTCTCATGGTAGTGAAAGCAAATGGGAACTTAGCGTCATCAGGCTCACTCAAAAGCTTTTCATCGCCTTTGTAAACGTTGTCAAATCCACAGTACTCAGAAGGTACATCCGCGCCCACGGGCCTCTGCTTGACAACCCATTTGCCCTCGAGAGTCTTGGTAAACACCACCCTGTGCTTCTTCTTGGAAGTATCAGGGTCACCACAGCCATTAAGCCACGCGCCGATCGCCCCTGTCCCAGGATCGACTGCAACATAATCATGGCGACCGGTTGATTGGAGCTTGGCATATCGGACGTTGGCGCCAGACGTTCCAACACCTCCGGCAACTTCTCCTGCTTCTTTCCATGTCGGTTTGTTGGGGTAGTTATTGTACCATACCTTGACGCGACCGTCCAGCCGACGAGTCCAAACGTAATCGGCCTTGCCATCGCCATTCAGGTCAATAAAGTCGATCTCGTCTGGGGACTGGTTGATACCAGAAGCATCTGCATCTGGCATCGGTGCGTACTTATCGACTGGAACTTCAGGTGCGTAGATGTTGCGGTAGATAGTTGTACCACCGTTGTCCTTGAGGAATATGTAATCATCCCGGCCATCGCCATCGATATCGGCAATGCGCACTCGCTTCCCAGGGCCAAGACCAGATGCGATGGTTTCGCTGGGTTTGAACTTCCAGTCTCCCTCTTTTCCGAGGTTGAGATAGGCTTTGAGTTGGCCCGTTTTGGCATCCAGATCCAGGTAGTCGTCCAATCCATCACTATTCAAAGTTAGCCAGTACCCGAACCATGATTTCGAATGTCACATACCCGTTAATGTCACCAAAAACCACTTGACTTGCAGGCACGTCACCAATCGAAATGGGTTTACCGCCGTTCAATGGTTTCCAGGACCACCCGAGAGAATCTGCATCGTCAACCCCAGCATTAAGACTAAAGTCTGTTAGAACAATCTCATGGAGGAATAATGAAGCCACTTACTAGACTGTTGCAGCACCAGACTTGGGGTCCAGCCAAACGTAATCATCCACCTACAACGCCATAAGTACAAGAACACAAAGTCAGGATCAATAAACAACTTACCCCATCGCCATCAATGTCTGCAAAGCGAAGGCCATCTATAGCCATAGAATCGTCCGTGGAGCCCCGATTGTACCATACCGACAGGGCGCCATGCTCACCAATGTACACATAGTCGTCCTTTCCGTCACCATCCATGTCTGCCAACCTGATAGTGCTCGGCTTCTTCTTTATTCCGTCGGCGATTGTCTTGGCAGGACCCTGATTGACAAAGAGGGGGACTCCCTCCTTGTTCGTAGGCTGGTTGAGAAACCCTGTTAAACCGCCATCTTCATCCCAGGTAAGGTAGTCTGTAACATATTAGTTGGGTCAACACTGTAAGTTTGGAAGAAGTTTACCATCTCGGCCATCTCCGTTCATCTGTTGAGAAGGTTAGTACAAAGTCAAGGTCATCAGAATAGTCGACGTACATCAGCAAACACCAGTTTGGAAATATCACGGATAGCACCCGTGGCGATACCACCCATAGCATGGAACAGCACATCTCGTCCACCAGGCGAACCCGTGTTCAGGTGATGCTTCAACGAACCACCCTCACCGATGTAAACATAATCAGCCCTTCCGTCGCCATTGATATCTGGGAACCGTAGTGTTTCGAGGTTAGCATGTGGTACGCCTGAAGCGATCTCACCACCAGGTACAAATTTCCATCCGTTGTCCCAGCTCTCGTCAGGACCAAAGTTCCACCACACACGAACCGAGCCTTTGCTAGAGTCTACCACGAGGTAATCGTCCAGCTAGTTCGCATGTTAGTACTGGCTGTGTTTCATAGTTTGCAACTTACTCCATCACCGTTCATGTCCTGGGTAGAAGTTAGCTTTGACCAGATTATGTTTACCGTAGAAACTTACTGCTAGATAGATGGTCTTTGCAGGACCTACACCGCTACCAATGATGCCGTTGTTTGTACCAGCTTTCGACCAAGGCTTGGGAAGATTGTTGAGCCAACACGTAATCTCGCCAGTCTTTGGATCGATCCAAACGTAGTCTGGAGAAATAGTCAGTCCAAGTTGACACCCTCGCGCTTCACTCCCGATGGGCTTACCGGCTTTGCCATCACCGTTAATATCGTGCAGTCTGACATAACGATTATCCAAACCAAGCCCTTCAGCAACTTGCCCCTTGGCTACCCAGTTCTTGTGGTATTTCCAGTCTCCATTCTTACCAACTCCTCCCTGAGTAATCTTGCCAGTGGCTCGATACCACGGATTTCCATTGCATGTGACCTGTTTCTTGTTGCCGCCCGTGGCATACTCGGCAGCGTCTGCGACAGTCTTCTTCGATGTGACTTGGACAGGGCTCTTGCCCCAGTTTGGTGCTGGAATGTTCTTGTCAATACCGCCGTTGGTGTCATCAGCATCGTCATTTGGGTCAGGCCCAACAGGCTTCTTGATCCAACTACTTGGAATCTGATGAATGAAGCCGTACCAGTAATCGCCCATGAGCTTGTACCCGTCGTTCGTAGGATGTATGCAGTCTTGAAGATCGCTCGTCTTGAAAGTTGTAAAATCAACAGCCAGGACATGCTCTCCGTCGTCGCGCCGTGACTTGACCACTCCAGGTATAAGTTTCTGGTATTCCTTCGTGGCTGGGGATTGTCGTTCATCGCACGTATCAATGATCATTGCAACCAAAATAGTTGCATCTGGGCATGCCTTGACCATCTTGTCGATAAGCTTCCCTAATCTGTCAGCCGCTCCCTTTGGGTCGTTGCCCTCTTTCGAGATACCGTGGTTTGGGTTCATGTCGTTTGTTCCGGCCGCAAGAAGAATGATATTGGGGCGTTGTTTGAGGGACGGTCCTACGTGGTCACCAATGTACTGGATTGTCTTTCCAGACCATGCAGCCTAAACGCGAGTTAGATGGGTTCAATGGGTGCGGATTGTAACTCACATAGTAGCCGCCGCTCATAGAACCTGAAGACTCTGTTCCAGCAAACACAACCTTATCTCCTGTAAAACACATTTAGCATGATCTTTCTTGAAACAATGATGGAAACCCTTTCGCTTACCAGATAAGTCCTTTTTCAGTTGACCCCGATATCCGTTTCCATCCCCTCCCTTCCTATCGCTCAGGTACCCGACTGTGATGGAGTCACCAACTGGAAGGATTCGCAGCTTAGTGCCTTCTTTCACTGCCTTGCCTGGTTCGACCTTTCGGTATTTCAGAACTGTCTTGCCTTCAGAAGGATTGATCGAACAGGAAGCCACAGAGTTATCAAGTAGTGGCTCCGGCTGAAGCTTGTTCTGCTCTCTTCGTCGGTTGGAGACGTGGAAGAGTACGAGGTTCGCAATGAGCTCGTGCAGAAGAATCTGAGGGTGGAAGACACGCCCGTAACTAAACAACAATGGTGTAAGTATGTCGCCACAACCTGAATCTTGGTGCCTTACTGACCCGTCAGGCAACAAGTTTGGCACATCTTCAGTTGCCCCTTCTGCCGCAGCTTGCTGAGCTTTTAATTCCGAGGTGGCTTCGATCCTTTGTTCCTCTCTGAACTTGACGTCCGGGGCCACAAATTCCGTCGCTCGTGCAAACATGTTCATGTAGCCAGAAAACGAACCGTTCTTGTGTTCGACAGTACTTCGCTTCCAGGGATTTGACCCCCATGGATCGAAAGTGTCCAACTCATAAAACATCAACTCGGGTCTGTGCAGTATTAGCAGTCGATTGGCTAGTGAATTGTAGTTGTAAGTCTCACCTTGTGTTGCTCTCAGTTGAAGCTTCGTCAATGCCATCCTCGCAATACCGACCTTTGAAGTGGCCGACATATTCATCATAGTCGATAAACATAACGTTATCGCCAGCATTCTTCACGGCAAGTTTCTGTCGAATTGTTAGCGTTTGGAGTCACTTCGAATGAATGGGGTTGCTTACTATGTTTTCGTTCATAAGATCTACCAATCGGTTCATCTCCCTTCGTCGCAACTCTTCAAGGCGCGCTGCAGGTTGCCATATGTTATATGATTTCTAGACGTAGAATGTGAGTACGACGGCTGGGAATATTCATCGCCGACTTACAAAGATCCATGTTGACCATGACACCTTGTCGCAAGCTGACCCGTAGTCGGTGCTGAAGAATTTGGCATATCTACCGTCCAATTAGTTGACCATTGGCGAAGTAGTTCGTCCATGAAAAAAGTCTTACCCCGTGTAATAAATCATCCCGCTGAAGATTGAGACGTGAGCAATAGGCGAGTCAGAGCATGGTGTTGAACTTACTCAGTGGCGAGCTTCTTCTTGGCTGCTTGAATGACAGAGTCCAGTCTTTGCGAGAACTCATTACTGTTAATAATGTCCTTCGAAACCTTGAGTTGGCCAAAGCACCCGCGCGATGAGGCATCCCAGTCCCATCCTTTGGCCCATGGCTCGCCTTTCATCTCTGCGACCTTTCCAACGGTTGAGTGTTGCTCGTTCAATGCGAACCATTGGAACACACATTGGTTGAGAATATTGACAAGCTCAGCGTCGTTGCCTCCTGGAATGTTATGTTAAGCACTGTTAACGAACTACCTGGGGGACGATGTTTCACTTACCAGCAGAAAGAAGTATGACCTGTTGGCCAGAATCGATGTCAGGCAGTTGATCTTCGATAACATTCTTGATGACTGCGCCAGAACAAGATTTGAATTGGAACTTTCGCTTCGAAGCATCACCAAGCCTTTCGTCTTGGTTGATAAGGTAAGGGTAAGAATGGTCGTAACGCCGGCAGTTCTCATCTAACAACATTCAGAACATATCGATTGTTAGAAGCTAGTTAACAGAACTTACCTCCCTCGCCTTGTAGACCATCTCCAGCTCCTATACCAGCTGAGTAGGAGTCTCCGACAGCAGCCAGTTTCTTGATGAATGTTAAGTCATCAGGATTGAAGAAGTCGTTCGTGTCTCTGGAAAAGAGATTGTTCATGGGCATAGACCCAAACTGTTGTAAAGAAGGGGCGGCTATTACATGGCCAGAGGCCATGAAGAAAGCCAAGAGGTAGGATAGTCGATTCATCACCAAGGTCCGTTCCACAGCAAAGCCTAGACTGATTACTTAGAGATGGGTAATTTCTCCAAACATATAATATCTTTTGTCTAATGCATTGTACTTGGACTAAATTAAGATGATGAGATCTACATTGCAGGGCTAAACGAAAAGCTTACGTTTCCTCCGTCTTTCCAATTCACCCTTTACGCGCCATTATGATGATTTGAAACTCAAAAGTCGATCCTTCGACTAATCCTGCATGATAGGATAATCACGATGTGTTCTAGTTGGGCCGAGAAGCCGGGAGGCGAAGCATGCCGGTGGATACGGGTGGCATATATATTGAGGTCGACCGGGTACGGAACCAACACGAGTGATTAGATTTGCGACTATACCATGATCTGAGTATACTGAAGTTGCAATGCATATTTAGGTCAACCAGGTATAGAACCAACACATGAGTGATTTATTCTGCGAAGAATCCTTCATCAGGAGACTTTACAACGATCGTCGTGCACTGTCCCATTGTAGAACAGGCCGGAAGATAAAATGGTAAGTCGAACCAACAACTCTGTTTCATCGCTTCTTAGCGCTGTTGCAATGACCAGTAAGCCCTAGTCTTGTTATCGCTATACCGGGGGTCTACCCATATGTTTTAGTCGTGGTTGTTGGTTCTAGCAAAAGCTCGTATCAACACCCACTTCGCAATGAGTCGTGATTGGTTGCTGTATAATTGAGTTTCCATGCAGTGATCACAGCGCGTACTCAACTTGTAACCGAACTGGCAATGAGGCTGTACACGAGAACCAACAACCAACAACCAACAACAGACATTATGGGTTCTCGGCAGTTGATCCCGATGAGGATTACTCACCCTTTAATCTTGAATGACTGCAATGGCGTGATCTTCACACCGATGATCTCGACCTACTCATATCATCTGTAGCAGGGTTATCGCAGTCTCCTCGGCGTAAATTGGATTCCAGCTTATGAACAGAAGTTGGCGACAGTCGTCCTGATCGTCTCATCTTGTCCTCCCAGCTTGCAATTTGTATTTAGTCTTACCATGTCCTTCCTCTGTTGTGAATATAGATAGACAAATCCACTTTTCTCTCAATTGTCTCTTGGTGATGATCTTCTCATTGAGCACCTTCCGTGGCTCTGCACTTTTGTTATTGTCCATCTTTGTGTACAGTCTACATGCTGCCAACCTAGACGTTAAACGTCCTGCAAAGGGAGCCCTCGGGGTTCGATTAGACTATGGGCTTGCCACTCAATCGAACGATCCAGATGAGCCAGCACACAGATGGGTCTACAGCTCATATCTTGAGTTCAAGGAACCAGTATCGTCCATTTCAGATGGCCAATTGAGGTTGATTGCTCAAAATGGACATAAGGAGATGGAAGCGGATATGAATCAGTACGGCCCGTTTGAGTCTGGCCGAGCTACGCTTCCTTCTGTCATGACCATCTTCGCTTTCGATAACAAGATCATACTCTCCTCCTCACAAAAGGGAAGAAGTGGATTCATCAACCAGTGGCCTGATAGTCCTGTTCGTCTTGCCTTAGATCGTTGCAGTACCCTATGGAGGGATACTGTCATTGCCAATCCCGAAACGCATCAAAACCCCGGTAGTTATCATAAGAACCGAGCGAAATGTGGCGAGGTGAACGCCTTTCATCAGTATTACATGACACACGACAAGCCCATTTCCGATCTGGCCCCCAAAGCGCGTGTCACTACGGTTCATAAACAAAGAAATGGTTACGAGATCATTCCTGCGTGTGGGATCTTGAGAAACGGCGAGGATAGTAAGGTAAGTGGGACATGTTTCTGGGCCACCAACCAAATGACTGGCTAACATTATTTCAGACCTTCTGGGGTTGTAATCTACTGGTCTCGGACCAAGATGTGGCTTACATCGGTAACGAACAAGACACGGAGACATATAACTTAAAGAAGATTGCAGGAGGTGTGCAGAGAAAGGGTCAAATACAAATGTGTAGCAAGAACAGGATTATCTGGGACGGCGAATAGCTTACAATGACTCTTGGTTTTTATTCAAGTTAGTACTTAGCGCTTGGATCATCTCAGGGGACATGTTTCATCCCCTAGCGCCCGCCAATATAACGCTGTCGATCACTGTAAATATGGGTCAACTATGGATGTCTCAGCCCCTCTTAAAAGCATTGATAAATCTCGCTCCTGCATCTTTACTCCCATCGCACCACACCCAAGGATGAAGCAACCTTCGCTACTCGACTGCCCTCAAGAGGTTCAGCTCAAGATTGCTGGACTACTTTCACGGGCTGACCTGGCAAACCTTTGCATGGCGAGTCGGTCCACGTGCAATGTTGCCCAGCCTCTGATTTATTCCACGGTCCAGATATCTTGGGTCCGAAAATACCACGCGCCTATTGTGCAATCAGTTTGTTTTCTTCGAACACTACTCGAACGTCCAGAGCTTTGCAACCACGTACGAAGCCTGGAATTCCATGGTCACGGCTACGTTGACTCTGATAACCCACCAGAACCGGGTGAAACACCGGAGCCACCCCACGTTCCTGAGCTTCCTCTTGATCACCTTGTCGCAGTTATTAAGAGAACAGGCATCTCACAGAAGAGTGCGGATAGCTGGATCAACAATCTTCTCTACTCTGATGCATACGCCTACTTGAACGTCCCGGAAGGCCGCGACCTGTATACGATCAGAAAAGTCCAAAGGAAATGGGCTGACGGTATGATGGCTCTCTTCCTGTGTCTTCTTCCAGGTCTCTTGAGATTTTCTGCCTCTACCAATTGGTCTCAAGAGACGCGAACATTGGATGCTATGTTTCGACTATCTCTCTGTCCTACAACTGGAGACGGACCGTTCCCGAATCTTCAGTCGCTGAAGGACGTTTCAATTGCATCGACCGTCGAAGGTTCACCGAACCTCGATCCGGAAAACACTGCGGAAGCACTTTCAAGATTTTACCTACCAAACATCCGGAATCTTTCCGTTTCAATCGATAACCCGGTTCAGTTTTCCTGGCCGGGTCGCTTGCCTCCCAACCCAGCTTTCTTAACATCGCTGGATATCTACAGGCTACGAGAATGTCACCTTGCCCCAATCTTGTCCGTGACCAACGGCCTCAGGTCGTTGCGGTATAACTGGTTCTATCGCCCCGATCTTGACGAACAGGTTAGCACAGAAACTATTCTGCTTGACACCATGACAAACGCTTTCCTTGAACTTAGCGATACGCTTGAAGAGCTACGGATCACAGCTTGGGTGTCGCCTGCATTATCACAAGGCGAGTATGAGGACCCAGAAGTCACGTTTCAGGAATCCTTGACACAACTTTCAAGAATGAGTAGGCTGAAGACATTGCACGTTCCATGGGCATTTTTGATTGGGTCGGCTACTCTTTCCGCAGATAAGGATATTGGCCCTGTGTTTCCAGCCACCCTTCAACATTTGACTCTGACCCGTGAACTACTGAGTGATGAGGAGCCAGAGAACTGGGATAGACCAATGGTCTTAGCTTTGGAACGAGAGTTTGGAAGTGGTGCTCTTTCAAATGCAACATCCTTGACGAGTATCTGCTTGCCTCAATCGGTCTCTGGGCGTGGGTGGTCTCAGGAATGTCGAGACAGAATAGAAGCACTTGGGTCTCGATCTGGTTTGACTTTAACTTTCGACACAAGTTTATGGACCGATCAGCTAGCTCTGTAGCCACAACACCAAAAGTACATTTGTGACAACATATATTCGCTGCTAATGTCCTGTGACCTTATCCTTCAGTCCTGTGTGTTGCCAGACTGCCAAGGCTACAGTTGTCAATTACAGAATCTTAAACTCACAGACACCATTCTCGTCACTAAAGTCGATTAATCGAACAGACCGTATGCATCTAGACTAAATTAGGTACATTCTGCAGCGCTCAGCGTAATGTAATTCCTTCCTCTTGGCCTCCTGTAGAGTCTCCAACATTGATGATATCTTAGTAACGAAGGTCAGTCTTGACAATCTCGTAGTCAATACGCGTATTAAGTCCACAAGTCTCTCCCCCCTTCGAAGAAGCCCTCCACCCACGACCACTAAACTCACGCGCCCTGTTCTGCGTCCAGTCCGCATCGTTGCGCACATCCATGGTACCGATACTTGCGACCGTGTCATCAACTACCCTAGCCTTGTAGACAGCGTTGGCGCCATTGTTCGAGCCAGCAATAACTAGGTTCTCCCAGTTCCTGTCGATGTCCCAACGACCACCCCTATGTCCACGAGCCTAGCGATACATAGCTTGTATACCACCTGAGTAAGGTCCATTTGACCCTGCATGGTTCTGCCTCTTATGGTCGCGGCAATAGTCGGAGATTGGGCTGTTGGTAAAGCCGCTCTCTCTGCCAGGACGGGCACCCTGGCGTTTGGTCAAGCCAGGTTCGTCCTCAGTCTCTATGAAGCTACGGGCGACCCAAACAATGATATGGTCTCCATCATCGCGCTTAAACATGGAGTGCTTGTACACTGGTGACCATCAGCATATCATTGGTGTGCAGGAAGGGACATGTGGGACGGGCTTATTCTCGGTCAAGTTGACGCCATGGATATTGGCGAGCTCGAGATCGCGAGCTTCAAGGACATCGTCGCGCTTGAAGAGTACAAGATCCTCATCAGGTAGGCCAATGCCTGTACCTTCAATAGCTGCCGCTGTAGAGGCCAACAAAGTCGGAAGAATGTATTTGAAAAGCATAGTGGGGTTTGGGAAGTCAATTTGGAGAGTATGTATGAGAACGAGCAGTGATGACTTCTACGTCGGCTGGTTTTATGGAGGGAATGTTTACCAACAACGTCGTCGGAACTTCATCAATTTATACCTTTTCCTTCCCTATCATTCTTGTCTTCGGCCGGATGTTGACGCGGTTTACGTTACCTGCAACTTCGGCACGAGACCACTCGTTTCCCCATTCATCTTCTTGGTCCTGCAGGAATATTGGAGATATCCCACATCTGAACTCTCCGCTGCAGATACACACACACTTCTTGGAGCTATGAGGAGTGAACTGTGGTCAATCACTGCGCTCGAGCGGTAGATATGTCCGTTCCAGGACGCCGAATCTCCAGTGGAACATCTCTGCTTACGCCAAGTTGCCAAAGAAACCCTGCGCCAAGTTTATGCGCTGTAGATTTGCGCATAAGTATACCAATATTGTCATCGTCCTCAAAAGTCAAGGAAGTAACAGCCGACTGACACCAGGCCAGTCTTGATACTAGGTGTGGTATCCAGAGTAGCCAGGTGATTTACGATTCTTTTACATAGTTCAGTCTCTTGTCTGTCCACAGCTAGGGTCTTTAATCAATGCTGATTATTATCAGTTCAGCTGTACCTTGGTCTACCCCTCTCAGGATGGGGGCCATGCATGCAAATGGTCGCCAAGGCTCACGGCCCGCTCCATCTTGTGTGCCGCGGCTTGGTATATGCAGCTCTTTTCGCTATGATAGGCCGGGGGCATCAGGGACCGTGACTAGTTTATTCAGATAATTGAAGACCTTGAACGTGATTAGACAAATATCCACGGCCCCCAACGTAAAGGCCAGTTTAATAGCCCAGCTCACAATACATGGCTGTTGTGTAACATACTTGCTCAATGTTGGAAAGTCAGAGTCTATTTAAGATCAGCATGTAATTTCAGTTTTAGCCCCCACTCCTTCAACCCTCCATCATTACCATCTTTCCTCCCTCGTTATTATCCTCTCGATTCCATAGGCACCCTCAGTACTCCGTCCATCCGATTCAACCCGAAGAAAGAAGGTAGCGTCATGATGTTGCTTTGTATCAACCAATGCTGTTTGTTGGTGATGGGATGGTGGTATGTTTCTCTCGGAAGTCCCCTTGTCCCGAGTGCTAATTACCCGAAGGTCGCGTAGAGGTTGATTCGAAATTTGTTCAGGGTCACGGTGCCAAACACTCAACACTAATATGCGCATAACGGGTATCGATGCAGCCATGATAGTAACGGCACACTCAACATTGCTCCATATTACAATGTTCACTCGAGCGTCTAGGAGAGCGGTTAAAATTCATCACGAGCCATAGAGTGGACGAACTCACAAGTGCGGTTCTTACTGCCAAGCCCGAGCATGCCGTAGCATTTAGCTGCAGCTGCAGCGGCGGCACTAAGACATCGTCAGTATTTGAAAGAAGAATAGCGTTACCGTAGGACTGACAATATACCAAACGTCAGGGCAATTCCAACTCCCACTTTCTCACGTTTTCGCATCGAGAGTTTCCAAATAATCATCCACGCAAGGATACACAACGCAAGATCAACTGCTCCGGAGTAGGCTGCTCTAAAGATTAGCAAAGTGGATTGAAAGGGAACATGGACTCACCTCCTGCAAAGATGTTGTAATATGTCGCGACTAGTGGATTCCAACAGGTTCCTGGGAGGTTTGACCGCCAGACCTTCTCGGCAGGGGTGCATTTGATGAACGAAAATACGATCACCAGGTTCATGATAATGTTCATGGAGACAATCAGGAACCAGAGGAACCAATTCATCCAACCATCCACTAGCCTTATGAGAGTCAAGGCAAATGATGTTTTGCTCCATGATGCAGACAAAACGGCGAAGAGACCATAAATCGTTCCAGTGAGTGCGATCGTCGGTACAAATTTAGGATCAACCTCTGAGATATCCTTACCAAAACCAAGTTGGACTTCGAAAATCATCAGAGCTAACGAGATAGCATAAGAGACCTAGTTGGGTAAGCCTGATATCCAAGCTTGGTGAGTGTAGATAAAGAGCAGAAGTGGAAAGGCAGACTGGATGTGGAAACATACCCATGACGCAATCAGGACATGATCATCCCACCAGAAGCCTCGCCTGCGAATGACCTTACAATACAGACGGAGACCCAGGAAGATGCCTGAAAGAATAAGGAGTGACAAAGATTGTGCAACGATTGTTCTGCCGTAGTCCTTAGATTGTGGCATCAGAGAGGCTGATCGTCGCTGCAGGTTTCACCAACCAGGGAACGCGGGTGTGTTGGTCATGTAAAAGCAAGTAAAGGAAATGAACAAAAGAAACGGGCTTGAAGAAGACTGGAGGACCATGCGAGTATGTTTGTGCTCAGTCTTGAATGATGATATGCTGGTTCAGTCGTCAAAATGAGAGTGGATGAAAGTGGAGGAAGATGGGGAAATACGAAAGGAGATAAGGATGAGCGTGATTCTTTGCCCCCTGAAAGCTGTACTGACGTTGCGCTTTGAACTAATGGCTTATGGCGTTGGCTAGTGTAGGGGCTATAGTCAGCCACGCGACGTGTAATTGGATCGCGACTTCTCGATTCCCTCGGCACGTTCCGCGACCATCATCGACACGACGACAACAATGAAGAATATGTCGTATTCCCATTATGATAAGGTACCAGTAGAGACACATATCACTGGTACTGTTATATAACTTTACAGTCTTTATCAAATCCAAGGTTTGAGTTACGGTTTGTGAGAAGGGTGTGGCAGAAGCCACACTGTCTCATGATCTCGAGTCATGCAAATGCTATTTAGATAGCTAAGCTTTTTTAAGATGCAGATCTACAAAGGCGTATAGACCAGTATATGCAACATGTAATTGATGATCATTTAATTCCAATGCTACTGGATTACCGGTAACTTAGCCGCATACTTAGATATAAATAGACCCTTTATCCCTTTCCCTCTTGAGTATACACTTCGCCAGGTCATTATACTAACATCAATAACCTAGCAACGATATATTAAACTACCTTGCTTAAATACACAAATAAAGACCTTGACATAGTGGTCTGAGGTGGGAATTATCAAGTTGAATAGGTAAATTGCAATAGCAGAGTTGCAGTAAGTTAGCATAACTTATTGTTTGTCCTCTTTAGCAACATCTAACCAATGAATGTTTTTAAGGCAATTGAAATTTCTATGGGGGACTAAGAAACTCTTCACAGATACTCTTACGTGTCTGGTTACCCCTCAAGGCAAACGAATGTGTTGGGGATCAGTGAGACATGCTGGGCCTTGATGATTCATTACAGGTCATGCAGTAATCAGAGGTGGTGGTGGTCTGGAATTCGAGTGAGTATTCATAGCATGAGGAACTAGGATCACTATGAAGGAAAGACGTCCTATTAAGGGCGACTTGTCCTTCAGTGTCTCAGTCGATTCGTCCCAACGCGTCAAGCCTTAATAAGAGGCCAGCCTACGTCGTCAATTTCGTCCTTAAAGCACAGATGGACAGTGAGAAAGGCTCTCATAAAGAGGAGCAAAGGGAATAACCCGGGGACATCAGATTTCATTATTGTTCTTTGTCTTGGAACGCATTGTAATGCAAGATTCCGGTGAAGAACGATCTTAAGGGTTAATCAAGTTCCCGCGTCTTGTATCTCAGACAATTCGGGATTTTATCGTAGTTTCGATGGTTGTTTCACTCTCACCGCCCTAAGTTGTTTCGATACAGCCAGTCATAATTTGTATCCTCCTTACCGTGTTTCATCTTCATGCAGACGGTGTGCATGCACTGACCCACTTGGAGATGCAAATAGCAGAATCTGTATATGGTTGCTAGGATCAGGATTCGCAATCTGAGATCTAAGGCAAGGAATGGTCACGGGACGACACGAGCCGTCTGCCTGCCGTCAATTGTCTCGCTTTTGATTCCAAGGCGGGTGAAACCAGCATGAAGTGACGCAACGATCAGTAATCCGATTTAATGTCCAAGGCCTTTGAAAGGAAGATAGAATCGGATATCTCAATCGGCTACTTAAAGACTCCCCAGCCCTTCGCTGATAACCATCATCACCAAGTCTCCTTCATCAATCAACCATCAAAGAATCTGATTACCCAGAGAATCACCAAACCTAACCAGCAATGTCAGCAACTACGGATCAGGTACACGAGCGATGGCTCAAGGACGCTGAGTCCTGGCTTCAAGAGGATGATTGGAATTCGACTGAATACTTCAAATGGGTCCAACGACTAGCACAAGCAAAGGCCAACCTGGACGACAAGTTTGTCGAGGTTGATAAGAACGTTCTTTCAAACGTGTACAACATAGCATCGGCACATGAGGAGACGGTCCTTGCTAATCGTCCCAACGGTGACTTTGGTCGAGTCAAATCCTGGGATGTGGCCAAACTCATAATGCGGCAGATCATCGCCTACCATTTTTATAGCCGTGCAACATTTGAGGAGGTTCCTGACAAGAGTCTTGTGAGGCGTGTGCAGGCACAGTTGATGACCCTGCGGATCCCAATGCTGGATACGGATATTGCACAGATGCTCCAAGCTGCAGCGGACAAGGTAGGGACATTTATCTAGTTGCTTCCCCGACGATACCGTTCATTAATAAACATCGCGACAGGTCCCACTGGAGCAAGCCGTCGAGAAGGCACTTCGCAACTACGTTGAGAAAATCAGGAAGAGCGAGCCTGTCTCTACTGCCTATAACAGAAAGGGTCTAGTGTGGGAGAATCCCGATTTTATCCAGAAGCTTCAACAGACCAGAGTGAACGGGGGCCCTGTCGACCGCTCCAAAATCGGACAGTTCTTCAAGGAAATTAACGAGGATAAAGTTGAAAGGGGGTACAAACCATTCAACGACGATGTACTGAAGAATATAACGGCTGCTTTGAATACCGAGGAGAAGATGGAGCTCTTTATGGAGAGGTGTGCCGAACCGTTTGTTGAGAACGAAAGTTCAGATAACCATGCCGCAACAGCCATTGAGTACATTCTTAACTCCGAAGACTTCAAGTGGTTAATGAACTATGCGGCAGCGGTAGAGAAAGAGAATCTCTCGTGGGATGCCACAATTGGGCCAGCTGTCAAGGCTCTCAAGAGACTCGGAAGGACTAGTGCTGGCAAGGATTTCGACAAGCTGGCTGCTTACGCTAAGGCGCATCAGAAGCCTCAGACGGTATGAATGATAGTACGAGTGTGTGCTTAAGACAGAGGGGTTTTTCGCCATGTTGAGGTTTTCTCCTGAACAAGCTAGTTTCAATCAATTAGATTGCTCCTCGCCCTCGCCACCAGTCTGTGGATGCCGTGACGATCATCTCGAACTACTTAGTTGCCATGGGAGCTGATAGCCGAGTAGAAAGAACACACTAAATCGACCCGAGCATTGATCTACATCCAGATTTTTATCTTGTTGGCATGAAAATACCACTGCCACTATCATGTACACCATTCCTTTACAGTACCAGGCATATCGATTACACGCGTCCTCTACAGCCATCTCTCCATAAAGTCCTGATTGGTTCGGATCCTCCGAGACATGGAGTGTCATCAGTGCCACACGACTAGAAATGAATGTCATCAATGGCGTTATTGCGCTCTTTGGAAGTTTCGAGCTTAATGCGGGTACTCGTTAGTCCAATCTTCACCAATGTAATGGCTGGTTTCATGCAGTTGTATTATCAATGGATTGATCCTCTTTGCGGGCACTCACGTACGGAGTCTTATGCAGGGGTTATTGCCAATAGAAATCGGGATACTTAAGCTTGTGGTACAGTTTGCACTATATTAAAAGTATCACACTTATCGGCAATATCTCATCGTTTATCTTATCGATACGACGTGTGATAAGACAGCATAGTGGAGACAACCCTGCTAACTGTTTGTTACCCGCACCTCCATCTTGCGATACTTCAATTCGTACTTGTTTGCCCTAAGAGAAAAGTGTCTTACGTCATCTCTCACGCACGAAAGTAGGACAACATGTAAGAGGGCGCGGGTAGTATACTGCCGGGGCATCGAAGAGATCCATCTAGAATTTGCGTGTACTTGCATTCAACCTTTCGGCAGCTTAAGCCTGTAGCATTGTTGCAAGTCAAGATGTTTCTTGAGGATTTCAGCTGTAGACAACTCACAATACATTTCAACGTAGTCAAATAAATAACTTGATCCTCCTTTTACCATACTTCGCTCTACATACCCATTCAGTCTTCATCACCAAATTCAATCGCAAAAAGGCCTTTCGCAAGCTGAACCTACCCTATCGAAACCGCTGATCTCAGGACCCTTTTTAATCTTAAGCATCTAATTGGCCAATTCCTACTGACGAAAACTTTACAGTGGGGTTGTTTCATCTTTTCTCCAACTCGACGACCCCAGTTCTTACAGACTCGCGATAAGATACAGCTTGGTCGCGCATGAATCTTCATCTTGGCAATTAAGTTATAATACTACGTGATAACGGCAGTGCAATTCGTCTTTACTTGGAGTAGACCTTGCCAATTACGTAACCCTCTAGGTCCAGGCAAGATGGGTTGCCTCTTACTACACTACGCTGCTGGAATTGGCGCGTGCTGGCTTACCATGGGTATGGCTGTCGCGCCGATAATGTCCGTCGGGGGTTCAATCAATCCCGTCAGTGAAGCCATCGCAAGACTGACTCAACCATAAGAACAAAGAAAAAACAAGGCGCGTCCGAGCCCGTATTTAATCTCAATCAATCTCAAACCTGTCCCGTCCATCCCACACACGTAGAAAGCCCATCTTGGCGGGAGGCTCTCATTCCAGTTCCAGTCTGAAACTCTGACAGTTGTTCCAAAACGCTGGTGAAAAGAACGGGACCTTGAGCAGGAGATATCAGGTATTTATTTTCCCCAAGAAAAAAAAAAGGCTGAAACATCGAAACGGGTCGCCATGGCCGGGACCAAAGGCTTCCGCTGCGGCCAGGGGTTCGCCAAGCCGATGCGGGGGTGTCGAGTTTCATAGGTTAATGTTAACGATCATAAGCTTAAAGGTACGATAAGGTAAGATAAGGTGCTATGGACAAGGGTTTCATCTCTTTGCCTGGGATTCAGGCAGGGGTTCTACGCTTTGAGATCCCAATCGCCAAGAACCTCCTCCAAACACATCTGTCTGAACCCCTTGGGGCCTCGAACTCTTGGTGACGGCACGAGCACTTTCCGAGCTGGTCGTCATCAGTACACAATGCCTGCGCAAAAGCTGGGATGAGACTGGATGAATTCGCTATCGTACCATGTTGCTATACGACACGAGCAGAAACACTGCACGGATTACACTTGCCGAACCGCAGCCACGTCTCATAGTCAAAACACTTCACCAAGAGGGCCCATGCAACAAAACATCATGACCCCAAAGTGGAAAGAATAAACCTCTTCTTATCCCTCCTCTTTAGCCTCTTTCCCTTTCTCTCTCTTTCTCTTTATCCGCCTGGTGTGTGTATCAATTTTCTATTCTTTAATTACAGTCGTTAATTAATCTTTCATTCTTTTTTTTTTGTCTGTCCGCGCGAGCTGGTATCGCTAGTTTATTCACATTCCCTAATCAGCCTCTTCCTACGCCACGATGCGTTCAGCAACACTCCTTTCCGTGTCGACCCTGGCTGGCCTCGCGACCGCCTCGCCATTCTGGCGCCGAAACCCAAACCCACCACCCGCTGAAGCTGTTTGCGAACCTGTCACCGAGACAGTACACCTCCCCGCTGAGACGATCCACGAGACTGTCCATGTCACCGTGACAGAACATCAAGTAGTCACCGAAGTCCAACATGCTACTATCACAGAGCACGTCGAGGTTCCTGTGACGGAGCATGTTGAAGTTCCTGTCACGTCCATCGTGCACGTCGAAGTCGAGAAGCCTGTTACCGTGATTGAAACGGTGCATCAAACGGTAGAAGTCGAAAAGCCGGTTACTGTTGTTGAGACTGTTCATCAGACTATCGAGCAGCCTGTGACAGTGGTTCATACTTCTGTTGTGGAGGTTGAGAAGGAAGTCAAGGTCACCGAAACTTCAGTTGTTCACCAGACTATTGAACAGCCTGTTACACTTATTCACACGTCTATTCAAGAGGTGGAGGTTGAGAAGCCTGTTACTGTTGTCGAGACCGTCCACCAGACCATCGAACAACCCGTGACATTGGTCCACACTTCGGTCGTCGAGGTCGAGAAGGAGGTCAAGGTTACTGAGACTTCAGTCGTTCACCAAACCATCGAGCAGCCCGTTACCCTCGTCCACACTGCCGTTGTGGAGGTTGATAGACCCGTCACAGTCATCGAGACTTCCGTCCACGAAGTACCCGTCGAGAAGCCTGTCACTGTTGTTGAGACTGTCCACCAGACTGTCGAACAACCTGTGACAGTGATTCACACTTCCGTCGTTGAAGTTCCTGTCGAGAGGCCAGTCGAGGTTCCCGTCACTCAAGTCGTTGAAGTTCCCGTTCAACACACCGTTGAAGTCCCCGTGGTGCACACTCAAATCGTTGAGAAGCCGGTCGAGGTACCAGTCCAGGTTGTTCACACAGTCACTGAAGAACTGGTTCATACCGTTGAAGTTGAGAAGCCAGTTCATGTGACTGTCATTGAAACAGTCACCGAGCAAGCTCCTGCGCACGCGGCGCCAGCACCTACCCATGTCGCGCCACCTGCTGAGCATCCTGTCGTTGAGACTCCTCCTGAGCATGTCGTTGAACCACCTGCTGAACACCCCGTCGTGGTCATCACTGAGGGTCATGAGCCAGCTACCGTCACAACAGCCATTACACCAATGCCACCCGCTCATGAGACAGCTATCATGGCAGCGCCACCAGCTCCCGAGCACCCAGTTGTTGAAGCACCGCCTACGGAACACCCAGTCGAGGCACCTGCTGAACCAGCCGCACCTGAACACCCAGCTCCTGAAGCACCCCCCGCGGAACACCCCGCCGCTGAACCAGCGGCGCCTGAACATCCCGTTGCTGAGGCCCCAGCAGCTGAACACCCTGTCGCCGAAGCTCCAGCAGAACAAGCAGCCCCAGAACATGTACCAACAATGATGGAGCACCCGACCCCATCCAAACCCGAGCACACCGTCATGGAAGAACACGGCGGCGAGATGCCCATCGAAGAAGCATTGAAGTATCCCCCAAGCGCCAAGGATATCCCCGTCCTTCTACCCAACGGCGGCGTCACAAACTCGACAGTCGCACCGACATATCCTGGACGAAGGGCGGTTGTTAGAAGGTTCTAGATAAGACGAGCGTTTAATGGATTGGGATTTGTATAGAGGGATGATAAAAGACAGCCACATTAATATGATCTGGACTTGGTTGGCAGGATAGTCTTAATTAGGATGAATAAACTACAAATTGACGCCATATGCCTTTTTCCAGTGAAGTAATGTTTTTTATCATTAAACTGCGTTGCTCTGTGTATTCGGGTATACCACAACTCTTACAAAATAGAGCCAGACATCATCATTTCTCGTTACTCTGAGCAACCGTCTTCGCTTGCTCAAGAATATCCTCCCAAACGGGTGGTCTACATCGTTTCTCACCCAAAACAGCCTCAGCCTCAACACCAAACTCCAACAGCGCCTTCTCAGTACACCACTCCCCAGTAACCATTAATCCCACCGGTATCCTTCCAACAGTACTCTCATCAGCCTCCTCACCCGCCCGTTCCTGGCCTTCAGGTACAACATATCCCGCAGGGACAGACAAAGAAGGCATACCGCAGAAATTGGCCAACCAAACATACGTCATGCTCTCTATAGTCAAATCCCCATTACTCAATCCATACTTGAGCTCACTTGCGCCGCCTTTTATCGGTGCGCCCGGGCAAGCTGTTGTTGGTGTGATTATCATCATACCGGGGTGCATTTGCCATAAATGCGCGAGATGCTGCATTAATAAATTTCGGAGCTTTTGAGCTAGGACGTAATCTCCTGCTGGTGTTGTGCGGCCCATTGCGAGGAGGAGTTTGTTTGCGGATGTTGTGTTTGATGATTCTGGGAGGAGAGAAGCTGCGTCTGCCAAGACGGTCATAGCATGAGCGATTTGTCCTTCTTCTGTATAAGGAATGCTGATAGGCACTATCTCATAGTTGAACTCGGTGCACAGCCTGCCAATCATCCTTCTGGTAATAGCCTGCACACCTGGCGCCGCAAGATCAAACCACGGCTCATAGATACCCAGTATCTTCCTCCCCCGCGACGGCTCCCTATAAATCTTGGGAAATCGTGACGTCGGATGCGGATCAGCGATGATGTCGTACACTGTCACAAGAGAGTGCATGTCTGCTGCCATAGGACCTTGTACACAGCATGTTGGTGCTGGATTGGGCGTTGGGAATGATGAGAGACGTCCGTGTGTTGGTTTGAGGCCGAAGACGGAGCAGTAAGATGCTGGGATGCGAATACTGCCGCCTGCGTCGCCGGCTAGGGCTATGGGGATTAGACCTGCTGCGACTGCGTAGGCTGCTCCTGATGAACTTCCGCCGGTGTAGTATTTTGGGTTGAAGGGGTTTAGCGGTGTGCTGTGGATGGGATTGTTGCCTGTGGTGTCTTTATAACGTCAGCATGTTTAGACCCCGATTAGTAGTAGGCTTACATACCCATTCCGAATTCATGCATATTTAGCTTCCCTAGCATAATCACACCTGCATCCTGAAGCTTTCTGACAGACCAATTCGTGATGGATCCCGTGCTGACGCCCTTGCCAGTATAATTATTCTTCGAACCCATCGTCATTTCATAACCATCCATATCAAAATCATCCTTAATAGCAGCAGGCACGCCATCAAGCGGTCCAAGCGGTCTTCGCTCGCGATACCGAATAGTTGATCCCTCTGCTGCTTTCAAAACAAGATCTACTCGCGTGCTGATCCAAGCTGTTGAATGTTTCCCATTCACATCGCGACGGATAAGCGGCAATAAAGCATTAGCGACATCCGTAGGTGTAGCTTTGCCGGAGAGATATAGTTTTCGGTAATCGGCGATAGAGTAATATGGTGTTTCAGGGAGGGACTCTTCGATGACGGATTCTGGAGGTGTGATTGTTTGTTGAGTATCGATGTCGGTTTGTGTGGAGGTATTTGGTAGAGGGATTACTGCTGGGTCGTATCGTGCTTCGTAAACTTCAAGGGATTCGCGGATGCTTCTTAATGAGGCGAAACCAGCGTTGTGCCAGACTATTTCGCGGATGAAGCGGATGCAGTTGATACTGCTGGGTTAGTTTGGTCCCGGTCTGTGAGAAGGTGGACTTACAGAAATGCGACAACGACTAATATCGGGCCCCTCAAGACGGGGTTATCGAGCTTCCTCGGTTTTATCGTCGTCTCTGGGCTGTCACATGTCAACCCACAGTCCATTGAATTTTGAAGATCATCACTGACCCTTGCTGTGCTTTTGGGTAGTCGATAAAACATTGCTGGTTTTCCAGCACTTTCGTACACGTCGTGACAGTCATTTTTGTAAAGATATGCCAATAACTCCAGTACCAAAGGAAATAAAGAACAGATGACAGAAAGGAGGCAAGATCGTCAGCAGAAAGTCCCAGGGGAATGGCTCGCTAGTATATAAACAACAAAAGAAACGCCACAAAAGCAAGGATGTAAATAAGATCGCCGAAAAGAATAACAAGCGAGAGTAATTCTACCAAACAAACGAAAGCAAAAGCCACGATGTTTCAAAATAGAACGGTCAGGCTTTTCGCTAAACTACATTCTAATGTCCAGCTTGCATTCTGACCCAATGTGTCGGATATGGTGTCGTGAGCTGGCTAGCCCTACGGAATATAGTCAATTCGGGAATAGCTGTATGCAGAGCCTCAGCGCATCATCGTGCAGTTAAGCTTAGTTGACTCAGCCATGGTCTGATGCACGCTGACTTATTCCCTTTAGTGTCATCGGAGTGCCCGAAATATCACTAAGCGAGCGAGACGGGCGAGATAAAGAGTTCGCTTGATTGAAGCTAGAAATTCAGCTGCGCCGGATGCATGAATATTGGGTCCACTTTCGGATTTTGCTTCTGGGGATGCTTGTTATCCTGGCTAGTCAATCGGGTTAATTGTTTAGCACTGAGATGCGGTGACATCTTGGGCGCGGGTGACAGATCGGGCTTTAGACAAATCGTGTCATTTCTGCGAAGCCAAGATCTGTACATAGTCAGCGGCGACATTATTTACAACTCATCCCCTTCAAACAATCCCCAGTCTCCGTACTTCACGTCTGTGTCGGTCAAGCTTTCGCAGTGGGTTAGTGCCCCAGGTCCTCCCTCGATAGTGTCGCACTATCATCTTGGCAGGGTCAATAATGCGCTGTACAAAGGTCTGGACCCTTGGCTGCCTCACATGCAATCGTGATCCTAAGAAGAAAGCAGTCTGGCAGCCAACAGGTAAGACTCCATAATTAAAGACCAATGCTGTAGCGAATCAGAATTGTTACCAACAAATGTCTGATTGAAGCTTTGCTCGAATGGGATGTTTGATCCAGGATGTGGCTGGCGTCGTTAAAATCGATAGCTTCTTCGGACGCGGGATTAGCTAGCCTTTTTGGGAAGGAATGATCCGAAATATGGAATGGCGTTTGCTTTTGATGTTTTTGTCAAGACAACAGAGGAATGAATTTAATTAATCTGGTCAGTGCTTAGTTGCTCTGACCGCCTTGAACTTCAGCGCATCAGTGCGTTGGAAGAACATCAGGGTCTCAATTCAGGGTCCAGGGTCCAATTGATCGCGACGCGATGAGACGAGCTTCATCCTCATCTGACGAAAAACCAACCTCTTCATTCCGTTGATATTAGACACGGTGGTAATTGACATCAGATAAGATGTGCATTTGCTTGGCTGAGTATGACTTCAATTTCACGTGATTGTGTATGACGTAGAGGTGATGATGATGTATGACGATCAGAAAGCACAAAACAGCTGAGTTTCATACTCAAACGCTGTCATCTCACGGTCTTTGTTACATATCCCACCAATAACGAGAGTATCTTAATTACAATACCTTCAATATGTCTGGAACAGCCCCAAATGATCCCGCGCCCGGCGGTCACTCCAAGACCTTGGAGCAGACTCCATTAGACTCGAATCAACATGGTCAAGCACAGTAAGTCATATCTCCACCGTCGAGCCATTATAGATTATTGACTGATCTTACTCAGGAACATCATCGACGAGACAAAAGATACTAGCGGAGGAGTCGTGGATGCCAACCTAGGGGAGAGCATCGACGCAGCGAATAGCAAGGGCGGAACATCTCATAGAGTGGATGACATCCTCGACCAACCTGGATCAGGAAGTGGAAGCTCGGGAGCACAGAAGAAGGCTTCCGCAATAGATGAGAAGGGTTTCAAGGTCGGTGAGGAAGCAGATTTGCATAACTTGGCGGGTAGCAAACAGCCATAATGCAGCGACGTCAGAAGAACAGGGCTTCCAAGCAGAAGAAGCCAACACAAGGTTGCTGAATTCACTGATCAGTCTATGAAGGATACTTGGATGATACACAGTACAACAAGCAGCTTGGTACTGTGGTCTAGTTGGTCATGACATCTCGTTAACACCGAGAAGGTCCCCGGTTCGAGCCCGGGCAGAACC